>JACYFF010031956.1:61757416-61774108 GCA_017589665.1 Selenicereus undatus | reverse complement strand
AAAAAAAACTATGCATAATAATTACTGTTATGTATAAACTATAAATTGTTGGCAATAATCTTAACTAATTAGAACATGTAAACTAGTGTGTCAAGTAGGATTTAAAAATAATGAGTCAGTAAATGGGCTATTAATGGGCCGACCCGACCCGACCTGTTAATATGTCTTAATGAAACGGCCCACTAGTGACCCGGTCTATTATTAACCTGAATCTTTATTGATCATATTTTAAACGGGCCTACCTACTTGACCTAATGAATACCCGGTCCATTGTCTACCATTAGTTGCTTTGCAGCCGAAGCACTTGATCAAAGAGTGGAAGACAAAGCGGGAACAAAGCCTTTCCTTTTTTTTTCTTTTTTTTATTATTGGTCAGCAGCAAAGCCTTTCTAGTTCAAGGTTATTGCAAATATTAGAATAAAATAAAATAATGACTGGTGCATAGTTGCATACATCCTGAATCGTACTTAAGAGGGACTTCAAATTGTGACGGAAGTGAGTGCAGCTTTAGCTTAATGTTCAAATAATTCCTTTTTCGGGCCGCTTTCTACAGCTACTGAGGCCTGCACGCGATAAGTTTATACTAGATTTATGCCAGCCCCTAATGTACTTGTCAGTCAAACTCATAATTCCCACAAGAAATTGTGGGACCCCTCAGAATTCGAATACTAGTTGGGCAATGACAAGTAAATGTGTTGCAAATTAAACCAAATGTTGTTGAAATCAATCTAAACAAGTATACATAGTTAGGGGCTATCAAGATGTCTATTATCACTTTCATTAAGCTTAAATTAAAAAGAGCATAAATAGAAAAGGTAAATTTAGTAAAAAGAGGCAAGCTTTTATGGCTCAATTTGCATCAACGAACTTTATTCATTGTCACTACCTGAGTTTTATTGATAGGAACGAGACACAAGTCTTCATAGTTCATTAAATTCTTAGGAGTTGGCAAGACCTATGAGTTGATGCTATTGTTTATGCCTATGAGTCTTTGAATTTCATCCGCATTTCTTACGTATAAGACTCAATAATATACCCCATTTATCATGGTTTAAAAAAAAAAAGGAAGAAGAAAGATTCGTATAAAGAACATTGAGAAATCTCAAATTATAATTTCTGATGTTGACTATTACCCTATGCACTTAAAAGGTCAACCCGCCTTAATTATAAGCAGTTTCGACTTTTGCTAATGTTTTGTTGACCTTAGTGTCTTCATTGAAGAAGGAAGAAAACTTCAAAAGAACCAACAGTGATCATAATTTTGGGGTGTCAAGCATGACCCCAACATTTATCCCTATTTGTAGGCTTTGGAATTTTCTTTTTCTCTACCTTCTTCTTATGGGTTTTGACCTCAGCTGGATTTGGCACTATGGGGTAAATTCAGCACTAGACACTAAATCTTTGTTTTCTTTTCGTCAAAAAAGGGGGACAAAAATAGAAAACGAAACATACAATTAATTAAATTTGTTTCTCTATCCAAAAGATTAAATTGGTTTTACCTTTCGTTTTTCGTTTAAGAAAAGAGCTTTAAACAAATATATTTTTTCTGATAAAAAAATAAATTATTAGATGACATTGTCTCAAGTAAACATCATTGTAGTAAATTCTTATGTCAAGTTTTTTTAAAGCTCACATTGAGTTTTTTAATATGTTTTGACGAAAGACAAAAATTAGAACAAATTTTGAGTGAAAATCAAGATTTTAATTTGATTTAAAATATGTAATCTTGCCTAAATTGTTGCTTGCTATCTAAACAATTTTTTGACACTTTGAAATTTGGATTATCTAAATATGGCCACAATATCTTTTCCTAATCTTTTGGTTGGCTTAAGTTAGTAAACAAACAGTTTTGGAAATATGATCTGCAGAAAACCAGGAAGGCAACCATTGGAAGAGATCAAATTAGCCGTTGCAATTTCTCCGCTGAAAATCAGCCAGTTAAGGGCCTTGAAGAAACTGATCAGTGGCTTGAAAAGCGATATGAAGATCAACTTCCTATTATGGGAAGTAACGGTTAGTTCCACTTAAGGAGCCTATAAAAGGGAGACATTTGAAACTGGAAGAAATACAACACAAGAGAGACCACAAGCAAAGAAGAAGAAAGAGAGCTACACTTACAAATCAAGAGGAGGAATTTGAGAAGATTTTGAACTTACATTGGCATATTTATTTTGTTCTCTAGCAAAGAAGTGTATCTTATAATTGTTATCTTTCTTTGTATTGGGTTGGGTTGATTAGTCGGAGGGCCGACTACCCAAGTACAGTTGGGGAGCAACGAGTACATTAGGACACCTATAGTTGCAGGGTCAACTAGGAGGTTGTACGATTGGTGAATCCTGTATAATCGATCAACCTCATAAAAGAAAGAGGTTCAAAATCCCATCGGCGAGGGGGCCCTATAGGTAGAGGACTAGGCGTGGCTGAACCTTTATGAATTGTGTGTTTTGTCTACATTTACATTTTCTGCATTTCTATTTCGTTTATTTTGCGACTTTGATCATCACCCTATTTACTCCTCTCTAGGGTGATTTAACTAGCCAAACCAGGCCAACAATTGATATCAGACCAAGTACTATTTTCTTAAGACTTTACCGTCTAATAGTTCGATCCTATGGCTAGTTATGATTTTGACTCTGATTGTCCTCGCCTTTTAAAGGTACTAATTATTTTTTGTGGTAGGAAATAATGGAACGTTATATCAAGCATAAGGGTCTCGATCTTTGGGACATCATGGTCAAAGGTCCAATAGTTATTGAGAAATCAAAAGATGAATATGCTGAAGATGATTACAAGCAGATATCCGAAAATTTTAAAGCTATAAACATTTTATATTGTGCGCTTACTGTTGATGTTTATGAGTCTATCTCACATTGTGATAGTGCCAAGGAAATTTGGGAGACTCTTTATAATTTATATGGTACTAATCAAAATGTAGTATTAAGCGAATTTATGGCGCAGGATGAAATAATCAAGGATGGAAATGTTAAGCAAGTTGAGGATCACCAACCACAAGAAGAGCAAGAACATGAAAATAATGATCTAATTCAACGATTTATACATAATGATGTCAAGCATGCCCAAATTGAGGAATTTCTTGAAAATAGTGAGAAAAATATTGATTCATCTATTCTTCAAAGCGGTAAGGATGAGGTAACATCCATAATTGAATTTTCAAATAATAGTATTTCTCCAAGTTGTCACATTTTTTATGATTTGAATACCACACCAAATTTTCAACTTTGAAAAATTCTTGATTGTAGTGTTAAATCAAGAAAATGTGTCAAGATTGAGGAAAAGAAAAATTTTGCCTTATTAATTTTTGTTACTTCTGACAATTTTGAATCCAAGAAGAAAAGGGTATTAAGATTTGGTCGAGCAACTTCTTTCTTCAAGAAATCAAAAAAGAATGCACATGTTCGTGGGATATTATTGACGCCTAGTTTATGTACTAATAATGAATTTTCAACAGCATTTGATCCTCTTGAAAATTTAAGTGGACAAGGAAACATTGGAGCTTCGCAAAGGCATATGGTAAGTTATGGTTCGCCAAAAGTAAAAATAAGGTAAGTTCGTCTGTTTTGCCGTTGCTCGGATTTCAAGGCCCTGAAATACAGTTTAAGGCCTTAAATTGTACGCAGAAATTGGAAAATTTGGTATGATTGAATCAAGGGTTGGATTTTTTTTTTCAACAACATGAATAGAAATCAAAATTTGAATTCTTACCAAATGGAAGGTGGTGCTATCTTTACATGATTAATATTGCGTCATATCTTATGCTATTATGTCATGTGATCATCTTTATGCATAAATGGTATGTTGTCTTTGATCTCAATGCTTTTGTTCATAATTATTATGATCCCTAATACTTATATTGGTTGTGTCTAAAAGAGAAAAATTATATCGCTTGATAATTTTTTGATAGCCTCGATTTACTCTTGATAAGGGGAGAATTTTGTTCAATTATTGCATCATTATGTACTGTTGTTTATAAAAATTCAAAGTCAATGAGCATTAGCGTATGTGATTAATTTTTTGTCAGTATTTTATCCCCCATATTTTTTTTTTATGAGTGCCATGGATTGGGAGGGAGCATCTTTGTCTGACATTGATTTATTCAGGGGGGAGTCATATGTGTTTGCACTAATTTTTTATAAGCTTCAATTTTTCTTCCCCCTTCTTGTGCTACCTTTTTGATGAAACACAAAAAGGGAGAGAAGTATTCGGAAAACTTTTCATGGTGTGTCATTCAAAATTGTATGAATATGTTATTTTTATTGGGTTTTGTCTTTCATCAAAAAGGGAAAGATAGTTAGCTTTCTTAAAGCCCACATTGAGTTTTTTAATATGTTTTGACGAAAGACAAAAATTAGAACAAATTTTGAGTGAAAATCAAGATTTTAATTTGATTTAAAATATGTGGTCTTGCCTAAATTGTTGCTTGCTATCTAAACAATTTTTTGACACTTTGAAATTTGGATTATCTAAATATGGCCACAATATATTTTCCTAATCTTTTGGTTGGCCTAAGTTAGTAAACAAACAGCTTTGGAAATATGATCTGCAGAAAACCAGGAAGGCAACCATTGGAAGAGATCAAATTAGCCGTTGCAATTTCTCCGCTGAAAATCAGCCAGTTAAGGGCCTTGAAGAAACTGATCAGTGGCTTGAAAAGCGATATGAAGATCAACTTCCTATTTTGGGAAGTAACGGTTAGTTCCACTTAAGGAGCCTATAAAAGGGAGACATTTGAAACTGGAAGAAATACAACACAAGAGAGACCACAAGCAAAGAAGAAGAAAGAGAGCTACACTTGCAAATCAAGAGGAGAAATTTGAGAAGATTTTGAACTTACATTGGCATACTTATTTTGTTCTCTAGCAAAGAAGTGTATCTTATAATTGTTATCTTTCTTTGTATTGGGTTGGGTTGATTAGTTGGAGGGCCGACTACCCAGGTACGGTTGGGGAGCAACAAGTACATTAGAACACCAATAGTTGCAGGGTCAACTAGTAGGTTGTACGATTGGTGAATCGTGTGCAATCGACCGACCTCATAAAAGAAAGATGTTCGAAATCCCATTGGCGAGGGGCGCCCGTGGGTAGAGGACTAGGCGTAGCCGAACCTCTATAAATTGTGTGTTTCGTCTACATTTACATTTTTCACATTTCGATTTCGTTCATTTTGCGACTTTCATCATCACCCTATTTAGTCCTCTCTAGGGTGATTTAACGAGCCAAATCAGGTCAACAATTGATATAAGAGCTAGAACTATTTTTTTAAGACTTTGCCGTTTAATAGTTTGATCCCATGGCTAGTTATGATTTTGACTCTGATTGCCCTCACTTTTTAAAGGTACTAATTATTTTTTGTGGTAGGAAACAATGGAACGTTATATCAAGCACAAGGATCTCGATCTTTGGGAGATCATGGTCAAAGGTCCAATAGTTATTGAGAAATCGGAAGATGAATATGCTGAAGATGATTACAAGCAGACATCCGAAAATTTTAAAGCTATAAACATTTTATATTGTGCGCTTACTGTTGATATTTATGAGTTTATCTTACATTGTGATAGTGCCAAGGAAATTTGAGAGACTATTTATAATTTATATGGTACTAATCAAGTTGTGGTATTAAGCGAATTTGTGGCGCAGGATGAAATAATCATGGATGGAAAAGTTAAGCAAGTTGAGGATCGCCAACCACAAGAAGAGCAAGAACATGAAAATAATGATCTAATTCAACGGTTTATACATAATGATGTCAAGCATGCCCAAATTGAGGAATTTCTCGAAAATAGTGAGAAAAATAATGATTCATATCTTCTTCAAAGCGATAAGGATGAGGTAACATCCATAGTTGAATTTTCAAATAATAGTATTTCCCCAAGTTGTCACATTTTTTATGATTTGAATACCACACCAAATTTTCAACTTTGAAAAATTCTTGATTGTGGTGTTAAATCAAGAAAATGTGTCAAGATTGAGGGAAAGAAAAATTTTACCTTATTAATTTTTCTTACTTCTAACAATTTTGAATCCAAGAAGAAAAGGATATTAAGATTTGGTCGAGCAACTTCTCTCTTGAAGAAATCAAAAAAGAATGCACATGTTCCGGGGATATTATTGACTCCTAGTTTATGTACTAATAATGAATTTTCAATAGCATTTGATCCTCTCGAAAATTTAAGTGGACAAGGAAACATTGGAGCTCCGCAAAGGCTTATGGTAAGTTATGGTTCGTCAAAAGTAAAAATAAGGTAAGTTCGTATGTTTTGTCGTTGCTCGGATTTCATGGCCCTGAAATACAATTTAAGGCATTGAACTGTATGCAGAAATTGGAAATTTTGGCATGATTGAATCAAGGGTGGGATTTTTTTTTTCAACAACATGAACAGAAATCAAAATTTGTATTCTTACCAAATGGAAGGTGGTGCTATCTTTGTGTGATTAATATTGCGTCATATCTTATGCTATTATGTCATGTGATCATCTTTATGCATAAATGATATGTTGTCTTTGATCTCAATGCTTTTGTTCATAATTATTACGATCCCTAATACTTATATTGCTTGTGTCTAAAAGAGAAAAATTATATCGCTTGATAATTTTTTGATAGCCTCGATTTACTCTTGATAAGGGGAGAATTTTGTTCAATTATTGCATCATTATGTACTGTTGTTTATAAAAATTCCAAGTTAATGAGCATTAGCGTATGTGATTAATTTTTTGTCAGTGTTTTATCCCCTATATTTTTTTTTATGAGTGCCATGGATTGAGAGGGAGCATCTTTATCTGACATTGATTTATTAAGGGGGGAGTCATATGTGTTTGCACTAATTTTTTATAAGCTTCAATTTTTCTTTCCCCTTCTTGTGCTACCTTTTTGATGAAACACAAAAAGGGGGAGAAGTATTTGGAAAACTTTTGATGGTGTGTCATTCAAAATAGTATGAATATGTTATTTTTATTGGGTTTTGTCTTTCATCAAAAAGGGGAAGATAGTTAGCTTTCTTAAAGCCCACATTGAGTTTTTTAATATGTTTTGACAAAAGACAAAAATTAGAACAAATTTTGAGTGAAAGTCAAGATTTTAATTTGATTTAAAATATGTGGTCATGCCTAAATTGTTTCTTGCTATCTAAACAATTTTTTGACACTTTGAAATTTGGATTATCTAAATATGGCTACAATATCTTTTCCTAATCGTTTGGTTAGCCTAAGTGTGTAAACAAATAGTTTTGGAAATATGATTTGCAGAAAATCAGGAAGGCAACCATTGGAAGAGATCAAATTAGCCGTTGCAATTTCTTTGCTGAAAATCAGCCATTTAAGGGCCTTTAAGACACTGATCAGTGGCTTGAAAAGCGATATGAAGATCAACTTCCTATTTTGGGATGTAACGGTCAATTCCACTTAAGGAGCCTATGAAAGGGAGACATTTGAAGCTGGGAGAAATACAACACAAGAGAGACCACAAGCAAAGAAGAAGAAAGAGAGCTACACTTGCAAATCTAGAGGAGGAATTTGAGAAGATTTTGAACTTACATTGGCATATTTATTTTGTTCTCTAGCAAAGAAGTGTATCTTATAATTTTTATTTTTCTTTGCATTGGGTTGGGTTGATTAGTCGGAGGGCCGACTACCCAAGTACGGTTGGGGAGCAACGAGTACATTGGGACACCTATAGTTGCAGGGTCAACTAGTAGGTTGTACCATTAGTGAATCGTGTGCAATCGACCGACCTCAAAAAAGAATGTTGTTCGAATTCCTATCGGCGAGGGGCGCCCGTGAGTAGAGGACTAGGCGTCGCCGAACCTCTATAAATTGTGTGTTTTGTCTACATTTACATTTTCTGCATTTCGATTCGTTCATTTTGCGACTTTTATCATCACCCTATTTACTCCTCTCTAGGGTGATTTAACTAGCCAAACCGGGCCAACAATTGATATCAGAGCTAGTACTATTTTTTTTAGACTTTGGCGTCTAATAGTTTGATCCCATGGCAAGTTATGATTTTGACTTTGATTGCCCTCGTTTTTTAAAGGTACTAATTATTTTTTGTGGCAGAAAACAATGGAAAGTTATATGAAGCGCAAGGGTCTCGGTCTTTGGGAGATCATGGTCAAAGGTCCAATAGTTATTGAGAAATTGAAGATGAATATGCAGAAGATGATTACAAGCAGACATCCAAAAATTTTAAAACTATAAACATTTTATATTGTGCACTTACTGTTGATATTTATGAGTTTTTCTCACATTGTGATAGCGCCAAGGAAATTTGGGAGACTTTTTATAATTTATATGGTACTAATCAAATTGTGGTATTAAGCGAATTTGTGGCCCAAGATGAAATAATCATGGATGGAAATGTTAAGCAAGTTGAGGATCGCCAACCACAAGAAGAGCAAGAACATGAAAATGATGATCTAATTCAACGGTTTATACATAATGATGTCAAGCATGCCCAAATTGAGGAATTTCTCGAAAATAGTGAGAAAAATAATGATTCATATCTTCTTCAAAGCGATAAGGATGAGGTAACATCCATAGTTGAATTTTCAAATAATAGTATTTCCCCAAGTTGTCACATTTTTTATGATTTGAATACCACACCAAATTTTCAACTTTGAAAAATTCTTGATTGTGGTGTTAAATCAAGAAAATGTGTCAAGATTGAGGGAAAGAAAAATTTTACCTCATTAATTTTTCTTACTTCTAACAATTTTGAATCGAAGAAGAAAAGGGTATTAAGATTTGGTTGAGCAACTTCTTTCTTGAAGAAATCAAAAAAGAATGCACATGTTCGTGGGATATTATTGACTCCTAGTTTATGTACTAATAATGAATTTTTAATAGAATTTGATCATCTTGAAAATTTAAGTGGACAAGGAAACATTGGAGCTTCGCAAAGGCATACGGTAAGTTATGGTTCGCCAAAAGTAAAAATAAGGTAAGTTCGTCTGTTTTGTCGTTGCTCGGATTTCAAGGCCATGAAATACAATTTAAGGCCTTGAACTGTACGCAGAAATTGGAAATTTTGGTATGATTGAATCAAGGGTTGGATTTTTTTTTTCAACAACATGAATAGAAATCAAAATTTTAATTCTTACCAAATGGAAGGTGGTGCTATCTTTGCATGATTAATATTGCGTCATATCTTATGCTATTATGTCATGTGATAAACTTTATGCATAAATGAGATGTTGTCTTTGATCTCAATGCTTTTGTTCATAATTATTACGATCCCTAATACTTATATTGCTTGTGTCTAGAAGAGAAAAATTATATCGCTTGTTCATTTTTTGATAGCCTCGATTTACTCTTGATCAGGGGAGAATTTTGTACAATTATTGCATCATTATGTACTGTTGTTTATAAAAATTCCAAGTCAATGAGCATTAGCGTATGTGATTAATTTTTTGTCAGTATTTTATCCCCTATATTTTTTTTTTATGAGTGCCATGCATTGAGAGGGAGCACCTTTATCTGACATTGATTTATTAAGGGGGAAGTCATATGTGTTTGCACTAATTTTTTATAATCTTCAATTTTTCTTTCCCCTTCTTGTGCTACCTTTTTGTTGAAACACAAAAAGGGGGAGAAGTATTTGGAAAACTTTTCATGGTGTGTCATTCAAAATTGTATGAATATGTTATTTTTATTGGGTTTTGTCTTTCATCAAAAAGGGGAAGATAGTTAGCTTTCTTAAAGCCCACATTGAGTTTTTTAATATGTTTTGACGAAAGACAAAAATTAGAACAAATTTTGAGTGAAAGTCTAGATTTTAATTTGATTTAAAGTATGTGGTCTTGGCTGAATTGTTGCTTGCTATCTAAACAATTTTTTGACACTTTGAAATTTGGATTATCTAAATATGGCTAAAATATCTTTTCCTAATCTTTTGGTTGGCCTAAGTTAGTAAACAAACAATTTTGAAAATATGATTTGCAGAAAATCAGGAAGGCAACCATTGGAAGAGATCAAATTAGCCGTTGCAATTTCTCTGCTGAAAATAAGCCAGTTAAGGGACTTGAAGAAACTAATCAGTGGCTTGAAAAGCGATATGAAGATCAACTTCCTATTTTTGGATGTAACGGTCAGTTCCACTTAAGGAGCCTATAAAAGGGAGACATTTGAAGCTGGAAGAAATACAACACAAGAGAGACCACAAGCAAAGAAGAAGAAAGAGAGCTACACTTGCAAATCAAGAGGAGGAATTTGAGAAGATTTTGAACTTACATTGGCATATTTATTTTGTTCTCTAGCAAAGAAGTGTATCTTATAATTGTTATCTTTCTTTGTATTGGGTTGGGTTGATTAGTCGGAGGGCCGACTACCCAAGTACAGTTGGGGAGCAACGAGTACATTGGGACACCTATAGTTGCAGGGTCAACTAGGAGGTTGTACGATTGGTGAATCCTGTATAATCGATGGACCTCATAAAAGAAAGAGGTTCAAAATCCCATCGGCGAGGGGCCCCTGTAGGTAGAGGACTAGGCGTGGCCAAACCTTTATGAATTGTGTGTTTTGTCTACATTTACATTTTCTGCATTTCTATTTCGTTTATTTGGCGACTTTGATCATCACCGTATTTACTCCTCTCTAGGGTGATTTAACTAGCCAAACCGCGCCAACAATTAATGTCAGAGCTAGTACTTTTTTTTTAAGACTTTGTTGTCTAATAGTTTGATCCCATGGCTAGTTATGATTTTGACTCTGATTGCCCTCGTTTTTTAGAGGTACTAATTATTTTTTGTGGCAAGAAACAATGCAACGTTATATCAAGCACAAGGGTCTCGATCTTTGGGAGATCATGGTCAAAGGTCCAATAGTTATTGAGAAATCGGAAGATGAATATGCTGAAGATGATTACAAGCAGACATCCAAAAATTTTAAAGCTATAAACATTTTATATTGTGCGCTTAGTGTTGATATTTATGAGTTTATCTCACATTGTGATAGTGCCAGGAAATTTGGGAGACTCTTTATAATTTATATGGTACTAATCTAATTATGGTATTAAGCGAATTTATGGCGCAAGATGAAATAATCATTGATGGAAATGTTAAGCAAGTTGAGGATCGCCAACCACAAGAAGAGCAAGAACATGAAAATGATGATCTAATTCAACGGTTTATACATAATGATGTCAAGCATGCCCAAATTGAGGAATTTCTCGAAAATAATGAGAAAAATAATGATTTATCTCTTCTTCAATGCGGTAAGGATGAGGTAACTGTTTGAACCAGAAATGTGCTATTTTTAAGGTACTTTTTCACCGGTTTTATGCTCGTTTTAATAATATTTTTAAGGTTTTAATTTGATTTTATTTGATTTTATAGATTTTTAGTAAATGTGGAAAAAGGGCTGAATATGGCAGAAAATGCGAGAAATGTGGGGAAAATAACGGGAATTCAAAAACCGGTCCAAAATTCAAGAAAACCGGCCCAAGCAGCAAAAGAAAAAAAAACCAGGCCAGTCAAGAAAAAACCGGACCGGCCGGTTCAGAAAATCCGGTTCAGTTGAACCGGTTCAGTACTTAAACACCCCCCCTTTCCCTTTCCTCGTGTCTGACTTCTTCTCTCTCCTCTTCGACCCCCAGAACTGGATCCCTGATCCCTCGACCCTGCATCGCCCCATCATCGATCCTCGCTATCTCGCTCATCTCCTCTCTCTCTCTTCCAGCACATCGTTCTCTCTCCCTTATCCCAAACCCAAAAACCACTCCAGCCCACAATCTTCCCAAAACCATACCTAGTAACCCCGAAACCACCTTCTGTCAACCCATCCCACCACCCGTAATTCACGCCCCAAACGCCAGCACACCCACCACCTGGCTTCATCTCCATCGTCCAGCTAGCGTGCATCGAAGGGGCAAGGTTGAAGGAGTTCGGGTATTTAAGAGTTGCAGAGACGCCATTGAAGGGGGTTCGAGTTTTTACTAGGTATTTTAGGTAGATTTTAGGAGTAGGATTAGGTTTAAATTCCACTTTTAGGTTTAGATTTAGTTTAATTTCATTTTTAATGTCGATTTCGTATTTGATTTTCAGATTAGGGTTTTTGAATTTCGCATTTTAGGGTTTCGATTTCAGCTTCTCATGTTTTCGAATTTAGTTTTCGAATTTTCGGTTGTAATTGCAAAAAAATCGAGGGTTCAAGTTGATTTGGTTCATAATTGTAGTTTATTTGAGCAATTTCATTTGATTTTCCCTCTCCCCTGTTTTTGGATTGATCGTGTGGTTCATCTGGATTCGATGATTGCATTCTGGGATTCATAATGGAAGCGTGTAGCAGTATTCGTGAGTATGCCTTTGCTTTTGTTCTGTTTCCTCTTGCTCTGCTTTGGTTCATCGAAGTTCTATTTCAATCCCGATAATTTCCCTGTTGCTTGGTATAGCTTGATTCTAGTAACTTAATGATTGAAGATGTTGCTGAATGTTGCTTTCTGAGTTTGGTTTATTGCTATGCTTCTTTGCTTTCGTTCAGCTGGGTAGTCTGTTTTAGTTGGTCTGGTGGATGCTGGCTGGATGCATTTTGCCGTATTTCGGCTTGTTTTGATTGTTGGTGATTAGGTTTCGTAGGAGGTTGATTATCATAAACTTGCTATGCTTCAAAGTTCAGTTCAATTATGCAGTTCGTTTTTGATTTTGCTTTAGTTCTCAGTTAGTATTTCAACTTTGAAGTTTAAGTTGATTTAGTAGAAATAATTGGTTTAGTAGATGAGCTTAGTTATTTTGAGGTATTAGTACTCTTTGATTAATATCACTTAGCATAGTTAATATTAGGTTTAATCACTTTGTTTACGTGACCATAATCTAAACGTCTTCTCTGTGGACCGACCCTCAAAGTACTACGACTGACAATCGGGTGCTTGAGGTTTTCTTTTCTTTAATTTAATTTTCCACCCCCCTCAAAATCGCTGAACAATTTTGGCGCCGTTGCCGGGGAAGACGGTGAGATTTGGTCATGTTTTTATTTTTTAGTTGCTTTCGTATTGATTTGTTTAGTTTGTTTAGTTGTTATTCATGTTTCGCTTAGTTGTTTCATAACTTTAGTTTCAAATCGATTTTTATCATTTCCTTGTTAGTGTTTTGAAAAAAAAAACCAAAAATCCAAAAACATTTGAAAAACCTTCAAAAATCCAAAAAAATAAAAAATGCTTAAAAACTCAAAAACATTAGAAAATTCAAAAAATCCAAAAAAAAATTAGAAAATTCAAAAACCCAAAAAAAAGTGAAAAATTAAAAATCCAAAAAAAAAATTGAAAATTTTTTGAAAAAAAAAATTAATTAAAAATGTCAGTTTTCAATTTCCCACAATATGAGCATGAACCTTTTTGGAGCCATTTATCGCGACTTAATGATTATCGTGCTCAATTGCATTAAACTTTTGAAAAATGGGAAATTTGTGAGGTCATTGTTTTGGGTCTAAATTCTGAATTTCGTGGTCATGTTGAATCTATTTATCCAAGGGGTTTGCTAGGATTGTTGTCTAGATCTCAAGATGAAGTTTGGGATTTCTTTGAAAAATTAGCTTGGGATACTTACGAGTTTGAACAAGTTAAAAATAATTTTGGATACCCAACTTCTGATGAGCATGTTTTTCTTGCTAATCCTTCCCCCCAATATTATTTTCTAAACTCATATGACTCATTTCACTCTTATATGCCTCCTGTTTTGTGCGATTATTGTGAATCTCCTGATCATGATGCTTTTGCTTGTCCTTTTCGTGATTATATTGATGCTACCTATGCAAGTCTTGAAAAGAAACTTAATGATATGACTAATCAAATGGTAGAGACTATGAAATTGAGAATTGTTGAATATTCTCAATGTTTTAACCAGATTAGGGAGCCTTCTAGTGAGATTGATTCTGGTTTAGGATCTCCTAAACCTGATATTGATCTCTGTGATGATGTTGAATCTTCTTTTTCTGATAGGCCTGATTTGAATGAAAACATGTGTTTGCCTAGTTTAGAACAAGAAAGTGACCTCCCTAAGTCTCTCTCATCAGATCTTGCACCCTGCACTAGCTCACCTGAAAATGTCACTGATGAACAATCTGATTCTGATAGTGAGTTAGAAATTAGCATCATACCTACAGTAGAGTTTCATGATTTGGATGAATTGAAAGATATTACACAGGAGTTGCATGATGAGATACCTGAGCTCACTATGTTGGAATTAGATGATAATATTCTGCCTGTAGAGTATGAATCTTTTTCTGGTGAGTTTGGTATCCATGGAAGTTCTGATGATGGTTTTCATGCTGATTATGAGTCATTTTCTTTTAAGTCCATCCAGATTGACTTCCTTTTTGAATTTTGCAAGTCTGATTATGTTGAGTCTGAGATCATTGTTACTGAGAACTTTTCTCTAGACCAGACTCTTGTGCTTTATGATATTAACAGACTTGTGAAATTTGCATCCTCTCTTTGGCCTAAATTGCTCGTTCATGCTAATATAGTTTCTAGGCCAATGACATCACCACTGGTTCTTTTTGAATAGGTTCATTTCCTTCCTGATTGGGCCCCATTGTTTGATAAGTTTAAATGGGCCTTTACCTGTGCTTTGTTGGTTATATGGATGTACTCAATCTGGTGCCAACTCTCTGTTTTCCGTTGTTGCTATGCTATTGAGAGTTGGGCTTCTGTGTTTGATAAGCTGTTGCGTGCTCTAACGAGTTTTGATTTAAGTAGCACTTTTTCAGCTTAATATGGAGTGACTGATGCTCTATAAGCTTTATAGTTTGGGTACAACCTGTATCCAACCTGGTATGATCGTTCCACTCTTCTTTCTTTTTCATTTCTTTTCTTCCTTTTCGTACTTAGTTGTATATATTACGTTTTGTAAATTCTTGTTAATTGTGAATATCTAGGGTGTTTCTTATGTTTCATTTTGTTTCTTAGCCTAGCATGTTTTAGTTTTCCCTTTGATTTTATTTTTGTTTAGTAATTTCATTTTTGTTTCATTTTTGTTTTTCTTTTCTTTTAGTCTATTTTAGGTTTCTTTTGGTTTAGTTTGCAATTTAGTAGGTCCTTGATTTTTGTTTTGGTTTTGTTTTTGTAAATATGGGTGTTTCCTTTGCTTTTAGTTTTGATTTTCATTTTCATTTCGGTTTTATTTGGTTTTAGTTTCATTTTTGGCTTTCTTTTGTGATTTGGTTTTTCTTGGCTTTTGTGAATATATGTGTGTTTTGTTTTGTTTTGTTTTTGGTTTTGTTTTTGTTTTTGGTCGTGTTTTAGTTGTATATATTTTAGGTTTTACGGTTGTTTAGTTTATGTGCTTGCTTTTTAGCGTCTTAGTTCCCACAATGAGGACATTGTGAAGTTTTGGTGTGGGGGTGAGGTGCCATCTTTTTTGAAATTTTTGATGATTTTTGTTGTTTTCGGGAACATTTGTACTATTTTTGATTAGTTTGAATCCCCTATGATTTAGTTATTAGCTTGTATAGAAGTAGGATGTGCGTGATAAGTCTTTAACTTCGAATATGATAATCTAAGCCCTAATTCTAACCCCAGTTGTTCATTAAAGGTTGTGTTATCCAGTCCTTATTTATTCTTTCATCATTATCTTTACATTTTAGGTTTCCATGAATGATTCTCCCACTAGTTCATGGCATGACTATTTTGGAAACAAACTGCGGAAAAAGTGTATTATGAATAAAAGAAAAAAAGGAAAAAGAATAAAATTTGGAATGACAAGTATCCCTTTGAGAAATCGGAAGATGAATATGCTGAAGATGATTACAAGCAGACATCCAAAAATTTTAAAGTTATAAACATTTTATATTGTGCTCTTACTGTTGATATTTATGAGTTTATCTCACATTGTGATAGTGCTAAGGAAATTTGGGAGACTCTTTATAATTTATATGGTACTCATCAAAATGTGGTATTAAGCGAATTTGTGGCGCAAGATGAAATAATCATGGATGGAAATGTTACGCAAGTTGAGGATCACCAACCACAAGAAGAGCAAGAACATGAAAATGATGATCTAATTCAACGGCTTATACATAATGATGTCAAGCCTACCCAAATTGAGGAAATTTTGGAAAATAATGAGAAAAATAATGATTGATCTATTCTTCAAAGCGGTAAGGAGGTACCATCCATAATTGAATTTTCAAATAATAGTATTTCTCCAAGTTGTCAAATTTTTTATCATTTTAATGCCACACCAAATTTTCAACTTTCAAAAATTCTTGATTGTGGTGCTAAATCAATAAAATGAGTCAAGATTGAGGGAACAAAAATTTTACCTCATTAATTTTCCTTACTTCTAACAATTTTGAATCCAAGAAGAAAACGGTATTAGGATTAGGTCGAGCAACTTCATTCTTGAAAAAATCAAAAAAGAATGCACATGTTCGTGGGATATTATTGACTCCTCATTTATGTACTAATAATAAATTTTCAAAAGCATTGTATCCTCTTGAAAACTTAAGTGGACAAGGAAACATTGGAGCTTCGCAAAGGCATATGGTAAGTTATGGTTTGCCAAAAGTAAAAATAAGGTAAGTTCGTTTGTTTTGTCGTTGCTCGAATTTCATGGCCCTGAAATACAGTTTAAGGCCTTGAACTGTAGGCAGAAATTGGAAATTTTGGTAAGACTGAATCAAGTTTTGGAATTTTTTTTCAGCAACATGAATAGAAATTAAAATTTGAATTCTTACCAAGTGGAAGGTG
>JACYFF010031956.1:61666540-61679403 GCA_017589665.1 Selenicereus undatus | reverse complement strand
AGGAAAATACAAGCAGTGAAACATGTCTAATTTGGGGGCATTACAGATTTGGTATCAGAGCCAGGTTGAGAATTTCTTTATGGGATATAGAGTATGGAGTTAAGATACTGAGAAATTGGTTAGTGAGGGCTGAGGATTATTATGATATCATTGGAGATTTGTGGCACTGGTGATGTCTGCTTATCTCACATATATTCTACTCATATATTCTTCTTTGTCATATGGATCCATATAAAGTGTATATAGCTTGATCTCAAGCAGCAGATTTGATGGAGATTTGGAATAACAAGTTGAAGGTGCTTCAATGCATTTAGGTAAGCATGGTCATATGAGCCACCCATCTGAATGGTATGACATCCGTTTAACTGGAATTGTTTATTTTTGAGATGTAAACTCTTGTACTCCGGGCGTGTGGCCCGTAGAGTTGTGGTCTCCGGTGTGTAGCCGTTGAGCTTGATTTTATATCCTTACGTACTTCTAGTCAATGCAAGGGATGTGATGTAAGGCTTTAAGCCTGGAAAATGGCCAGTTTGCAGGCGAAACTCTGTCCGTTTCACCCCAGAAATTTAAGAATCACTAACACTCCTAGCCATAGGGTTGGGGGTTGTTATAGATGTATTCTATGAAGGCCCTTGACTCATTTTGAGGGTAAATGCAAAGGGAAAATTAAGTGTGGGCAGATTACACAAGTTTAATCAACTTCATCAACTTCATAGTGTTGATCATTGCATAAGGACCGACTTTGAGATAACCTTTGTTCATGATCAATCTGATTTACGCAAGCGTTTTCCATCCCAAATATAAGGTTAATGAGATATCTTTCATATGAAACAAGTTTCAAGTGGATTGGAGATCATTTGGTTATCCAAATAGACAAATCAAAGTCTGCAAACTGGGCAGAATCCTAGTGCACAAGGTCTAAGTTTAGCTCACTTGCAGCTTATGCATTCAATTAGATAGGGATGTTTTGGTTAGTCTATGTCAAAGTACAAAAAGTGAGCTTTCCAATGACCCATCTTGCGACATATTTGGAGACTAGTGGTTAAGAAAATTCAGCCTAGAAGTTTGATGGTGCAGACTGTTCAAGTCTGTGGGTACCTACAACTTTGAGTTGATGCTTCCTCATCATATGGGTGTCATTTTGTGTGTTTCTTGGATTCAAGTGTCAATTACTTCACTATACTTCATTGATTTCAGACATTTTTTTCTGTAACCCAAGAATTTCATCTAAGTGAGCTATGTGGGCGATCTTGATGTAGTATTCCCTGAATTGTAGGATTTTGGAGAGGCTTCTTCTATAGTACATAAGTTTGAAACCATTGACTACCGACTATTCCATAGAAGAGAAACCAAGGACACTTTAGAGAGATACTGTGCTCCAATCCATTGCAATTCAAGACTTGCTCAAATTGTTCAAACTCTTGCAAATAGTCCATTGACTCCACCTCAATCTGTGAAGCAGGCATTACTCGTGAAAATATTTCACTGCACTTTCGGGTAACCTACCATTTACCATTGTCTTGGTCGGATTATCAACTGTTTCGATGTTCTTCGCTTTGACCAGGGGCTTCGTCTTTTTGTCTTCGTGGCATCTTCCCATCTAGTTGCATCACCATTCATTCTCATGTCACATCTTCATCAGTCTTGGTCACTTTCTCCTGCTTTTAAGAGCCCATTGCTGCTAATAGCTGGTTTATGATTGGGATGCACCCATGTCAATAGATGATAATTTTGTAGCACGCCCGAACAGAAGGTAGATCTTAACTACGCTTTGGATAGCGGTTAATTGTCGTCCAACTTGTGGAATCCAACTTGTGGAATCCATTGCTAAGGGGAACGTGATGTGTCTACCCTTTTTGGCTGATTCAACCTCAGTTTCCTATTGAAGGTCACTTTCATAAAGCTTAAGTTGGACAATCAAAATCTTTGTCATGCATTTGGACTGCGTCAGGGAGAAATTTTGATGGGTTACTACCCCGTGGAAAAATGTCTTCAGTTGATTCATACTAAAGGACTCTAGAATGGAAAGTATGACCCAGTGGAACCTTAAGAATGGATTTGAGGAGTGGAGAAAGTTTCACTGTAATAGAGGTTCCAGGAGATAAACGGATGAACATTGGAACATTTTATCGAACTGGTGAAACTAATATTTGGTGGAACATTGTTAAGAATAGGCTCTTAGGGCCTGACTTCACTTGGAGCAGATTTGTGGAAAGAATAACTACACTGCCTCGGATTGCCAAATGCGAACTAACAAATGCACGTAGTGTGGTAGCTCAGAGCACCCCATCGCTGCCTACTCCTGAAAACTGAAGGTTGTAGATAAGGGCTCTCACTTTCAAGGCCCGCAGCTGTAGTTTGACATCATTCTGGCAATAAGCTGGTTGTGCATTTTATGGGGTCAAGATGGATTGTGATGATCCTAAGGTTATTTCCAGAGATGAACAAGGGAGAGAACTAGTTTTCATGGTCACAGAGAGGAAAAACCTTGTCCTTTAAATTTTGTCACGAGAACAAGCTCTTATGACAAGGATATGTTGTGTATTGATGTTATGCTACTAACATTCAACCAAAGGAAATAAAAGCATAAGATATCCCTATAGCTTGGGAATTGAAAGACGTTTTCCTGAAAAGCTATCAGGATTTTCCCCCCAAAAGAAATTGATTTTGGGATTGAATTAATCCCTGATGCTCATCCTATCTCCAAAATCCCATATCTTATGGCCCCAATTGAGCTTCAAGAACTAAAGTTTTAGTTAGAGGAGTTATCGCAGAAGAGATTTATCAAACCATCCAAGTGTGCCATCATAGGATGCCTAGTTCTATCTGTAAAGAAGAAGAATGAAACCTAGAGGTTATGTATTGATGACAGAGAGCTGAATAAGATCACCATCAAAAACACATACCCATCGCCCCAAGTAGATGGCTTATTTTATCAACTGCAGGGAGCAGGAGTCTTTTTCTAAGGTCGATTTGAGGTCAGAGTACCATCAACTTAGGATTATACCTGAAGACATTCCTGAAACCACACTACGGACCATGTATGGGTCATGATGACTTCACTGTGGACTTCCCTGTGATGCCTTTTGGCCTAATCAATGGCCCTGCAGCCTTTACAGGTCTTATGAATAGAGTTTCAGACCATATCTAGACAAGTGTGGTGGTATTTATAAAAGATATCTTGAAATACTCCAAGGATAAAGATGAGCATATTGTTCATTTGAGGACAGTGTTATACACCTTGAGGGAACATCAAGTACATAGCAAATACAAGAAGCATGAGTATTGATTAGAAGCAATGGTATGTTTGGAACATATGGTTTCAAAGGAAGAGATTAAGGTCAATGTGCAAAAGGCAAAAGCAGTTACAAAGTGCCGAAGCTAAACCAACGCACTGAGACTAGAAACTGTTTGAGTTTCGCAGGGAATTATCGAGTTTAGAAAGGATTGTCAAATATCATCTTCCCTGACCAATTTGTTGAAGAAAGCTATAAAGTTAGCAAGAAGTTAAACTGGTGGCTTATGCCTCCCAACAACTCAAGCCTTATGAGAAGAATTACCATACTCATTTCTGTAGTTTTTGCATTGCAAAGTTGGAGACATTACTTATATGGGGTACCATGCAGAATCAATACTGATCATCAAAGCTTGAAGTACATCTTCACTTTGAAAAAGCTCAATCTACATGGAACATCAGTTGTGGCAGATCCAATGTCAACCAAGAAAGAGAAATATTATGGCAGGTGCCCTGAATGGGAAGGCACAACATACCTTGAACACTGTAATAACTACTCAACTGAATCTCTTGAGAGAACTTGAGGACTTGGACATTCAATTAGTGTTTCAATGGAAGGTAAATGTTCAACTGCTGGCAGTTACCTTACAGCCCTCCCTGATGGAGGAGCCTAGAGTGAATCAAGATAGTGACCCTGCGCTCCAAAGAATAAAGCAAAATCTTAAGAAAGCATATCTTAGCGGAGACTCATAATACTTGCTATTTGGTGCACCGAGGGGGCACCAATATGTACACAGATTTGAGGAAATTTTTTGTGAAACAATATGAGAAGAGAAATTGCAGAATACATGGATAAAGGTCTTATTTGCCAAAAAGGCCATGGTAGAATACCAACGCCCCGTAAGTGAATTGTGACCTTTAGAAATTCCCACTTGGAACTGGGATTCAACTTCAATGAACTTTATCATGGAATTCCCTCAGATATAGTGTCTGACAGAGATCAAAGATTTCAAGCCTGTTTGGCATGCACTTCAAGGAGCCTTTGGAACTAGATTGAACTTTAGCAGTTCCTATCATCTCGAGCATCTAAAAATATCAATGGATCCAACTCTTCTGCGTTGGAGCCTGTAGTACTTCATGACCTACGACCAACATTTGCATTTGAAGAAAGTATGGAACATCCAGTGGTCAACGTTGTGATAGCACTAGTAGGGAATCCTACATGAAACATCAGGATAAAATGACGGCTGACATTGACAACAAAATCATCTTTTGAGTCATAAAGATCTTCTTCAGCATTCAATAAGGCGGCATATCTCAGAAGACTCTTGAAAGCATACCATTGGAACTGACAGAAAAGCTATGTTGATAAAAGAAGGAGATTCCTGGAATTTCCGGTATATGATAAATGTTTTCCGGTATATGATAAATGTTTTCAGAAAGTCTCACAAACTAAGGGTGTACGGAGGTTGCACTGCGACCTAAATTGGTGTCAAGATCTTTTGGACCATATCAGTTCATGGAAAGGTCGAATTCCATAACTTGTCTACCAGATCTACCTATATAACTCAAATCCATTGCAGTCATTTCAGACCTTGACCATGCTATCATAATCAAATCCATTGCAGTCATTGAGGGTCTTGGGTTTCAAAAGCATCCAATTCAGATATTGGATCGCAGAATTAAGCAGTTGAGTATCAAGCAGATACCTTAGATCAAATTGCCTTGGGCAAATAATGCCTCCCCAGAAGCGACTTGGGAACTGAGCAAGAAGTGAGTGCCAAGTAGCCTGATTTATTTGAAATCACCTCGCATGATAGTCAATGTTCCTAAGTTTCGAGGACGAAACTCTCTAAGGGGGGAAGGCTGTAATAGCTCGACCCTAAATCATGTTTATTTATTTAATTAAGTCATGTTATTCATTTTCCTCATTTATTTTTCTCATTTAATTATCCCGGCTGGGAGAATTCATTTTGGGCCCTACCTTGCAATTCATTCGAGTTTTATTTACCGAAAATAATTTTTCGGAGATATTGATATTAGGCCTCGATGACTATGATTTAAAAGATTAAATTATTTTTCATGATACCACATTTAATTTCGAGCTACGGAAAATTTAATCGCATACGGGTTAATTTTCTGTTGGGCCCAAATTTTGGCCCAATAGGTTCCTAACCCATTTGCTTGTCTAATTACCATCATTAAGCCTTAATTATCATTAGCAAAAGCTGAATTTTTGTGCTTAATTTTCAGCCAAGTATTTGTTTGCTTAAGTGCTAAGTATTTATTTGCTTAAGTTTTATTTTGCACCAAGTAAATTGTCAAAGCAATCTCTCTCTCTCTCTCTCTTTCTCTCTCTACTCGGTCTCTCTCTCTCTCTCCAGCCCTGCCACCACTATTCTGGTGGTTTTAGGCCACCAGCCGCCACCCCTACAGCCACCAAAACAACCACCAAGTCAGCCACCATCCATTCCCCACACCCACTCAAGCCTACATGAACAAAGTGAGTAAACCCTAACTTTATCTAGTGATTTTGGTGGTATTTTGGTTTTGATTCTTGCTTTGATTATTGATTATCTTGTTTTGATGCAATCAAGAGTTATTTTGATGTTTTGTTGAATGGATCATCTTGAAAGAAAAAAAAATGGAGATTATTCATGTTCATGCAAGTTTAGGATGTAATGATGGATTTTGATTGTTTTAAATGAGATTATGTGATCTTTGGCATTGGAAATGAATATCCAAATTTTTATGCTGATGTATATAAGTTAAAGAGTGATTTCGTGGGTGGTTATGTGAAGAAAAGGTTGACAATATGTGAGTTAGAGCTGGGAAACAGACATGAAACAGGGGTCTGTTTGGAGACAAACTGGTACTGTTTGACACATCCAAAATTCGTGATTTTTGGTGTAGTGATATCTTGATGAGTTAGCTTTCAATAGGATTTGGAATTACATGATTTCGAGTTGTGTGGAAAAAGTTATGACGCCTTTACTCAAGACTATGCAGAATACATTGAAACTGGGAACGGAACTGGAACAGTAACTTTACGGAAAAACTGGTATTGATTGGGTCACTGAAAAATTGTGATTTTTGGTGTGTGGATATATCAATGAGTTATCTTTCATATGGATTTTGAATCGCCTTAATCCGAGTTCTGTGGAAAAAGTTATGGTTGTTTTACTACAACTGCGCAGATTGGACTGAAATTGTGCATGTCTTTGTTCTACCCTAATTTTAGGGACGTTACTATATGAATCATGATTTGTGTCCTGAATGAAAGTTTTAGTGGACATTATGAGATTTTCATATTGGGGTTTTATATCTCAATTGGAGTTTAGTAGTGAAAGATATGGATTTTCTAATGCAGACCATCAAACGGTAACATGAGTGAATGCAGAAATCGAGGCATTTGGAAATGTGTTCAGAAGTTTCTATATAATTATGGGTATCGCAAGGAAATTACAAATTGTAGTGAGTTCAACGAGTTTGTTTGAGTATAGAAGCTTACTTGAGTTTGAAAACCGGTTAAATGAGCATGAAAATGAAATTTCAGAAGTGAGCACAGTAATGATTCAAGTTAGTGTCTATCAGATCTACTGAGGTTATTTGAGCTTTTATGAACCTCACAACACCCCTCATGGTATTAACCATTCTATTATCCTTTTCAGAAGCTTCACACTTTCCTTTATCCATTTCAGAAATACAGCAAACCATGTGCTATTTATATCAATTAAAATCTTTTCGTTATTACTCAATCATTTTCATTTGGTCTATTTTACTTCAATTTGTTGTATTTCAAGTTCAATAACTCTAACTAATTTAATCTATTATTTGAAATGCACAAGTTATGTATCCCATTTTATTAGTCAATTTCTGTTACACATATTTTTACTTACTCAACTAGGCGAGTAAGGATCATCTACTGACTACACATACTTACAATGACATTTATGAAACAGAGTTGAGGCCTAGTTATCGTTTCCATTGTGCATAAGTACTATCAAGTGAAATATCATTTTAAAGACTTCAGGTACGTTCATTGCCTGTATCTTTAGAAATCAGAGTGTATTTATCAACGTTATCATGTTTTGGTAAGTACATCAATGAATCAGTTTACACAGTGATTTATCAGTTAATTAGTGACCCCGTCAGTTATCATCTACAGGGCATTCGCCCTTCAGTTACCCGCGCGGCTTCAGGCCAGGTCTTCGATCGGCTTGGCAGGTGTACACCTATCCATAGATCGTAACAGTATCAAGGGGTTCACTATCAGATAATAATTAGCAATGCAGTTTTATATTTATCTCATTCACTGTTTTAACTTAAAATGAATTGCAAAGCGGGCCCAACCAGTGTTTCAATGATCATTTAACAATTCAGGAATGCACGTACTGAGCTTCGGCTCACAGTTCGAAATGTTTTTATGTTTTGTTTTAGGCAAATGCTGAGAGAGTTGCCCTCATGCTAACAAATCAGCTGAAGAGAATACGTGAAGCAAGGAAATTCAGATGGATTAGAAGTAATGCAGTATATGCATACCTTAAAGATGTAAATTGAATTCCTCTATGGATGAAGATGTAGACTATATAGTGATTTATTTTACTATGGTGTATAAACCCTTCATTGGTTAACACTTGATGTGAGTGTATATGATTGAGGTTATGCTTAGCTATGTTATTTATAGCACTCATGTTTCAAGCCTTGTCCTTTTGGACGGCGGTAATGCCCCTATCATTGGGTTGTCTAGATTATAGTTAAGGGATTTATTAAGGAAAATACAAGCAGTGAAACATGTCTAATTTGGGGGCATTACAGAACCGAACCATACCCGTCCCAAACTGAAACAACCCGAAATATCACTTAACCCGAACTTGACCCGACCCGTACCCGAACTAAATGACCCATTTGTCAGGCCTACATAAGATCATCATAATGTGCTAGTTGAGTGAGATCTATTCTCAACCTCTAATGAGACTATCGCTCATGCTAAGCTCTTACTCTTGGGATGGCAACTGAATTGGACCTTAACCCTCGTCAGGGTCTCTAGGGTTTCCCACTACTGGGACTACTCCGTAGGATAGGGATTCCCCCGTACAAGCAGGTTCACTCACATGGAATTCCCCCATTCTAACGAGTTCACTCCCATCTTATTGTCCCTAAGCACGATATCTTAGCCCATTTAAAGCGTATGGACATAGCGGCTAATAAGCTTGTTGTCTCTTACAGCGAAATCATTTTTCATACAACATACTCCTTTTAGAAATTCCTTAGGGATTCCCCTGTTCTAGGGAGTTCACTCCCGAAACTGCATTCGTATAGTTAAAAATAAGCCATCATTCGCTAATAGTTATGGCTACTATTATTTAAAACCACGAAAAACCTTCTTCTTCAAAATTTCACCCTCACCCACATAATCAAGCTTAATGACATGAAGGGCAGGGGTTCATACGTAACACATTCAAACACTTCATAATTCAACTTGGTAAGAATTGTTCAATAAGCCACACATGGCCTCGCAATCCACACGATTGCGGTCAATCACAACCCAGACTCCCTCCTCACACAACATCGACCACAAAGAACCCCAAAACTCTCATTAGTTCAACCTCAAGCCATCCAACTACCAACTCGGTTTCAATTTCATAACCACAGCATGTCATCATAGAAAGTCATAAAGAAATGTGTCATAGTGGCATACGAACTTACCAAGCAAACAACATCCTTCCAATGGCATAATACGACATATTTAAAAACATATATATAGCTCATTAACTTAAATAAGGCCCTCAACGGCCGAAATGAACAACAAGGCATGAACTAAGCTAACTTGCATTTATGACTCACGATTTAGTAATAAGCATGCTCCATTCATGTCATTTTCGAAAGCCTAATCTAGTCACATTAAGACCTTTGAATATGTTTTAATTTAACCAAGGTCCTTAGGGCGTTTCAAGGTCATTTCAAGCATGAATTAACTACACTAGCATGCATCGATTTAAGGTATTCCTAGGTCATAGAAGGGTCGTTCTCAAACATGAATCAATTGGCTTAATATGCATCGATTCGAAATATTCTTAGGTTATTTCAAGGCCACTTTCAAGCATGAACTAACTAAATTAACATGCATTGATCTAAAATGTGGTTTGCTCACATAATACCCAATTTACGAAACATGGCAGCCATAAATTCTGTCAATTTAAACGGCATATTTTCTGTCCAACTAAGGATATTGTTCTAACCTAAGTTAAGCAATATCTCACACACCAAAAATCAGTTCAATTCAGGTAGTTTCGAACAACAGCTATACATGTGAAATCTATGCTAATTTCCGTTGGAATAAGACATGCATAATCAGTCATCATGCTCCCAATCAATCTGACTAATTCTAAACTAACATGTATCATCATTTAAGGGATAAAACCTTTTCAAAATTACTAATAGTTAGGAGGTGAGAAACACCCACCTGGACTCCAAGCTAAAGGACCCGATTATGGGTCGTATGGACTGATTCAAAGCTAGGCCACGACCCTGCTCCTCGTGAGGCTACTGCTACTGCCTCTTTTCCCTCGCTCTACCCCTTGGCCGTGCAGATCATGACCACCTCGGTGGTGGTTGAGGTACTGGTGGTGCTTGGGATTCAAACCCTAACCCTCTGAACTGTTGCTCTTAGTCAACCCTTCTCTCTGTCATCAACTGTGAGTTGGGGTCATGGCTGCTTGTCAAACTGGCAGTCGCCTGTGTGGCGCTACCACTGTCGTCGCCATTGCCCGACCACTTTCTCTCTCTCTCTCTCTCTCTCTCTCTCTCTCTAGTTTGGCCGAGATCGGGGTGGTGAAGGGGTTTTAGGGTCGTCGCCGCTGCTCGCCGGTGACACCTCTAGCTGCCATTCTCTTGGGCCATCTCTCTCTCTTCTGATGTGGAGGTTTCGGGGGGCTAGGGTCAGAAAACACCCCCCCCTTCGTGGTTCCTCTTCGAAAACCAAGAAGGGGCTTCGACCCCTTTTTGGTCTCTCTCCCCTTTTTTTTGTTTCTTTGGTTGGTAGTTTAGCCACACTCGCTAACCTACTTCAGTCCTAAATTATTCGGTCCTACTAATCTCGAACCCCAAAGGTCTAATTCAGCTTTCTAATTTGGTGTTATTACGACTTGGCTAATTCCCAGTGAATTTGCCAATTTCACAAAATCGCGTAATTGACCAAGGAAAATTAATAAAAACCATTCACATAATTATTACACCCGATTATCACAAAAATTAGCCTAATATAGCTAACTCAATCAAATAAGTTAATCAAAATATTAACTTAAACGGTTAGCCTAAGGTTAAAAATTCTGGCTGTTACATTCTACCTCCCTTAAAAGAATTTCGTCCTCGAAATTTCGAGGTTCAGAGTTTAGTCAAACACAAGATGCACACACGCACCATGATCTATATGACTTGCACTAAGGTTTAAACTTCATTTTGCAATCAACTGTATCTTTTAAATGAAAGGAAAAAAGGCTTATGGTATCCAGTCTCCTTCTCGCCAATCCTCTTCAAGTGTCTACTCACTCTATTTAGGCGCCAAGGGCAAACGCATAGAAGAGGGGTAATGAGTTGGTATGGAAAATCATATTAAGCTTGTTTTAAAAAGGAACATAGGCTTTTAATTGTCTACACTCAATTCACATAGTAAACAACAACTCTATGTACATGCATCGTCATGAATTGAAATATAAAGCTAGGACAATTAGACAATGATACCTCAAGGTCATATACAAGTAGTCTCGTTCTAGAACATGAATTCAGTCACTTTTAGGATCACAATGGTTAACCTAGAGATTCCTATAACACATTAGAGTAATAAGAACATCACATAGCACCACGTAGCATCACTTAATCACAATGGCATCACATAGAATCAGTAATTCAGCATTCTCGAGCCTAGGAATTGTAAGCAACATGAAACTGTCTAATGTGCATATAGCAAGCAATTTACAAAAGGGAAGCATATGCAACTGACATCCCTAGGTTCACGCACCAATCACAACTAACTTTTAGGCCTTTCATTCATGGAAACTTAGACAGGACATGTCAAAGTTGTATGAAAGGGGTTAACTTAATCAGGTTCATTCTAAAACATGAAGATATTAGATCAATCTAAGGATAAATCAATTAACTAGAAAGCTACCACATCACATCAAAGTTGCAGAGGCATCATATTATGTCGCATCAACCATGAAGGAACTTGAAGTAGCACCCAAAATCATATTGATATCACATAGAGTCAACAACAAAGCACTGAAGATTAAGAACCACGAGTAGCATAGACTATAACATGTTGATAGGAACAACTTGAGAAGGAAATGCTAAGGCAAGAATATATGTGAATGCAAGTTTCTATGGTCGCTTCATCATGCTTCAAGTACATGTGTGCAGTTATTCAGCTATATCACGAGATCAAGGTATTCATGGAATGTAAATAATGACTCAAAGGTCATACCATGCTATGAATTACAAGAGTTAAATCATTTGGATAACTAGGTCATATGCCAAAACCAAACTTAAGTCAAGAAAACACCAAGAAGTCCATTTATTCACAATTCATTCATAAAACACATAACTGTTCAGGAATAATGAACCTATATAACTATATAAGCTCCTGTGGGCTTTAGATTTTATACAAGGTTATGGTTATGCGTCAAAACATTCAGACTCCCAGTAGTGTCCCACCAAAAGACATCTAGGCGAGTATACAAGAGCGCAACCCTCTTTTAAAACCTAGGATCAAAGGTATGTCCTAAGGTTGTCCAAATTCTTCGGATCTAGCCATCGATAAGCTGACTATGATGTTAATGATCTCACGAACATACATTGAGGCGTTGTGAAGCTTGTTTCTCATAGGGTGGTAAGCAGTGTGGCGTTGCCACTACCGTCACCATTGCCCGGGCCCCTTTTCTCTCTGTTTTTCATTCAAGCTCTCTCTCTCTCTCTCACTCTCTAGTTTGGCTGAGATCGAGGTGGTGAAGGGGTTTTGTGGTGGCTAACGATGCCCGCCGAGGTCGCCTTTGGGTCCACTCTCTCTCTTCTGTTGTGGAGGTTTCAAGGGGCTGGGGTCAGAAAACACTCCCCCTTCGTGGTTCCTCTTCGAAAACCAAGAAGGAGCTTCGGCTCCTTTTTGTTCTCTTTCCGTTTCCCCTTTTTTTGTTTATTTGGCTTGTAGTTTAGCCGCACTTGCTAACCTACTTTGGTCCCAGATTATTCGGTCCTACTAATCTCGACCCCCAAAGGTCTAATTCAGCATTCTAATTTCGTGTTATTACGACTTGGCTAATTCCTAGTGAGTTCACTAATTTCACGAAAACACGTAATTGACCAAGGAAAATTAATAAAAATCATTCACAAAATTATTACACGCGATTAACACGCAAACATTGGCCTAATATACATTACTCAATCAAAAAAGTTAATCAAAATATTAACTTAAACGGTTAGCCTAAGGTTGAAAATTTCGGCTAATTCATCATCCTACCCAAAACCTCATCCCGGAGCCCCCCCACATATATATACGCATATATATTTTTGTACATACACATATATACATATATATATACATATATATATATATATATGCACACACACACACACA
>JACYFF010031956.1:61630959-61650667 GCA_017589665.1 Selenicereus undatus | reverse complement strand
TATTATGTTATGTGATTACCTTTATGCATAAATGATATGTTGTCCTTGCTCTCAATGCTTTTGTCCATAATTATTATGATATCAAATACTTATATTGCTTGTGTCTAGAAGAGAAAAAATTATATCACTTGATCATTTTTTGATAGCCTCGATTTACTCTTGATAGGAGGAGAGTTTTGTTCAATTATTGCATCATTATGTACTGTTGTTTATAAAAATTCCAAGTCAATGAGCATTAGCGTATGTGATTAATTTTTTGTTAGTATTTTATCCCCTGTATTTTTTTTTTTATGAGAGGCATGGATTAAGGGGGAACATCTTTATCTGACGTTGATTTATTAAGGCGGAGTAATATGTGTTTGCCATAATTTTTTTTATAAGCTTCAATTTTTTTCTCCTTCTTGTGCTACCTTTATGATGAAACATAGAAAGGGGGAGAAGTATTTGGTAAACTTTTCATGGTGTGTCATTCAAAATTGTATGAATATGTTATTTTTATTGGGTTTTGTCTTTCATTAGAAAGGGGAAGATAGTTAGCTTTCTTAAAGCTAAAATTGAGTTTTTTAATATGTTTTGACGAAAGACAAAAGTTAGAACAAATTTTGAGTGAAAGTCAAGATTTTAATTTGATTTAAAATATGTGGTCTTGCTTAAATTGTTGCTCACTATCTAAACAATTTTTTCACACTTTGAAATTTGGATTATCTAACTATGGCTACAATAACTTTTCCTAATCTTTTGGTTGGCCTAAGTGAGTAAACAAACAATTTCTCTACTGAAAATCAGGAAAGATGATCTGCAGAAAATCAGGAAGGCAACTGTTGGAAGAGATCAAATTAGCCGTTGCAATTTCTCTACTGAAAATCAGCCAGTTCAAGGCCTTGTAGACACTGATCAGTGGCTTGAAGAGAGATATGAAGATCAACTTCGTATTTTTGGATGTAACGGTCAGTTCCACTTAAGGAGCCTAGAAAAGGGAGACATTTGAAGCTTGAAGAAATACAAAACAAGAGAGACCACAGGCAAAGAAGAAGAAAGAGAGCTACACTTGCAAATAAAGAGGTGCAATTTGAGAAGATTTTCAACTTAGATTGGCATATTTATTTTGTTCTCTACCAAAGAAGTGCATCTTATAAGTGTTATCTTCCTTTGTATTGGGTTGGGTTGATTAGTCGGCGGGTGGACTACCCAAGTACGGTTGGGGAGCAACGAGTATATTGGGACACCTATAGTTGAAAGGTCAACTAGCAGGTTGTACGATTGGTGAATCGTGTGTAAACGACCGACCACTTAAAAGAAAGAGGTTCATAATCCCATCGGCGGGGGGCGAACTTCAATAGATTGTGTGTTTTATCTACATTTACATTTTCCGCATTTCTATTTCGTTTATTTTGCGACTTTGATCATCACCCTATTTACTTCTCTCTAGGGTAATTTAACTAGCCAAACCGGGCCACCAATTGATATCAGAACCAGTACTATTTTTTTAAGACTTTACCGTCTAACAGCTCGATCCCATAGCTAGTTATGATTTTGACTCTGATTGCCCTCGCTTTTTAAAGGTACTAATTATTTTTTGTGGCAGGAGACAATGGAACGTTATATCAAGCACAAGGGTCTCGATCTTTGGGAGATCATGGTCAATGGTCCAATAGTTATTGAGAAATCGGAAGATGAATATGCTGAAGATGATTACAAGCAGACATCCAAAAATTTTAAAGCTATAAAAATTTTATATTGTGCTGTTACTGTTTATATTTACGAGTTTATCTCACGTTGTCATAGTGCCAAGGAAATTTGGGAGACTTTTTATAATTTATATGGTACTAATCAAAATGTGGTATTAAGCGAATTTGTGGTGCAGGATGAAATGATCATGGATGGAAATGCTTACAAGTTGAGGATCACCAACCACAAGAGGAGCAACAACATGAAAATGACGATCTAATTTAACGGTTCATACATAATGATGTCAAGCTTGCCCAAATTGAGAAATTTCTTGAAAATAGTGAGAAAAATAATGATTCATCTATTCTTCAAAGCCGTAAGGATGAGGTAACTTCCATAATTAAATTTTTAAATAATAATATTTCTACAAGTTGTCACAATTTTTATGATTTAAACACCACAGCAAATTTTTAACTTTTAAAAATTCTTGATTGTGGTGTTAAATCAAGAAAATGTGTCAAGATTGAGGGAAACAAAAATTTTACCTCATTAATTTTTCTTACTTCTAACAATTTTGAATCCAAGAAAAAAAAGGTATTAAGATTTGGTTGAGCAACTTCATTCTTGAAGAAATCAAAAAAGAATGCACATGTTCGTGGGATATTATTGACTCCTCATTTATGTACTAATAATTAATTTTTAATAGCATTTGATCCTCTTGAAAATTTAAGTGGACAAGGAAACATTGGAGCTTCGCAAAGGCATGTGGTAAGTTATGGTTTGCCAAAAGTAAAGATAAGGTAAGTTCGTTTGTTTTGTCGTTACTCGAATTTCAAGGCCGTGAAATACAGTTTAAGGCCTTGAACTGTACACAGAAATTGAAAATTTTGGTATGATTGAATCAAGGGTTGCATTTTTTTTTTCAACAACATGAATAGAAATTAAAATTTGAATTCTTACCAAATGGAAGGTGGTGTTATCTTTGCATGATTAATATTGCGTCATATCTTATGCTATTATTTCATGTGATTATCTTTATGCATAAATGATATGTGGTCTTTGATCTCAATGCTTTTTTCCATAATTATTATGATCCCTAATACTTATATTGCTTGTGTCTAGAAGAGCAAAATTATATCACTTGATTATTTTTTGATAGCCTCAATTTACTCTTGATAAGGGGAGAATTTTGTTCTATTATTGCATCATTATGTACTGTTGCTCATAAAAATTCCAAGTCAATGAACATTAGCGTATGTGATTAATTTTTTGTTAGTATTTTATCCACTATATATTTTTTTATGAGAGCCATGGACTGTGGGGGAGCATCTTTATCTGACATTGATTTATTAAGGGGGAGTAATATGTGTTTGCCATAATTTTTTTTTTATAAGCTTCAATTTTTCTTTCTCCTTCTTGTGCTACCTTTTTGATGAAACACAAAAAGGGGGAGAAGTATTTGGAAAACTTTTCATGGTGTGTCATTCAAAATTGTATGAGTATGTAATTCTCATTGGGTTTTGTCTTTCATCAAGAAGGGGAATATAGTTAGCTTTTTTAAAGCTCACATTGAGCATTTTAATATGTTTTGACGAAAGGCAAAAATTAGAACAAATTTTGAGAGCAAGTCAAGATTTTAATTTGATTTTAAATATGTGGTCCTGCCTAAATTGTTGCTTGCTATCTAAACAATTTTTTGACACTTTGAAATTTGGATTATGTAAATATGGCTACAATATCTTTTAGTAATCTTTTGGTTGGCGTAAGTGAGTAAGCAAACAATTTTGGAAAGATGATCTGCAGAAAATCAGGAAGGCAACCGTTGGAAAAGATCAAATTCGCCGTTGCAATTTCTCTGCTAAAAATCAGCCAATTCACGGCCTTGAAGACACTGATCAGTGGCTTGAAAAGCGATATAAAGATCAACTTTCTATTTTTGGATGTAACGGTAAGTTCCACTTAAGGAGCCTATAAAAGGGAGACATTTGAAGGTGGAAGAAATACAACACAAGAGAGACCACAAGCAAAGAATAAGAAAGAGAGCTACACTTGCAAATCAAGAGGAGGAATTTGAGAAGATTTTGAACTTACATTGGCATATTTATTTTGTTCTCTACCAAAGAAGTGTATCTTGTAATTGTTATCTTTCTTTGTATTCGGTTGGATTGATTAGTCGAAGGGTCGACTACCCAAGTACGATTGGGGAGCAACGAGTACATTGGGACACCTATAGTTGGAGGGTCAATTAGTAGGGTGTACGATTGGTAAATCGTGTGCAATCGACCGACCTCATAAAAGAAAGAGGTTCAAATCCCATCGGCATGGGGCGCCCTTGGGTAGAGGACTAGGCGTGGCCGAACCTCTATAAACTGTGTGTTTCGTCTACATATCCTTTTTCTTCATTTCTATTTCGTTTATTTTTCGACTTTGATCATCACCCTATTTACTCCTCTCTAAGGTGATTTAACTGGCCAAACTAGGCCAACAATTGATATCAGAGCTAGTACTATTTTTTTAAGACTTTGCCGTCCAATAGTTCGATCCCATGGCTAGTTATTATTTTGACCCTGGTTGCCCTCGCTTTTTAAAGGTAGTAATTATTTTTTGTGGCAGGAAACAATGGAGCGTTATATCAAGCATAAGGTTCTCGATCTTTGGGAGATCATGGTTAAAGGTCTAATAGTTATTGAGAAATCGGAAGATGAATATGCTGAAGATTATTACAAGCAGACATCTAATAATTTTAAAGCTATAAACATTTTATATTGTGCTCTTACTATTGATATCTATGAGTTTATCTCACATTGTGATAGTGCCAAGGAAATTTGGGAGACTCTTTATAATTTATATGGTCCTAACCAAAATGTGGTATTAAGCGAATTTGTGGCGTAGGATGAAAAAATCATGGATGGGAATGTTAAGCAAGTTAAGGATCGCCAACCACAAGAAGAGCAAGAACATGAAAATGATGATCTAATTCAACGGTTTATACATAATGATGTCAAGCATGCCGAAATTAAGGAATTTTTTGAAAATAGTGAGAAAAATAATGATTCATCTATTCTTCAAAGCGGTAAGGATGAGGTAACATCCATAATTGAATTTTCAAATAAAAGTATTTCTCCAAGTTGTCACATTTTTTTATGATTTGAATACCACGACAAATTTTCAACTTTCAAAAATTGTTGATTGTGGTGTTAAATCAAGAAAATGTGTCAAGATTGAGGGAAAGAAAAATTTTACCTCATTAATTTTTCTTACTACTAACAATTTAGAATCCAAGAAGAAAAGGGTATTAAAATTAGGTCGAGCAACTTCATTCTTGAAGAAATCAAAAAAGAATGCATATGTTCGTGGGATATTATTGACTCCACATTTATGCACTAATAACGAATTTTCAATAGCATTTGATCTTCTTGAAAATTTAAGTGGACAAGGAAACATTGGAACTTTGCAAGGCATATGGTAAGTTATGGTTTGCCAAAAGTAAAGATAAGGTAAGTTCGTTTGTTTTGTCGTTGCTCGAATTTCAAGGCCGTGAAATATAGTTTAAGGCCTTGAACTGTACGCTGAAATTGAAAATTTTGGTATGATTGAATCAAGGGTTGGATTTTTTTTTTCAACAACATGAATAAAAATTAAAATTTGAATTCTTACCAAATGGAAGGTGGTGTTATCTTTGCATGATTAATATTGCGTCATATCTTATGCTATTATTTCATGTGATTATATTTATGCATAAATGATATGTGGTCTTTGATCTCAATGCTTTTGTCCATAATTATTATGATCCCTAATACTTATATTGCTTGTGTCTGGAAGAGAAAAATTATATCACTTGATCATTTTTTGATAGCCTCGATTTACTCTTGATAAGGGGAGAATTTTGTTCAATTATTGCATCATTATGTACTGTTGTTCATAAAAATTCCAAGTCAATGAACATTAGCGTATGTGATTAATTTTTTGTTAGCATTTTATCCGCTATATATTTTTTTGTGAGTGCCATGGACTGAGGGGGATCATCTTTATCTGACATTGATTTATTAAGGGGGAGTAATATGTGTTTGCCATAATTTTTTTTATAAGCTTCAATTTTTATTTCTCCTTCTTATGCTACCATTTTGATGAAACACAAAAAGGGGGAGAAGTATTTGGAAAACTTTAATGGTGTGTCATTCAAAATTGTATTAGTTTGTTATTTTTATTGGGTTTTGTCTTTCATCAGAAAGGGGAAGATAGTTAGCTTTCTTCAATCTCACATTGAGTTTTTTAATGTGTTTTGACGAAAGACAAAAATTAAAACAAATTTCAAGTGAAATTCAAGATTTTAATTTGATTTAAAATATGTGGTCTTGCGTAAATTGTTGCTTGCTATCTAAATAATTTTTTGACACTTTGAAATTTGGATTATCTAAATATAGCTGCAATATCTTTTCCTAGTCTTTTGGTTGGCCTAAGTGAGTAAACAAACAGTTTTGGAAAGATGATCTGCAAAAAATCAAGAAGGCAACCGTTGGAAGAGATCACATTGGCCGTTGCGATTTCTCTGCTGAAAATCAGGCAGTTCGAGGCCTTGAAGACACTGATCACTGGCTTGAACAGCGATATGAAGATCAACTTCCTATTTTTGGATGTAACGATCAATTCCACTTAAGAAGCCTATAAAAGGGAGACATTTGAAGCTGGAAGAAATACAATACAAGAGAGACAACAAGCAAAGAGGAAGAAAGAGAGCTACAGTTGCAAATCAAGAGGAGGAATTTGAGAAGATTTTGAACTCACATTGGCATATTTATTTTGTTCTCTAGCAAAGAAGTGTATCTTATAATTGTTATCTTTCTTTGTATTGGGTTGGGTTGATTAGTAAGAGGGCCGACTAGTCAAGTACGGTTTGGGAGCAACGAGTACATTGGGACACCTATAGTTGCAGGGTCAACTGGTAGGTTGTACGATTGGTGAATCGTGTGTAATCGACCGATCTCATAAAGGAAAGGGGTTTGAAATCCCATTGGCGAGGGGCGCTCTTGGGTAGAGGATTAGGCGTGGCCAAACCTCTATAAATTGTGTGTTTTTCCGCATTTCTATTTCGTTTATTTTGCGACTTTGATCATCACCCTATTTACTCTTCTCTAGGGTGATTTAACTAGCCAAACCAGGCCAACAATTGATGTCAGAGCTAGCATTATTTTTTTAAGACTTTACCGTCTAATAGTTCGATCCCATGGCTAGTTATGATTTTGACTTTGATTGCCCACGCTTTTTAAAGGTACTAATTATCTTTTTTGGCCGGAAACAATGGAACTTTATACCATACACAAGGGTCTCGATCTCTGGGAAATCATGGTCAAAGGTCCAATAGTTATTGAGAAATCAGAAGATAAATATGCTGAAAATGATTACAAGCACATATCCAAATATTTTGAAGCTATAAACATTTTATATTGTACTCTTACTGTTGATATTTATGAGTTTATATCACATTGTGATAGTGCCAAGGAAATTTGGGAGACTTATTATGATTTATATGGTACTAATCAAAATGTGGTATTAAGTGAATTTGTGGCACATGATGAAATAATCATGGATGGAAATGTTAAGCAAGTTGAGGATCACCAACCACAAGAAGAGCAACAACATGAAAATGATGATCTTTTTCAACAGTTTATACATAATGATGTCAAGCATGCCCAAATTGACAAATTTCTTGAAAATAGTGAGAAAAATAATGATTTATCTATTCTTCAAAGCGGTAAGGATGAGGTAACATCCATAATCGAATTTTCAAATAATAGTATTTGTCCAATTTGTCACATTTTTTATGATTTGAATACAACACCAAATTTTCAACTTTAAAAAATTCTTTATTGTGGTGTTAAATCAAGTAAAAGTATCAAAATTGAGGGAAAGAAAAATTTTAGCTCATTAATTTTCTTACTTCTAACAATTTTGAATACAAGAAGAAAAGGGTATTAAGATTTGGTTAAGCAACTTCATTCTTAAATAAAACAAAAAAGAATGATCATGTTCGTGGGATATTATTGACCCCTCATTTATGTACTAATAATGAATTTTCAATAACATTTGATCCTCTTGAAAATTTAAGTGGACAAGGAAACATTGGAGCTTCAGAAACCCATATGGTAAGTTATGGTGTGCCAAAATTAAAAATAAGATAAGTTCGTTTGTTTTGTCGTTGCTCGAATTTCAAGGCCCTAAAATGCAGTTTAAGGCCTTGAACTGAAGGCAGAAATTGGAAATTTTGTTATGATTGAATCAAGGGTTTGATTTTTTTTCAACAACATGAATAGAAATCAAAATTTGAATTCTTACCAAATGGAAGGTGGTGTTATCTTTGCATGATTAATATTGCATCATATCTTATGCTATTATGTCATGTGATTATGTTTATGCATAAATGATATGTTGTCTTTGATCTCAATGCTTTTGTCCATAATTATTATGATCTCTAATACTTAGGTTGCTTGTGTCTAGAAGAGAAAAATTACATCACCTGATCATTTTTTGATAGACTCGATTTACTCTTGATAAGGGGAGAATTTTGTTCAATTATTGCATCGTTATGTACTGTTGTTTATAAAAATTCCAAGTCAATGAGCATTAGCATATGTGATTAATTTTTTGTTAGTATTTTATCCCCTATATTTGTTTTTCTAAGTGCCATGGATTGAGGGGCAGCATCTTTATCTGACATTGATTTATTAAGGGGGAGTAATATGTGTTTGCCATATTTTTTTTGTAAGCTTTAGTTTTGCTTTTTCCTTCTTGTGCTACCTTTTTTTATGAAACACAAAAATGGGGAGAAGTATTTGGAAAACTTTTCATGGTGTGTCATTCAAAATTTTATGAATATGTAGTTTTTATTGGGTTTTGTCTTCTGTCAAAAAGGGGAAGATAGTTAGCTTTCTTAAAGCTCACATTGAGCTTTTTAATATGTTTTGACGAAAGACAAAAATTAGAACAAATTTTGAATGAAAGTTAAGATTTTAATTTGATTTAAAATATGTGGTCTTGCCTAAATTGTTGCTTACTATCTAAACAATTTTTTGACACTTTGAAATTTGGATTATCTAAATATGGCTACAATACCTTTTCCTAATCTTTTGGTTGGCCTAAGTGAGTAAGCAAACAGTTTTGGAAAGATGATCTGAAGAAAATCAGGAAGGCAACCATTGGAAGAGGTCAAATTTGCCGTTGCAATTTCGCTGCTGAAAATAAGCCAGTTCAAGGCCTTAACATGATGATCAACTTCCTATTTTTGAATGTAATGGTCAGTTCCACTTAAGGAGCCTATAAAAGGGAGACATTTGAAGCTGGAAGAAATACAACACAAGAGAGACCACAAGGAAAGAAGAAGAAAGGGAGCTACACTTGCAAATCAAGAGGAGTAATTTGAGAAGATTTTGAACTTACATTGGCATATTTATTTTGTTCTCTATCAAAGATGTGTATCTTATAATTGTTGTCTTTCTGTGTATTGGGTTGGGTTGATTAGTCGGAGGGTCGACTGCCCAAGCACGGTTGGGGAGCAACGAATACATTGGGACACCTATGCTTGCAGGGTCAACTAGTAGGTTGTACGATTGATGAATCGTGTGTAATCGACCGACCTCATAAAAGAAAGAGGTTCAAAATCCCATCGGCGAGGGGCGCCCGTGGGTAGAGGACTAGGCGTAGCCGAACCTCTATAAATTGTGTGTTTTGTCTACATTTACATTTTATGCATTTCTATTTCGTTTATTTTGCGACTTTCATCATCACCCTATTTTCTCCTCTATGGGGTGATTTAACTGGCCAAACCAGGCCAACAATTGATATCAGAGCTAGTACTATTTTTTTAAGACTTTATCGTCTAATATTTCGATCCCATGGCTAGTTACGATTTTGACTCTGATTTCCCTCGCTTTTTAAAGGTACTAATTCTTTTTTGTGGCACGAAACAATGGAATGTTATATCAAGCACAAGGGTCTCGATCTTTGGGAGATCATGGTCAAAGGTCCAATGGTTATTGAGAAATCGAAAAATGAATAAGTTGAACATGATTACAAGCAAATATCCAAAAATTTTAAAGCTATAAACATTTTATATTGTGCTCTTATTGTTGATATTCATGACTTCATCTCACATTGTGATAGTGCGAAGGAAATTTTGGAGACTCTTTATCATTTATATGGTACTAATCAAATTGTGGTATTAAGCGAATTTGTGGCGCAGGATGAAATAATCATGGATGGAAATGTTAAGCAACTTGAGGATCACCAACCACAAGACGAACAACAACATGAAAATGATGATCCAATTCAACGGTTTATACATAATGATATCAAGCATGCCCAAATTGGGGAATTTCTTGAAAATAGTGAGAAAAATAATGATTCATCTATTCCTCAAAGCGGTGATGATGAGGTAACATCCATGATTGAATTTTCAAATAATAGTATTTCTCCAAGTTTTCACATTTTTTATGATTTGAAAACCACACCAAATTTTCAACTTTTAAAAATTCTTGATCGTGGTGTTAAATCAAGAAAATGTGTCAAGATTGAGGGAAAGAAAAATTTTATCTCATTAATTTTTCTTACTTCCAACAGTTTTGAATCCAAGAAGAAAATGGTATTAAGAATTGGTCGAGCAATTTCATTCTTAAAGAAATCAAAAAAGAATGCACATGTTCGTGGGATATTATTTACTCCTCATTTATGTACTAATAATGAATTTTCAATAGCAATTGATCCTCTTGAAAATTTAAGTGGACAAGGGAACATTGGAGACTCGCAAAGGCATATCGTAAGTATTGGTTTGCCAAAAGTAAAAATAAGGGAAGTTCGTTTGTTTTGTCATTGCTCGGAATTCAAGGCCTTGAAATACACTTTAAGGCCTTGAACTGTAGGCAGAAATTGGAAATGTTGGTATGATTGAATCAAGGGTTGGATTTCTTCTTTAAACAATATGAATAGAAATCAAAATTTGAATTCTTACCAAATAGAAGGTGGTGTTATCTTTGCATGATTAATATTGCATCATATCTTATGCCATTATGTCATGTGATTATGTTCATGCATAAATGATATGTGGTCATTGATCTCAATGCTTTTGTCCACAATTATTATGATCCCTGGTACTTATATTGCTTGTGTCTAGAAGAGAAAAATTACATCTGTTGGGAATGTCACACATGAGTAAAGAAGTCCCACATCGGGAGTTTGAAAAGAAAGGTCATGGTATATAAGTCAAGTGGGCTACTCCTCCTATTGCCAATTGGTTTTAGGATGGAACCTCACTTGGACTTGTTGTCATGGACCTTGGTTGAACTGGGCTCCTCCTTGGATCTCCCTAACAAGTGGTATCAGAGCTGGTGGTGCGTTCGGCTAGGTGACAAAAAGGTGTGGCATGGTGGACCCCATGGACGAGCTTGGTGAAGTGACACACAGGTGTTGATCGAGCGGTAATACGTGTGCTGCAGCGTGGCTCGATGGCGTGGATAAGCTCTTGATGGTGGCTTGACACCTTGGTAAAGGCTTCCGCTCAAGGGGGAGCTTGTGCATTGATGTGGTGTGAAAGAGACTCATGTGTGAGGGGGAGATTGTTGGGAATGTCATACATGAGTAAAGAAGTCCCACATCGGGAGTTTGAAAAGAAAGGTCATGGTATATAAGTCAAGTGGGCTACTCCTCCTATTGCCAATTGGTTTTAGGATGGAACCTCACTTGGACTTGTTGTCATGGACCTTGGTTGAACTGGGCTCCTCCTTGGATCTCCCTAACAACATCACTTGATCATTTTTTGATAGCCTCGATTTACTCTTGATAAAGGGAGAATTTTGTTCAATTATTGCATCATTGTGTACTATTGTTTATAAAAATTCCAAGTCAATGAGCATTAGCGTATGTGATTAATTTTTTCTTAGTATTTTATCCCCTATATTTTTTTTATGAGTGCCATGGATTGAGGGGGAGCATCTTTATCTGACATTGATTTATTAAGGGGGAGTAATATGTGTTTGCCATAATTTTTTTTATAAGCTTCAATTTTTCTTTCTCTTTCTTGTGCTACCTTTTTTATGAAACACAAAAAGGGGAAGAAGTATTTGGAAAACTTTTCATGGTGTGTCATTCAAAATTGTATGAATATGTAATTTTTATTGGGTTTTGTCTTTCGTCAAAATGGGGAAGATAGTTAGCTTTCTTAAAGCTCACATTGAGTTTTTTTAATATGTTTTGACGAAAGACAAAAATTAGAACAAATTTTGAGTGAAAGTCAAGATTTTAATTTGATTTAAAATATGTGGTCTTGCGTAAATTGTTGCTTGCCATCTAAACAATTTTTTAACACTTTGAAATTTGGATTATCTAAATATGGCTACAATATCTTTTCCTAGTCTTTTGGTTGGCCCAAGTGAGTAAACAAGCAATTTTGGAAAGATGATCTGCAGAAAATCAGGAAGGCAACCGTTGGAAGAGATCACATTGGCCGTTGCGATTTCTCTGCTAAAAATCAGCCAGTTCGAGGCCTTGAAGACACTGATCAGTGGCTTGAACAGCGATATGAAGATAAACTTCCTATTTTTGGATGTAACGATCAGTTCCACTTAAGGAGCCTATAAAAGGGAGACATTTGAAGCTGGAAGGACTAAAACACAAGAGAGACCACAAGCAAAGAGGAAGAAAGAGAGCTACAGTTGCAAATCAAGAGGAGGAATTTAAGAAGATTTTGAACTTACATTGGCATATTTATTTTGTTCTCTAGCAAAGAAGTGTATCTTATAAGTGTTATCTTTCTTTGTATTGGGTTGGGTTGATTCGTCGGAGGGCCCACTACCGAAGTACGGTTGGGGAGCAATGAATACACTGGGACACCTATTGTTGCAGGGTCAACTAGTAGGTTGTAAGATTGGTGAATCGCGTGTGATCAACCGACCTCTTGAAAGAAAGCGGTTCGAAATCACATCGGCAAGGGGTGCCCATGGGTAGAGGACTAGGCGTTGACGAACCTCTATAAATTGTGTGTTTTGTCTACATTTACATTTTCCGCATTTGTATGTCGTTTTTTTTTTGTGACTTTGATAATACCCTATTTACTCCTCTCTAGGGTGATTTAACTGGGCAAACTAGGCCAACAATTGATATTAGAGCTACAACTATTTTTTTAAGACTTTACCGTCTAATAGTTCGATCCCAGGGCTAGTTATTATTTTGAGTCTGATTGCCCTCGCTTTTTAAAGGTAGTAATTATTTTTTGTGGCAGGAAACAATGGAACGTTATATCAAGCATAAGGGTCTTGATCTTTGGGAGATTATGGTCAAAGGTCAAATAGTTATTGAGAAATCGGAAGATGAATATGCTGAAGATTATTAAAAGCAGACATCCAATAATTTTAACGCTATAAACATTTTATATTGTACTCTTACTGTTGATATTTATGAGTTTATCTCACATTGTGATAGTGCCAAGGAAATTTGGGAGACTGTTTATAATTTATATGGCACTAATCAAAATGTGGTATTAAGCGAATTTGTGGCACATGATGAAATAATCATGGATGGAAATGTTAAGCAAGTTGAGGATTACCAACCACAAGAAGAGAAAGAACATGAAAATGATGATCTAATTCAACGGTTTATACATAATGATGTCAAACATGCCCAAATTGAGGAATTTCTTGAAAATAGTGAGAAAGATAATGATTCATCTATTCCTCAAAGCGGTGATGATGAGGTAACATCCATGATTGAATTTTCAAATAATAGTATTTCTCCAAGTTGTCACATTTTTTATGACTTGAATGCCACACCAAATTTTCAACTTTCAAAAATTCTTGATCGTGGTGTTAAATCAAGAAAATGTGTCAAGATTGAGGGAAAGAAAAATTTTACCTCATTAATTTTTCTTAGTTCTAACAATTTTGAATCCAAGAAGAAAAGGGTGTTAAGAATTGGTCGAGCAACTTAATTCTTAAAGAAATAAAAAAAGAATGCACATGTTCGTGGGATATTATTGACTCCTCATTTACGTAGTAATAATGAATTTTCAATAGCATTTGATCCTCTTTAAAATTTAAGTGGACAAGGAAACATTGGAGATTCGCAAAGGCATATGGTAAGTTATGATTTGCCAAAAGCAAAAATAAGGAAAGTTCGTTTGTTTTGTCGTTTCTCGGATTTCAAGGCCCTGAAATACAGTTTAAGGCCTTGAACTGTAGGCAGAAATTGGAAATTTTGGTATGATCAAAGCAAGGGTTGGATTCTTTTTTCAACAACATAAATAGAAATCAAAATTTGAATTCTTACCAAATGGAAGGTGGTGTTATCTTTGCATGATTAAAATTACGTCATATCTTATGCTATTATGTCATGTGATTATGTTTATGCATAAATGATTTGTTGTCTTTGATCTCAATGCTTTTGTCCATAATTATTATGATCCCTAGTGCTTATATTGCTTGTGTCTAGAAGAGAAAAACTATATCACTTGATCATTTTTTGATAGCCTCGATTTACTCTTGATAAGGGGAGAATTTTGTTCGATTATTGCATCATTATGTGCTGTTGTTTATAAAAATTCGAGGACAATGAGCATTAGCGTATGTGATTAATTTTTTGTTAGTATTTTATCCCCTATATTTTGTTTATGAGTGTCATGGATTGAGGGGGAGCATCTTTATCTGACATTGATTTATTAAGGGGGAGTAATATGTGTTTGCCATAATTTTTTTTATAGCTTCAATTTTTCTTTCTAGTTCTTGTGATACCTTTTTGATGAAACACAAAAAGGGAGAGAAGTATTCGGAAAACTTTTCATGGTGTGTCATTCAAAATTGTATGAATATGTAATTTTTATTGGGTTTTGTCTTTCGTAAAAAAGGGCAAGATAGTTAGCTTTCTTAAAGCTCACATTGAGTTCTTTAATATGTTTTGACAAAAGATAAAAATTAGAAAAAATTTTGAGTGAAATTCAAGATTTTAATTTGATTTAAAATATGAGGTCTTGCCTAAATTGTTCCTTGCTATCTAAACAATTTTTAACACTTTGAAATTTGGATTATCTAAATATGGCTAAAATATCTTTTCCTAATCTTTTGGTTGGCCGAAGTGAGTAAACAAATAGTTTTGGAAAGATGATCTGCATAAAATCAGCAAGGCAACCGTTGGAAGAGATCAAATTAGCCGTTACAATTTCTCTGCTGAAAATCAGCCAGTTCAAGGCCTTGAAGACACTGATCAGTGGCTTGAAAAGCGATATGAAGATGAACTTTCTATTTTTGGATGTAACGGTCAGTTCCACTTAAGGAGCCTATAAAGGGGAGACATTTGAAGCTGGAAGAAATGCAACACAAGAGAGACCACAAATAAAGAAGAAGAAAGAGAGTTACACTTGCAAATCAAGAGGAGGAATTTGAGAAGATTTTGAACTTACATTGGCATATTTATTTTGTTCTCTACCAAAGAAGTGTATCTTATAATTGTTATCTTTCTTTGTATTGGGTTGGGTTGATTAGTCGGAGGGTCGACTACTCAAGTACGGTTGGGAAGCAACGAGAACATTGGGATGCCTATAGTTGCAGGGTCAACTAGTAGGTTGTACGATTGGTGAATCATGTGTAATCGACCGATCTCATAAAAGAAAGAGGTTCAAAACCCCATTGGTGAGGGGCGCCTGTGGGCAGAGGATTAGGCGTGGCTAAACCTCTATAAATTGTGTGTTTTGTCTACATTTTCATTTTTCGCATTTCTATTTCGTTTATTTTGCGACTTTCGTCATCACCCTATTTTCTCCTCTCTAGGGTGATTTAACTGGCCAAACTAGGCCAACAATTGATATTAGAGATAGTACTATTTTTTTAAGACTTTACCGTCTAATAGTTCGATCCCATGACTTGTTATGATTTTGACTCTGATTGCCCTCGCTTTTTAAAGGTACTAATTATTTTTTGTGGTAGGAAACAATGGAACGTTATATCAAGCACAAGGGTCTCGATCTTTGGGAGATCATGGTCAAAGGTCCAATAGTTATTGAGAAATCAGAAGATGAATATGCTGAAGATGATTACAAGCGGAGATCCAAAAAATTTAAAGCTATAAACATTTTATATTGTGCTCTTACTGTTGATATTTATGACTTTATCTCAAATTGTGACAGTGCGAAGGAAATTTGGCAGACTCTTTATATTTCATATGGTAATAATCAAAATGTGGTATTAAGCAAATTTGTGGCGCATGATGAAATAATCATGGTTGGAAATGTTAAGCAACTTGAGGATCACCAACCACAAGACGAACAAGAACATGAAAATGATGATCCAATTCAACAGTTTATACATAATGATATCAAGCATGCCCAAATTGAGGAATTTCTTGAAAATAGTGAGAAAAATAATGATTCATCTATTCTTCAAAGCGGTAAGGATGAGGTAACATTCATAATTGAATTTTCAAAGAATAGTATTTCTCCAAGTTGTTACATTTTTTATGATTTGAATACCATACCAAATTTTTAAATTTCGAAAATTCTTGATTGTGGTGTTAAGTTAAGAAAATGTGTAAGATTGAGGGGAAGAAAAATTTTACCTCATCAATTTTTCTTATTTCTAACAATTTTGAATCTAAGAAGAAAAGGGTATTGAGATTTGGTCGAGCAACTTCATTCTTAAAGAAATCAAAAAAGAATGCACATGTTCGTGGGATATTATTGACTCCTCATTTATGTACTAATAATGAATTTTCAATAGCATTTGATCCTCTTGAAATTTAAGTGGACAAGGAAACATTGGAGCTTCGCAAAGGCATATGGTAAGTTGTGGTTTGCCAAAAGTAAAAATAAGGTAAGTTCGTTTGCTTTGTCATTGCTCGGATTTCAAGGCTTTGAAATACAGTTTAAGGCCTTGAATTGTAGGAAGAAATTGAAAATTTTGGTATGATTGAATCAAGGGTTGGATTATTTTTTTCAACAACATGAATAGAAATCAAAATTTGAATTCTTACCGAATGGAAGGTGTTTTATCTTTGCATGATTAATATTACATCATATCTTATGCTATTATGTCATGTGATTATCTTTATGCATAAATGATATGTTATCTTTGATCTCAATGCTTTTGTCCATAATTATTATGATCGCTAATACTTATATTGCTTGTGTCTAGAAGAGAAAAATTATATCACTTGATCATTTTTGGATATCCTCGATTTACCCTTGATAAGGGGAGAATTTTGTTCAATTATTGCATCAATATGTACTATTGTTTATAAAAATTCCAAGTCAATGAGCATTAGCATATGTGATTAATTTTTTGTTAGTATTTTATCCCCTATATTTTTTTTATCAGTGCCATGGATTGAGGGGGAGCATCTTTATCTTACATTGATTTATTAACAGGGGGTAACATGTGTTTGCCATAATTTTCTTTATAACCTTGAATTTTTCTTTCTCCTTCTTGTGCAACCTTTCTGATGAAACACAAAAAGGGGGAGAAGTATTTGCAAACTTTTCAAGGTGTGTCATTCAAAATTGTATGAATATGTTATTTTTATTGGGTTTTTGTCTTTCATCAAAAAGGGGAAGATAGTTAGCTTTCTTAAAGCCCACATTGAGTTTTTCAATATGTTTTGAAGAAAGACAAAAATTAGAACAAATTTTGAATGAAAGTCAGGATTTTAATTTGATTTAAAATATGTGGTCTTGCCTAAATTGTTGCTTTCTATCTAAACAATTTTTTGACACTTTGAAATTTGGATTATCTAAATATGGCTACAATATCTTTTCCTAATCTTTTGGTTGGCCTAAGTGAGTAAACAAGTAGTTTTGGAAAGATGATTTGTAGAAAATCAGGAAGGCAACCGTTGGAAGAGACGAAATTAGCCGTTGCAATTTCTCTGCTGAAAATAAGCCAGTTAAGACCTTGAAGACACTGGTTAGTGGCTTGAAAAGTGAAATGAAGATGAACTTCCTATTTTTGGATGTAACGGTCAGTTCCACTTAAGGAGCCTATAAAAGGATACATTTGAAGCTGGAAGAAATACAACACAGGAGAGACCACAAGCAAAGAAGAAGAAAGAGAGTTGCACTTGCAAATCAAGAGGAGGAATTTGAGAATATTTTGAGCTTACATTAGCATATTTATTTTGATCTCTACAAAAGAAGTGTATCTTATAATTGTTATCTTTGTTTGTACTGGGTTGGGTTGATTAGTTGGAGGGCCGACTACCCAATTACGGTTGGTGCGCAACGAGTACATTGGGACACCTATAGTTGCAGGGAGAACTAGTAGGTTGCACGATTAGTGAATCGTGTGTAATCGATCGACCTAATAAAAGAAACAGGTTCGAAATCCCATCGGCGAGGGGCGCCCGTGGGTAGAGGACTAGGCATGGCTAAACCTCTATAAATTGTGCGTTTTGTCTACATTTACATTTTCTATATTTCTATTTCGTTTCTTTTGCAACTTTGATCATCACCCTATTTACTCATCTCTAAGGTGATTTAAATAGCCAAACCAGGCCGACAATTGGTATTAGAGCTAGTACTATTTTTTTAAGACTTTACTGTCTAACAGTTCGATCCCATGGCTAGTTATGATTTTGACTCTGATTGCCCTCGCTTTTTAAAAGTACTAATTATTTTTTGCGGCAGGAAACAATGGAACGTTATATCAAGCAGAAGGGTATCGATCTTTAGGAGATCATTGCAAAGGTCCAACAGTTATTCAGAAATCGGAAGATTAATATGCTGAAGATGATTACAAGCAGATATTCAAAAATTTTAAAGCTTTAAACATTTTATATTGTGCTCTTACTGTTGATATTTACATGTTTATCTCACATTCTGGTAGTGCCAGGGAAATTTGGGAGACTCTTTATAATTTATATGGTACTAATCAAAATGTGGTATTAAGCGAATTTGTGGCGCAGGATAAAATAATCATGGATGGAAATGTTAAGTAAGTTGAGGATCACCAACCACAAAAAGAGCAACAACATGAAAATGATTATCTAATTCAACGGTTTATACATAATGATGTCAAGCATGCCCAAATTGAGGAATTTCTTGAAAATGGTGAGAAAAATAATGATTCATCTATTCTTCAAAGTGGTAAGGAGGAGGTAACATCTATAATTGAATTTTCAAATAATAGTATTTCGCCAAGTTCTCTTATTTTTTATGATTTAAAAAGCACACGAAATTTTCAACTTTCAAAAATTCTTGATTGTGGTGTTAAATCAAGAAAATGTGTCAAGATTGAGGGAAAGAAAAATTTTACCTCATTAATTTTCTTACTTCTAACAATTTTGAATCCAAGAAGAAAAGGGTGTTGAGATTTGGTCGAGCAACTTCATTCTCGAAGAAATCAAAAAAGAATGCACATGTCGTGGGATATTATTGACTCCTCATTTATGTACTTATAATGAATTTTCAATAGCATTTGATCCTCTTGAAAATTTAAGTGGACAAGAAAACATTGGAGCTTCGCTCAGGCATATGGTAAGTTATGGTTTGCCAAAAGTAAAAATAAGGTAAGTTCATTTGTTTTGTCGGTGCTCGGATTTCAAGGCCCTGAAATACAGTTTAAGGCCTAGAATTTTAGGAAGAAATTGGAAATTTTGGTATGATTGAATCAAGGGTTGGATTTTTTTTTCAACAACATGAATAGAAATCAACATTTGAATTCTTACCAAATGCAACGTGGTGTTATCTTTGCATGTTTAATATTGCGTCATATCTTATGCTATTATGTCATGTGATTATGTTTATGCATAAATGATATGTTGTCTTAGATCTCAATGCTTTTGTCCCTAATTATTATGATCCCTAACACTTATGTTGCTTGCGTCTAGAAGATAAAAATTATATCACTTGATCATTTTTTGATAACCTCAATTTACTCTTGATAAGGGGAGAATTTTGTTCAATTATTGCATGATTATGTACTGTTGTTTACAAAATTCCAAGTCAATGAGCATTAGCGTTTGTGACTAATTTTTTGATAGTATTTTATCCCCTATATTTTTTTTTATGAGTGCCATG
>JACYFF010031956.1:61484282-61578020 GCA_017589665.1 Selenicereus undatus | reverse complement strand
GTGTGTGGGTGTGTATATAGATATATATATGTGTGTATATAGATATATATAGACACACACACACACACACAAACACGTACACATATATGTTTATATATACACACACACACGTGGTTTCAGGTAATTGTAGGTTAGACACACACATGTATACATACATACATATACATATACATACATATATACATAAATGTACAAAAAAGAAAGTATGGGAAGTTTTGACTTGAATCTTTTCTTGAAGGCTTGAGCATATTGGTGTCCCTCTGAGATTTGCATAGGATTTCACCTTCAAATGTGGTATGAAATGCCTATGTTTCATCCCCCCCCCCCCCCCAAGCACAGAAAAACACTTTGAGCAAAAATATTGTGATATATACCAAAATCCAGTCAAGATATAAATGTAATTTTATATAGAATATAATTGTTAATTCATAATTCGTTATGAAAAGTGAAATAAATATGCAATACAAACAATTGTATCTTAAAAAAAAAATGACGAGAACGAGTTATGGGCACAGGAGGAATTTTACCAAATATTCATGCTGGAAATAACTAATTTCAACGAACACTTATTCTAGGAAGAGCTAATGCAATCAGCTAAGTTAAATAACTGATACAATCAGCTAACAGTTAATTCCAAACGGGGTCAATTAACTAAGCATACCATAGACTATGTAACTAATTCTAAAATGACATGGTTTTTCCATATGTTAAAATCTTATGATTCTCAATTCAATCCAAGTATCCAAATCCTACAGCACCACTTCAGAATTCAGATGCCAGACCTAATAACCTTAACCAGAAGTGCGTGTTCTGCAGAAAACCAAACAAAAATTTAAAGAAGCGTGACTTGCAACATATGAACAGAAGCAAACCACATGATATGCAACAAATTCACAGTGATGGCATTACTACAATTTCCTAATTATAAGGCCGAAAGATAGCAACTTGGACTTACCAAAATGTTTGTATTCCCTGATTCATATTCAAACTCTAACTTCTCTTCATCACTTTGAGCATAAATGGATTGAAGGGTGAAACGAGTTACTGGAATTCCATTAGGACGCTGTCGATCATCCATTACAATCTGCGAAATTGCATACCAGCAATAAAAATAAAACACACAGACATCTGCTTTCAACAAGGAGATGCACTAGAAAACCTCAGGCTTCTCATCTTAATGAAATATTTCTTCATATCTCATGTCCGATTCATTTCAGTTTCATTACAGTAGATTATGTGATTAACTAACCAGCAAGGCACAATTACTCCATGATGCTCTCGTAGGCACTAAACACCTCATAAAAATGTGAAGTAGAAAACACGTCAAAGTTTAGAGCCACTTGCACACAGGCCATCTTATAATTTTTCCTTCAAAAGAAGACTGCTGTTATCATTTATCAATTGTTAAATTTTTGGCAATATTCGTGGTTAGAAAGATACAGAAGAAAATTTGATTGTGATGAAAGCATCTACAGTGCAGTAAACATACCATATGAAGGCTTTGTCTGTTTGGTATAATAAAAAAAATTTCATCTACTTCATCAAATGTTACTAAGTTTGTGTATCTTTAGTTCTCTGGGTTGTCACTTGTCAGATAATCTCGACGTAGGATGCTCACTTTTGCAACTTCATTTTTAGACTGCCATTTTTTTTCCGTTACCAAAAGAAAAGTATAATCACTTCACCTTAGGATCCTATTTCTCAGAGAAAAGGACAACTTGAGCATCATAACCGCTTGCTTACACATACATTGAAAATAGTCCGTGAATGGGCCTCTCACGAAAGGCATTGCACATTGTTGAGGCTTCAAACTAACAATTTGCCTTCAACTTCAAAATAGAACCGTACAGATTCTAACCATGCTAATCAAATTTTGTCATTAAAATAGATTTTAGTCATTACCTACTATTTTCTAAGACATGAGAGATCCTAAATATTTAAAAAGCAAAAATAGACTGCTCAAAACGTGACCTAATGGCCTAAAATGGACTCTTCTGTGATTCATAACATTCCATAAATCCCTATCCATTTCCACTTTCCGAACAAGTGAAACACTTTTCGGTAAATTATTTTCGCTTGAACTAACTTTTCCTCAGTAAACCGTCTGTTTTTGGTGAAGTAGTATGGACTATGGAGTCAATCTTTTTAAATATAATGTCCAACTAAAATAGCCTCCAGCCCTCTACGCAATTCAATAGTAAAACTGCTACACTCTCCCCCCCCCCCCAGGGCCACCACCACCACAATTAAATTCAAAAAGAAAAAAAGAAAAAAAATACCCTACATATGCAGGACTCTAGGACATGGATATGGATTTCTTAGACCCAATTATAATTTCTGTGCACTTTCCAACTTGTAAGCCTGACATGTAATGGTGAGCCTTTACTTTTAAATGGCTAGCTTGCCCCTCGATATGATCAAATCTCGGTCCATTATTTTGGGAAACCTTTCGACTATAAGAATCTAAAAGTACCCACACACATTTTGGCCTCGAGAATCAGTGTCTAACATGTGTTTCGACATGGACATGCTCTGCGCACGGGTCAGACACGGGCAAAAACATGTCCAAATTTAAAAAACAAAAAAAGCTTTTGACACGTCGTCGACTCACAATGGACACACGGATCTGATGACATCATCAACTTCAGGCAATGGTCGCCCTACCGACTTGGCTGCCATCATCCTCTTGTTTTGTTTCTTGGCCTTTCTCTTGACTTCTCAAATAGACCACACCTGAGAGGCTGAGACTGGGTTTTAGGGGAAGGGATAACTCAATCTGGCTGGTTGAGTACAGACACCTCTATTAGAGGTTCAAAATTGTCAACTTCGGACAAATGCTCAGAGATAGGCACATGGAGACTCATGAGCGCCAAAATCAAAGAGTCAGATATAGCTGTCAGCTTTTGGGAAGTGGTACACAGCAGTAAAAAGTAGTTTACATTTCCCTTTCCTTTTTCCAATTTTCCTGCTTTACTAGTTTTCACCTCAGTCTCTTCTATTGTTTTCTTTTTCCTATTTTTGTTTTATTAGTCAGCTCACTTCTTAATTCTCATCTGCCACAATTAAATGCAATCAATATAAAAGCTCCCGCTGTCCTCTCTCCCTCCCTCTCTCTCTCTCTCCATACATATTTATGTATGTATGTATATGTATATATAGGTCTAAAAGTTTTTCAGATTTCATATAGACACATAATTATGGTCATTTACATAAAAAAATATTTTAATTAGTTAACATGTCGGGCTACGCATCGTGCCCTTTAATTTTCAAAAATCACGTGTCGCCACGTCAGGTGTCGTGTCCTATCCGTGTTGCGAGTCCGCGCTTCTTAGGAAAGAACATCCTCTAATTTTTAATATTTGCGCATTGTTGCAAGCATTTTGGGTAGGAATGCCGGTAGAGGTAAGGTTGCCTACAGCTGGATCTCCCCAGACACCGCGAAAGCGGGACCCACACTAGGAGGTGTTGTTGCAAGCATTTTCTTCCAACTGAATGCAATTTCAAGCTAACAAAACTAATATGAAATACAGCAGTAAGATACAATACCTTGTAACCAAAAAGCTCACAACATGCCCTTCTAAACACTGAGATTCTATCTGCAAATACTGTCTTGTACCTGGTCCATCAGTACAGTTATATAAGAAACCATTTGCAGCAATTTGTTCACAAAATGATTTTGGTAATTAAATCAGCAAGCCCAGACCTTTCTTCACGTTTTTCAAGCGTTGCTATTTGCTCTTTCAGCTGCATTATTTTGCCAGATATATACGAGTCAACCAGTTGCCCTGCATCAGCTGCACAGTAATACATGTCAATCTGTGAAGCCTCCTCCTCCAAGGATTTAAACGTAATAACATTCTCGAAACTGGCTCCTCATGAGGGTAGCCTAGCGGTAGGGTGCTAGGTGCGATTCTCCCTACGTTGTATGCGTATGTAAATTTACCCATCTAAAAATCATTGAAAAAGAGTTTTCCAAACTCTTAAGTATAACTAAGGTTTCATACCAATTAAAACACCGCATGCTCGAACACAGATGACCATACCGACATGTTCTAGCAATGTATACTAAGGTAGGGTTTGGTTGGGGGGAAAATGATTTTCCCGAAAAATGGTCTTCCAATTTTCCATTGTTTGGGACAATAAAGGTTGGAAAACTATCTTCCAAGGAAAATGATTTTCCTGCCAATGGAGGAAAATGATTTCCTTTTTGAGAAGATGGGAATTGATTTTCTCCCTTCAACCTTTTGACAAAATGGTCAACTGAAATTTAGGTGCAAAATTCAATTTACGGTTTGGATCGAAACTTGACTATCCGATTGGAAAGATTAAAATGAACTCAAATCTGGATTTTGAGCATAAATTACTTTCATTTGGTCAACATTTATCTCCACCACGACAATTTAATTGATAATTTTTGCCACTAAAACAATTTAGTTCACTTGCCATCGGAACAATTTCAATGGTTTGAATTGGAACTTGATCATCAAATAGAAAAGACTAAAATAGGCTCAAATTCAAATTTCGAGCTCCACATTACTTCATTTGGTCAATATTTTTCTCCACCGTGACAATTCATTCTATATTTTCCACAACTTAAACAATGCAGTTAATATTTTTCACTATTAGAACAATTCCAACTTGAATTGAAGCTTGGTCATCGAATAGGAATGATTAAAATAGGTTCAAATTCAGAGTTGAAGCACAACTTTCCTTCATTTGGTCAACATTTTCTCTACTACGACAATTCAATCGACATTTTTCGCTACTTAAACAATTCAATTGATGGTTTTCGTCACAAAACCAATTTGATTATCCAATAGGAAATGTTAAAAAAACTCAAATATGAATTTTAAGCTCAACATTCCTTCATTCGGTCAACATTTATCTCTGCTATAGCCATTCAGTCGACATTTTTAGCCACTTAAACAATTTAGTTGACATTTCCTTTTTCCATGGAAAATAATTTATGTGCCAAACGATAGAAAGCATGACAGAAAATCAATTTTCCTTGAAAAAACATTTTCCTTGGAAAATGATTTTCCAAGAAAACTATTTTCCTTCCAACCAAACACTACCTAAATAAAAATAGAACTCAGACCAATAGCATCTGAGTACAGTGTCATGACCAGGCTGGATGGATTTTATTTGTTTTCAATGATAAATCAAAATATAGTAGGAATGATTAAAATAGGTTCCATAAAAATTATTTGTTTTCAATGATAAGTCAGACCAATAGGAATGATTAAAATGAGTACAGTGTCATGACCTCTTGGTGCTTCTTATAAGAGCATAGTTGTCTGGGACCAGTTATTGAGAGGCTCCATAAAAAATTGGCAAGCTGGAAGTCTAAGCTTTTGTCCAGAGGGGGCAGACTGACTCTTTTGAAGAGCACTTTGAGTAGTTTACCTATCTACTTCATGTCTTTATTCACTATCCCAGCTAGCATTGCTAATTGGTTAGAGAAAATCATGAGAGATTTTCTTTGGAATTCTATTGATAATGGTAATGGCCTCCATTGGGTTAATTGGAACGATGTGTGGCGTCCTAAGCAAGAGGGAGGACTTGGCATAAGACCTCTCCGTGTTATGAACGATGCTTTAAAGACCAAATGGTTGTGGAGGTTTGCAAAGGAGGATGATGCTATGTGGAGAAACGTGATCAAGGCAAAATATGGGGTTGATGAGAGGGGTTGGTGGAGTAAGAAGAGTTCTTATGCCCACGGTGTTGGTTGTTGGAAATCTATCTTATCAGGTATTGGGCAGTTCAAATCTTTAGTGCATTTTGACGTGAAGGATGGCTCAAGGGTGTTACGTTGGCATGCTGTGTGGTGTGGGGAGCAGCCTTGAAAGACTCTATTTCCAGATCTTTTTAGGATGGCTCGTCTGAAATATGTCACGGTCCAAGAAGTTGTTTCTTGGAATGGGGACATTAGCCATTAGAACTTGACTTTTGTGAGGAATCTTAATGATTGGGAATATGACAGTTTTTGTGATTTGTTAGCCGTACTTGCTGGCAAAGAGGTTTTGTCGCAAGAAAAGGATGAGATTGTGTGGTCACTTAACTCTAAGGGATCCTTTAGCATCAAGAGGTTTTGTTCCACACATTCTAATGCCTTGGATGGTTATAATTTTGCGGCTAAGTCCATGTGGAAGTCTAAAACTCCCACAAAAGTGTGTTTCTTTGCGTGGGCAGCCACCATAGGAAAGATCCCTACTGATAACATGCTTAAAAGAAGAAATTTTAGAGGTCCAAGCATATGCTCTTTGTGCTTGGAGGAGGAAGAAACCGTGGATCATCTTCTTGTACATTGTCGATGGGTTTCCGCACTTTGGGATTTAGCTCTCTCTCTTATGGGGATTAGTTGGGTTCAACTTTCTAATGTTAGAGATGTGGTAGTAGCTTGGAGGAGAAGGATGAAGAAGAGTTGGGTCCTCGAAGTTTGGAACATGGTGCCTTTGGCTATTTGGTGAACTACATGGAAGGAGAGAAATCGTCGTATCTTTGACGATAAAGCCGTGTCGCTTCAAGATGTTAAGCTTTATTTTTTGAGGTGGTTGTATATTTGGAGTGTCGGGCTTTGTGGTAACAAAAATTTAAATTTTTTGGCTTTTGTCAATTGCATTATGGATGAGAGCTTAACGGCATAATGTTTTTGTATTTGCCTCTTTTGTAAATGGGTGACATCCCCTTGGTGTCCTTTTAATATACCTCTTGATTACTTACCAAAAAAAATAAAAAATAAATCAAAAGACACCAAAGGGGCACCAGTGCACAAATGAGGCAAATTAAATAAATAAACAAATAAAAGATCATGCCCTCATGCTCTCATGAATAGTCATACCTTCAAAATCCAAAAAGGTCAAACATTGTTTAATATTCAGCAGAAGTCCAACTATACAAATTTTTTGAAAAATAGAGCCTGAATCCTACCTTATAAGACATAGTTTTACCCTCATAAACCTTGCAATTCTTTTCCTTACAAGCACTCCACTAGATAGCAACTGGAATCACCTTCCAAACACCCTAGCTTTTCTACATCTTTCCATGATACGCCAAACATCTTTGACATTGCTCAATTGGTTGGATCTAACCCCCCCCCCCCCGCCCTCAAAAGGAGAAAGAGACAGTACCAACGGGGTGGTCTAGTGCGAGACGACACACCTTCCAACAAGGAGGTATGGGTCCAAATCCCAGTAGAGGCATAGGGGAATTTCCGTTACCCTTATTGCCCCTTACCTCTTCCATGCCTTCCCTTACCTAAAGGCACATGTAATAATTGTTAGATTGAAATCCCTTCTTTTGAGCATATCCTCTACATAGAATTATAGAAATAGAGCAAGAACAAAAGAATGACATCTCCTCAAGACCTCAGATACAAAATGAGCTTGTTCTGCAACAAAATTGTCCCATCCGAAAAGGCTTTCAAATTGAGAGAAACATAGTTTGTCATATTTTGGTTGCTTGACCCATTTCAGATTGGAAAGGTCATCGAAGATGCAATGGGAGTAGAAGTGGGTATGATATAAGCTACAACAAATGTTCTTAAAAAGACAACATCATTTATATTTTCAGTTTTAGGATTATTATTTTTAGGATTATGAAGTCAATCTTTCCAAGTATCAGTACCAGACATTCTTTGGTGAATCTTTTTGAAATTTCATGCGGTAACAAGGGCAATTACTGGTGCAATTTACGTATTAGCATGGTTTGCAGTATTGCACCCACTTTCACAATTGTGAGTGAGACCACATTTTGAATCTTTGCTCGTAATATCAAGCACAATCTTGTCCAGAGATTACAATGACGTACTTGACGCAGACTATGCCAAATTCTCAAATATGATAGCCTAAATTCAACGTAAAAAAGAGCTACACAAGCCCAAGTCTTTTCTATCCTTCTCCATGCCATGAGAATATCCAGTTGAACCCTACTAACCCCCATCAAGGAAAAAGCAAGGTGCAAAAGTGAAGAAACCCAAGAGGAATAAAAAAAGAGTTGGTCAGCTCATTCTTCCTATAACCTCCTGTCCTTCCACGTACTCACCAAATACCCACCTAAATCAGCTTTTAGACTCCACAAGCGCATCTCTTTTTTATCCTTCTTCATGCTATGAGAATACTCAGTCAAACCTATCTAGCCCCCCAACAAGGAAAAAGCCAAGTGCCAAGGTGCAGAAAACCTAATGAATGAATAAATAGGTGGCACCTAATTTTCCTTCCCGCATACCTACTACACCCCCTTATAAATTAAAATCACTTACTTGAAACACATCTTCTAAGGATTATTTCAATTAGTGGCAACCCAAGCAAGAACACCGTACATGAGCTTTGACGCTCCAAGTACCCTGACGCTCCAAGTACCCTAGGCAGAGAATTTTGAGTATCCTACTATAGAAACTCGTTACTCGAAGCTGAAGCAGTTCTCTTTACATAATGGAATCAAACTACCGAATCATTATTTGAAGTAAAACATTCATACAGGCAAGTAAAACCATCAAACTAAGAATGCTTCCCTCTTCTGTCAATTGGAATTGGCTTTGGTTGCCATTGACTGCCCACAATAACACTTAAATCATTGCATCCTTTTAAGTATGCCATCTTACTTACCGCACATAAAATTGTTGTACTGTGAGAATGCCATCTTTAAAAAAAGGAGGAAAAAAACACAGTAAGCCATCTTGAATACATAAAGAAATTGGGTCTTTAAAAGTCCAGCCCACACCCAGTATTATGGCACAACAGTGCCCTGGAATTTTTATTCACCTCCAACCAAACAAAAGAACCAAAAAGCCCTAATTTTTAAATTTGCAGCGGCTGGTTAATAGAACAGCTGGCACTTTAGTATCCTAAGGTATGGTCACCACATAAATTAGTCCACAACTTCGTAAAAATAATTACTTAAGATCTTTGTATAGTTGGAGTCTAGTAGTCCATGGTGGTACAAGATGTTTTTGGAGTTTGCAGATTATAATATGCATGAGAACTTCAAGGCATGATGTTTTTGTGATTTCTCGCCTTTTGCAAATGGGCAAGAACCCCTTGGTGTCTTCTAAATCAACTTCTGATTACTCATCCAAAGAATAAAAAATAAATAAATAAATAAATAAGGTTACTACCCTGAGGTTTTAATTAAGTTGTGATTTAGTTTTCCTTCGCGACAAAAGATTCTAGAGATTATTTTTTATCACAAAATATTATTTTGTTATTTAACTCTTCTTTTTTGTTTTTTAAGAAATTTTGCACCCTGTAAGTGGGATCAATCACAACGTCAACTAGGTTCCGGTAGTGGCAATACTATGATTGTAGTTATCAAAAGATCTTCAAACCCATTAATACCAAAATAGTTGCTAAAAAAATTAAACAAAAATACAGTAAAATTGTCTTAAGCATCCTATTTTTGGGGAGCCAAGACTGATTACTAGAGCTTCTTGCTCAAAAAGTGACAATTACTCATCCCTCAAAATCTCTGCAGTAAATTATTAACTTCTATACCACTTATGCGTTGGCCATACCTTATAGTACCAAATTGTCAATTGTTCAATAAAATACTAACATTACACCAGCACCATCTGTAAAAAAACCTATAAAACACAGCATGCCATCCTGAATACACTAATAAATTAGACCCTCAAAGTTCATTCCTACACCGAGTATTATGCCAGAGCAGCTTCACCTCCAAACAGAACACTCAAAAATCTACTCCAATGGACTCCACTAACCCCCCACACCAAGCGCATTAGGATTCTTCTCAGACCACTTTCTGAACCTTTTCAGCCCCTTGTTTCACCTTGATGAAATTTTCTATAAAGTCTCATGGCCACGTGGCCCAGAGACCTTTGCCTATCGAGAGAAGAAGTCAAATGCCTATCCCCCCTCTTTATGATGACAGAAGTTTCCACACTTCATCCAAACGGAAATCATTAACATTACACCATAGAAAATCTCATGATTTTCTCCAACTGACTAGCAATGTTAGCTAGAGTGGTAAACATAGACTGCATTAAATGGAAACGGTTACAAGAATGACCTGCACAAAAGTTAATATTCTCCTTTTTACACACAGACTATGATCCATCTAGTTAATGGCTTTTAGAATATCTCCATAATGGCATCCTAAAGCAGCTAGCACTTCTGAGCTATAATGTTGAAACACACTTGGCCCAACAACAGAAAAGTAAAAACTTTTGAGAAATGATGAAAGTTTGGTACAACAAAAGGCACCAACTAGGATGAGACACTATTAAAAAGTTAGTCCTATGACTTTCATTAGAATTGGACTATAGAGTAATCCATCTAAGTCCACATTTCTCTCATTAGATTTGCGAAAAAATAGAGTTACTGTGAACCAAGAGCAAGTCAGAAATCAATAACCCCTCATTATGAGACTAATTATACAGACTAATAAATCCACCTCACCTCGTTTACAAATTTTCAGAAAGTCTTCTGTCACCAAAATAAATAACGAGGAATAGAGATCACCTTCCAGCAACACTTTAAATAGCTGCAAAAGAAACTCGTGGCTTCACCATTGATTTGAACATAAAACGGGGCGGTAGATATACACAAGAAGACCCATTTTCTCTGCTTGGGAGCTAATTTCTTTAAGAGTTATCACAAGTCCTCAGAAACATATTTAAACCTTATCAACATGAAGTTTGAATGGCAAACCTGCTTGATTTGATTTTACAAGAACTCAAAACATTCATTTACAAATCACAGTGCATGTGAAACTTGGCCACTAAAGATCAAAGTGTGTTAATTTGTACCCAACAATAGCTTCCTCAAATCGAAAGGCAAGTATTTTGCACGCACTCCCCACAACATGGGCCTAAGCTACCTGCTTTTTGTAGTTTTTGGCCCATGTAAATGTCCAACTTCAACACCATGAAGAGCAGCTTTTTGTATACTAGGACTTCTTATTTTGTTTCCGGTTCCCATGTCGGACACTCGACAATCAGACATGGGTATGGACACACCAACCCTTCATTTTAAACCATCATGTACAAATTTGATCCAAAAATATAGTGCCGAGTCCGACATGACACTCGCGTCTGAACAGTCGACGCTCAAACATGGCCCCAAACACCATCCGGCTTTACTTCAGCATCGCCAGCATTATCAGTAATTTACTCCTCCCTCATTATAGCCACCTAGGACACTGAATTTTTTGCCCGACATTCTCAAAGCTTTAACTCATGGATTCAAAGTGAGGACGTTTCCCAACAAAAAGACTAAATCGGAAAGATTCTAAAGTTGACCAAACTGGGTTTTTACTCCATGACAAGTGCAGTGCCACTACACCCACACCTATTTCTGCAATTGTGACTGAAACAGCATTTTGAATGCTTGCTTTAACCTAATAAACAATTTTTGGATTTGATTGTAGTTAGACATTTCACACTCCAAATGGATTGAAATCTCTAAATTGACCCAAAAAGTTGCTTCAAATTGAGCCAATATTCTTTGACTGCAAATCTAGACCTCCCCTAATAATAGATGAAGATGGTGAAAACTATGGTAGGGGCTAGGGAGTCCAAGGAAAAAGAGAGGAAAGAGAAGGCATGGCTTCATAGGGTACTAGTGGAGAAAAGGAAGGACTAGCCTTTAGCAATGAGCAGTCTGAGCTTACCTGACTGTTTCTTTAATTCTTCGACAACCTTAAGTTTCTCATTAACCTTCTGAAGTTCGCTTTGCAAGGCTTCTATAGTTTGTCTAGCCTCATTATCAACCCCGAGGGCATTCACCATGCGCAGAACTTTTGTATTAGCAGCTGAGAAATCACCATGGCCAAACTGCATATAACAAAAACAAAATAATCACTTGATAACATCAATTATAAAGGAACAATGAATTATATGGAAGAGTCTAGGTATTGGATTACTAGTCAGTGTGCATTTTCTCATCTCATTTGGCAAACAATTAGAATAAATAAATTAAGCAGCTTCAACAAGCTCATTCAAACTAAATGACAGAATATGTCGATTTCTTACAGTTCAGAAAATTTATGATGATAACAGGAGTCATGCCAAGTAAAGGCTGATTAGAGTCACTAAACCATGGACTCAAAATATGGCTGCTCTGCAACAAAATGGCCTGAGTTGGAAAGGTTTTTATGCTGAGAGAACCGAGTTTTCACCCGGCAACAACTGTAATATGTAACGCGATACTGAATTAGAAAAATTGCATTTTGAATCCTTGCACTGAACCGAATCAGTGCATTAAATTAATCAGCAAGTATCAATCAACTGGCAAACACCAAAGCAAGTCAATAATATGATATCAAAATCAGATGAAAAGAGAGGAGAAAAGAAAGAAGCCAACATATAAGTTAAAGGGGCAGAAATATGCGAACAAGCGTAGAGCTTGTGATCAAAAACCATGATGTTCAATAGTTTAATACATAAGTATCCCCCTAGATTCTTCATTATAAGGACCTATTTCTTTCGACTAGAAAAATGCCAGTGGATGCTGGGCTAAACTAGAAACTACAGGATGCTCGAAGAAACTAGAAGGTGCTTGAAGAAACTGGAAGAACTAGAAGAACCTGTAGAAAACTATACAAACATTTATATCCTGTATTAAGTTGTTGAAAAATATACAATCAAAAAAATAAATAATGCTAATGTATAATTTATTGTGAACGGGTAGAATCAGCCCATTGCCCATTAGAATTTACATGGCAGACTTGTCCATACTATATGTTTCATGGATATGAACATTTACAACTCACATTCCACTTTTGCTTTTTCAGGGTTAATTTACATCTACATGTAGCCCCCCGCCCCCCCCAAACCACCCTCACAACATTTGTCATTAGTAGTTGGGACTTGTTTAAAAAAAAAAAAAACGAACACGCTAAGACTTGTGAGAATACTTGTAGGGACACAAACACTAAATAGAAATACCCATTTCATCGAAATTTAATTTAAACGTGAGGTACATTTTTAATATCAGTCTCATAGAGATAATATCCTCCATTTACAAACACGCTAGATATTAATTTGAAATCATAAACTAATATTAATATTTTGAAAGCTCTATCTTCCATTTACATACACATTAAATATCAATTAGGAATTATAAGCTAATATTAATATTTTATAGCAATAATCATAATCATATTAACAGTAATTAAAGTTTCACTAATGCTAAAATGTAACTTGGTAATTTCAATAATAATATTCGAATTATGAAATTACAATTACGTAATTTCAATTTTGTATTCTAATTAGAAAACTATTACCAGGTATTTTCAATAATATAGTCAAGCAAGTTCAATAATCTATTTTAATTACAGAATTACAAGTTTACTTAGCATTCATATTTAAAAAGTTGAGGTAAATTTCAATAACATATTTTAATTACTTTAGTTTAAAAAGCCAGGCAGAAGTAGAAGAAATTGGGTGCACTGGAAGAATAGGAAGCTACAGGACATGGAAGGTGCCCCAAGGAACTAGAAGGTGCTAGAAAGAAATAAAAACAAAAGCACAAGAAAAAGACTGAAAGAACAGGACCTACATGAACTGGAGTTCATGGTAAAGGCTACTGACAGAAAGCAATCCAAAACATCATACAGAAGATTCAGTAGAATTCAACTGACCTTTGACCATAGGGAAATGTGGTTTAAAATTAAACTAATGAAGGCAATTAGGAGCGGGAACCATTCCTTCTCAGCCCTCCTCAATAAGGTGACCCATGACCCCATTAATAATGTGCCCTTAATAAGAGCATGTTACCTTAGAAGAACTAAGGGATCACTAGTACTCAAGATGCTTTCATCATAAAGGGGACATCAACGAAGTTATTTTTTTTTTATTTTTTTTTTGGTAAGTAATCAATAGGTATATTAAAAGGACACCAAGGGGATGTCACCCATATACAAAAAGGGCAAATACAAAAACATTATGCCCTTATGCTCTCATCCATAATGCAATCGACAAAAGCCAAAAAATTTACACTTCTGTTACCACAAAGCCCGGCACTCTAGCTATACAACAACCTCAAAAAATAAAGCTTAAACTCTTGAAACGACCCGGCTATATCATCAAAGATACGACGATTTCTCTCCTTCCATGTCGTCCACCAAATAGCCAAAGGCACCATGTTCCAAACTTCGAGGACCCAACTCTTCTGCATCCTTCTCTTCCAAGCTACCACCACGTCTCTAACATTAGAAGGTTGCACCCAACTAACCCCCATAAGAGAGAGAGCTAAATCCCAAAGAGCGGAAGCCCAACGACAATGAACAAGAAGGTGATCCGCGGTTTCTTCCTCCTCCAAGCACAGAGAGCATCTGCTTGGACCTCTAAAATTTCTTCTTTTAAGCATGTCATCAGTGGGGATCCCTCCTATGGAGGAAGCCCACGCAAAGAAACTCACTTTTGTGGGAGCTTTAGACTTCCAAATGGACTTAGCAGCAAAATCATGACCACCCAAGACATCAGAATGTGTGGAACAAAAACTCTTGATGCTGAAGGATCCCTTAGAGTTAAAAGGCCACACAATCTCATCCTTTTCTTGCGACAGAACCTCTTTGCCAGCAAGTGTGGCTAACAACTCACAAAAACTGACCTCTTCCCAATCATTAAGATTCCTCACAAAAGTCAAGTTCCAATGGCTAGCATCCCCATTCCAAGAAACAACTTCTTGGATCGTGGCATGCTTTAGACGAGCCATCCTGAACAGATCTGGAAAGAGAGTCTTCAAAGGCCGCTCCCCACACCACACATCATGCCAAAATAACACCCTTGACCCATCCTTCACCTCAAAATGTACTAAAGATTTGAACCGCTCAAGACCTGCTAAGATAGCTTTCCAACAACCAACACCGTGGGCATAAGAACTCTTCCTACTCCACCAACCCCTCTCCTCAACTCCATACTTTGCCTTGATCACGTTTCTCCACATAGCATCTTCCTCCTTTGCAAACCTCCACAACCATTTGGTCTTCAAAGCGTCGTTCATAACACGGAGAGGTCTTATGCCAAGTCCTCCCTCTTGTTTAGGACGACACACATCGTTCCAATTAACCCAATGGAGGCCATTACCATTATCCATAGAATTCCAAAGAAAATCTCTCATGATTTTCTCTAATCGATTAGCAATGGTAGTTGGGATAGTAAATAACGACATGAAGTAGATAGGTAAGCTACTCAAAGTGCTCTTCAAAAGAGTGAGTCTGCCCCCTCTGGACAAAAGCTTAGACTTCCAACCTGCCAATTTTTTATGGAACCTCGCAATAACCGGGTCCCATACCGCTAAACTCTTATAAGAAGCACCAAGAGGAAGACCGAGATAAGAACAAGGCAAAAACTCAACTCCACACCCAAAGAACCGGGCCAAATCATGAACATTAGGCACCTCACCAACAGGGATGAGTGCGCTTTTGGAAAGGTTAACCCTTAGCCCAGACATAGCTTCAAACAGCAGTAGGGTACACCTTAAATAGCCCAAATTACTAACATCCGGCTTGCAAAATACAAGGGTATCATCGGCGAAGAGCAAATGAGAAATCAACAAACCCTCGGAATGAGGGTTGCCAATCCGGAAGCCATTCAAGAGACCCTCCTCACCTGCTTTGATCACCAACTTACTCAACGTCTCCATAACCAAATTGAACAATAAAGGTGACAAAGGGTCCCCCTGCCTTAAACCTCTTGAACTAGAGAAAAAACCAGATGCTTCACCATTAATCAAAATAGAGAAGCGCACCGTGGAAATACAAAAAGAGATCCATTTCCTCCACTTATCAGGGAAACCCATTTTCTCAAGAATAGCCAAAAGAAAGCTCCAAGAGACATGATCATAAGCCTTCTCAATGTCAAGCTTACACAAGATACCGGGAATCCCAGATCTTAAATGAGAATCGATGCACTCATTGGCAATCAAGGCAGCATCCAAGATTTGACGACCAGGAACAAAAGCATGCTGCAAGGGACCCACAATTTTTCCAACCACTCTCCTCAATCTTGAAGCGAGGACTTTGGCAAGGATCTTATAAACACTCCCTACCAGACTGATAGGCCTAAAAAGCTCAATATCATCTGCGCCAGCCACTTTTGGAATCAAACTAATAAAAGTGGCATTTAAACTTTTCTCAAAGACACCTTTATCATGGAAATCAGCAAAAAAACCCAAAACTTCCTCCTTGACAGTAGACCAACAGTGCTGGAAAAAGGCTAAATTGAAACCGTCAGGACCTGGCGCTTTCTCATTTCCTAGCTCGGAGATTGCATTCCAAACTTCCGCTTCGGTAAACTCCTTTTCAAGATCCCTAGCATCATCAAGACTGATAGAGGCAAAAGCAATACCATCAAGAACGATCCTTGCTGGATGATCTTCATGGTACAGATTTTCATAGAAGTGGACAATTGCCTCATTGGCCAAGGGCAGCATCATCAAAGAACTCGCCATCCACTTTAATATTGTGAATGGCCTTAAACATTCTTCTCCTATTTGCCACCTGGTGGAAAAACTTGGTGTTGCGATCACCATCCACCAACCATTGCTGCTTTGCTCTTTGGCGCCAAAAAATATCAATGGACCTTCGCACCAAAGAGATCTCTTTTTTAACTTCCAGTCTTTCAATTCTATCTACCCATAAGAGAGACTGTTGTTGCTCCTTCTCATCCAAGAGCTTCACTTTCTCCACCAAACTAGCCATCTTTAACTCTAAATGGCCAAACACATCCCTGTTCCACTGTTTGAGTTTGGACTTCAAAAAATTGAGTTTCTTTGCCAAAACAAAACTGGAGGGGCCACTCACAACCAACTCATCCCAGAACGATTTAACAAGGTCACTAAAACCATCCACCTCAAGCCACATATTCTCAAATTTAAACGGGCGTCTACCTTTGGAGGCTTCCCCAACCCGAAGGAGAATGGGAAAATGGTCGGAAGTAATTTTTGGAAGGGTAACTTGACGAACCCCCAGGAAGTGGTCTTCCCACTCAACCGAGAATAAAAAACGGTCAATGCGAGATAAGACAGGAACCTCCTCGTGGCTGGACCAAGTAAAGCGAGCACCTTCCAATGGCGGGTCGATCAGATTGTAACCATCAATAAAACTAGAGAACTCTCTCATTGCCCAAGACGACCGACCGCCTGAGGATCTCTCCGAGGGAAACCTGATGACATTAAAGTCCCCACCCAAGCACCACGGTATGTCCCAAGAGGACATAAAGAACGACAACTCCTCAAATAAGGCGCGTCACATATAGTCGTCATTAGGCCCATATACCCCAATTAAACCCCACTCAAAATTGTCCTCCAGTGACCTAAACTTACAGCAAACAGAGAACGACCCAATACGAGAGTCGCCAAACTCCAAAACTTGAGGATCCCAAATCATAATGATACCTCCTGAGCGGCCCACTGAGGGTAAGTAACGCCACTCAATGGGACGGCGACCCCACAGACTAGTTGCTATGGTACAACTTACAACTTCCAACTTGGATTCTTGTAGAATGACAACATCGCACGCGAAAGTGCGCACCACCCACTTAACATCCCCTCTCTTGTTTGGACAATTTAGCCCCCTAACGTTCCAGGCAAGAACTTTAACGGTTGGCCCCATCCGAAGACAAACTCTCCCTTGCACCAGCATCCCCCCTACCCTCTTCTGCCACTTGATCACCTTTCCTTCTATTGGCTTCCAGTGAGGCAAGAAAAGAGAGCAGCTCCATCTCTCTACCTTCAATGGCCAACCCCATCTTCTTACAAAAGAAGATCATTCTTTCCAAGACCCAGGCAGAGCCGTCACTAACATTACCTTCATATGCAGCACTAACTAATGCATCATCCTCTACTCCTTGAGTGTGGACTGGATGGAGAGGTTCCTCAAACAAAGAAAACCCTTCCACCTCCTGCCCACATGGACCACCCGAACCCGTATCAGCAACGAGCTTAGTCTTTCCAGTCTTCTTCCTACGAGAATAAACTACCACACTCGTAGTTGATGATCGAGCTCCTGGATGCAGCTCCTCCTCCATCACATTACAAGGCGATTCTGGAACCCTTGAGGCACACGGGGAGCTGCACTCACAATCAGAGGAGGGATAATTCTCCAAAAGATCTCTTAACACCTGAAATTGATTAATGCGGGGAGGAGCGACCTCCACACACTCCTTAGGACTGCCCACCGTGCCTGGAGACAGTGACACATCCTTAACGTTATCCTTGAAGGAAACTTTCTGCTTCGACAAGCTGCCACTGCCATTATGAGCTTCACCTATCACAGCTGCACAAACATCCCATGATCCACACTCCCTGCACTTCCAGCCCATCAAGGAAGAATCAGGGGATCCACCAAGGTGGCCTCGGACGACACTAGCAAAAGACCTATCCCTGCTGACCCGAAGCCTAGAGTGAATAGGAGCATTCCTTAAAGAAAGGGAACGCTTCTTATGGCCTTCAATCAGAGTTTCCTTGAAAACCTTAGTCACCCCAAACCAACCCTCAGCCTTCGCTCCCTCAGGGAAGATCACAGTCCTAACCCTCCCACCATTGCCCAAAAGAGAGAGAACAATGAATCTACCTTTGTTATTCTTTCTCAGTTGAAGCAATAGACACCTGTGACCCCACCTAAAAGTTTTCAGCCACAATGGTTCTCCCTTAGAGAAGCAGAAGCGAACCATTTGAACTGCCACCCATCGAAACTCCTGGAGGCTCAACTGAATAAACAACCTTCTCCTTTTACTAGATTCAGCAACTTTAAAAGGAAAAGGACCTCCCACACCCCTAGTCACTTCCAGGAACTTCCCCTCCACCCTCACAGCAGCATAACTGGCAGAATTGGAGGCCATTGCAAAGAAAGGGGAAGGAAGACAACCCACAGAACGAAACAAGCTAAGGAGGGAGGCAAAGAACTGACCACTGAACCCAGCAACACCACCCTGTGGCCGGAGAAGAGAGAAAAAGAGGAGGATTAACACAAAAGCCACTCACCGGCGATCGGACGAAGAGAGCAGCAGAACCAGGGGAGAAGACGGCAGAATCTGGCCAGGGAAAGAGAGTTGAGTAATTTCCGGCGAGATTCCGGTGACCGGAAAAGTCGCCGGCGACCGGAAAGCAGCCACCGAACTCACCGGCGCTGACAGAACCCGTCGGCCAACCCAACGCAAAGACCGGAGATCCCCTAAAACCTCCTCCGGCGCAGAAATCTGAAGAAAACCCAAGGAGGAGTCGCGAAACACCCAAAACGACCGGCGAAGAGGACGGTCGGCGGCTCCCGGAGACCTAAAGTCCAGCAGACCTCAGGTGGACCTCCGGTGACCGCTCCGGGCACCCTGAGCTTCACCAGCCACCGAGGACCAGCACCTGGGAAGAGAGGAAGAGGTGTCGTGCGAGAGGGGGGGAGGGGGTGTCGTGCGAGAGGAAGCGAAAAACAACAAATAGCATGTTTTGACATCAACGAAGTTATTAGCCATCGCATAAAAGTGGGTTGGCAAAAATGGAAGTATGCTTCAGGTGTGTTGTGCGATAAGAGAATGCCGGTAGGACTAAAAGGCAAAGTTTATCATATGGCAGTTAGACCTGCTGTATTGTATTATATGGATCGGAGTGTTGGCCTATAAAGAAGACTCAGGTTCAAATATTAATAGTAGCAGAGATGAGGATGATTAGATGGATGTCTGGTTATACGAGAATGGATAGAATTAGTAATGGAGTGATCAGAGACTTAGTTAAAGTGGCCCCCATCGAAGATAAGCCGAGAGAAATAAGACTCAAATGGTTTGGCCATGTGAAAAGAAGGAGTGCGGACGCTCCGGTGAGGAGAGGTGAGAGTATTACCATCCCAAGGGGTAAAGGAGGGAAGGGACGACCAAAGAAGAGTTTGAACGAGGTGATTAGAGATGACTTAAAAGTTGTAGGGTTAACGGAGGACATAGCTCAGGATAGGAAACTGTGGCGGGATAGGATTAAGATCTTAGATCGCAGAGAGTTAGCTTTGTAGTTAGTCACTCGGTTGCAGTAGAGTGGGGCTGGTTGTGGTTTTGTTTTTTTCCATATGTTCTGTTTGCATGCAGGTAGTTCATGCGTATGGGAAGAGACATTGTTTCCCTACCTCGGTTTGTTAAGGTACAGTATTTCCCTCTGCCTGGTTGCACTTATGGTTACATAGTTACTGCCACATGATTTTTTCCGTAATTTTTTCGTATTTTTAATTCCTTTCCTGCAACTTATCCTTAGTTTTTCTCTTTAATTTTTCTCCATAAAATGTTCTCCATAAAAAGGTTTTCACAAAATATTTTCTGTAAAATGTTTTCACAAAATCCGATTTTTGTGGGTCTCTTGGAATCAGCCTCTTTATGGGCAGGATTGCTGGTAGAGGTAAGGTTGTCCACATCTGGATCTCCCCAGACCCCCCGAAAGCGGGACCCACACTAGAAGTTGTTGTTGTAGTACTTAAGATGCTCCTTTGCAATATAATTATTGTTGAATCATATACTATACTATACAAGGGCAGATTTCCAAATTAATTCCAGGGCCTACAGCAACTCATCAGTAAATGAAAATGTTCCAGAAAGCAACAGAAAGAAAACATACAGGTTATTGAAAAGACTACTAGCAAAGCACAACATAAAAGCCTCAACACCCTGCCCACATTAGAAAATAAAATATGTCTATACTGAGAGATGACCACTCCATGTAAAATTCATACATCATAGTACAATATTTAGTTAAGATGAGGCAAAGGCTTAAAGAAATCACTGCATTACAGAAATAACACCCCGGCACCATGTATCAGTTTGGTGTGTCCTAATTGTCAATTGACCCAACTTGGTGAAGAACAATAATAATGTTTTCCAATGGTTCATTGACATTCAGACCCTCCCAATCCCCCCCCCCCCCGGGGAAAGAGAGGACGAAAGATCGAGAGAGAGACGAGAAGAGAAAAGACCGAGCCATCATTTTAGTTATCCTTGGCACTAAACATTCACATCGTACATTTGTTCTAATCCACAGAAGCCTGTCTTTTCAATCCAAAAACTGTAGAAGAATAAGTTTGGACACAACTCTTCTGACACCTTAATTTGATTCACAATAGCCAGAGAGGGCTCCATCAAGACCAGCTAACTCTTCAATAGATTATATGGTCAAAGAAGGTCACCCAAATCAAGTTGTACAGGCTCTGACATTGCCGGACACTCTGTAAGATTTGAAGGTCTGATGTAAATTGAATGGTAAAATATCATTAGTAAGCTCGAGTGCATAGAGGGGGGCCCACTGAATGTTTGAAGAAATCAACTAGATGAACCATAATGGGATAGAGGTAATAGTGCTTTTGAGGCCTAGTCCACATCGCATGTTTTCAATATGAAGGTTTTTTTTCCCCTTGTTTCTTTTTATGTACAATCTGAAGGGGGAGGGGGGATAGGAAACATCCATGCTCATCTCAAAAACAGAACCACAAGTATCACAGATGATGCCACCATTACCATCCATGCCCTACCCTACAAATAAATTTAAGATGACCTCAATTCATAATATTTCATATCAAAAAAGTTCAGAAAAGTACTTATTACTTCCTCTGCCGCCCCCCCCCCCCCACTCTTTTAATTTCCTAAATGCGAAAAAGTACACTTGCAAAGGAAGCTGAATGTTAGCCAATAGATATTTACTTTAAACGAGAAATTGCAAAGCTATTGTCTAGAAATTCATTTAACAGCCATCCGGATAGTCATTTTGGGAAGACAAAATTGCAGACTAGGAAGATTGTGAAGGGACAAAGGGAGTATTATAGTATTGAAAAAATACAAAATCTAGAAAATCAGACAAAGTCAACCACCAGTAAACTACCTTGGATTCCAGTAAAGCAATCTCGGCACGAAGGCGATCCTCCTCTCTCTCCAGGGATTTTATTCTTCTTTCTTGACTATTTAGCTTCTCGTTCAGCATCCTAATTTCATGATAGTGACGATCATTTGCAGCCTTCTGCTCACTAAGAATATTCTCTAATTCTTTAATGTAACAATCTTTCTGAGCAAGAGAAGATTTGAACTCCTGTGCTTCCAAATTAAGATATCCAATCATTAGAAGCCCATGCAACCATGCAATAGAAAACGAATGGTCAAGTAATCGAAACAACCTGAATCATAGTGCTAGTCACAGCCTCACTACCAGGTTCTACGCTTTTCTGAAGCTTTAAATTTTCAACAGCAGTTCTTAACTGATCTCTTTCTTCAATAACTGATGACAGCTGTAATGTTTGACAATGAGAATGAGGAAAGGGTAACTGGGACCTTAAGCGATATACAAGGAAACTGACCCCATTAAAAAAAATAAATGCCCCATTAAAAAAATAAATAAAAAAGTCATCATTGGCAAATCAATAATGCATCAAGTAATTTTGAATTTCATACAGTTATAAGCTATGAGAAAACAAGCCATTTCCAGCCATAAGAATTAACTATGTGATTCATTGCTAATATTTTGAACTTCATTCAGTTATAAGCTATAAGCAAAACCAGCCATTTCCAGCTATAAGAATTAACCATGCGATTCATTGCTAATATTTTTGTGCATTCAAGGACAAGTAATTCATACTCAAAAATAAGATCTTGCATTGCTCAGCGTCGAGGAAGAGGACAACAAACAGCAGTGGATCACAATAGTAAAATACCATCCAAAACTATGATTGAAACCTGTAGGCCCAGGAAAACCACTTCTGACACTATGACCATGATTCTGTCATCAAAATTTAAAGCCTAGACAAACTTCTGCATCCAAATTATATTTGGGTCTGACTCCATCTGAGTTCAGAAACTTGGCAAAAATCTCCCAATTGTGAGAATTTTAAACTACGACTAAGCTAATCAACTTAGGCCCATCGTTTGCATCAAATGTTTGCCAAATTTTGCCCGACCCAGAAAAAACAAGCAAGTGGGAAGATTTCTCGAAATTCAAATCTGGCCATATGATTATTCCAATCCCTATTGTCCAACCCCAGAGGCCCTGACAGATGAAGCTTCAGTTATCATTTATGTCTATCGACTATCATCCATCAACAGAAAAAACAAATTTAGAACTTGAAGATTACAATACCCCCACCATCAACTAGTGTGGCCCCCATGTTAGCAATGTTTGCTCCCCTTCAAGACTTCTCCAATGCTGCCAATTCTTTTTGGAACGGCCTCATTTGGATCCATGCTAGCAAGTTTCAAATGTAGTCAACCTTTCCTTACCCCTTCGACTAAAGATGCACATTTGAAGACAATTAGGACACAAATTTTGAAAATCCACTAGGAGGAAAATGCCAAAAATCAAGCAAACCAAGTTGGTTATTGTCATGCAAGCATATGAATAGACATAGTTTGAAATGGGTCATAGAGATGCTTTATCCCAATTTCCAGAACCAAGTACGACCTGAAACTGAATTTTTGCCGGATCAGAGTACTAGACCTTGCCACTTTTGAGGATGTCCTTTGTTTTATTTTTATAAATTTGAACCTTATATGTAGATGTCCGAGAAGTAGAGTCTAGACAAGGGAACCTGGGACGTATTTGAAAATCACCTATACTAGGTACAACTACACACTAAAAGCTCACACCCATCTTTTTCAGGTCTTCCTTACCCTCCCACAGCAGACACTTCACAGCATAACTGCTACAAGAGTACTTAAGTTCGCCATGTTAAAAAAGGCCATGCCAAAAGAAAATAAAATGATCACCTAGCTCATGGGGAACTTTCGTCACCAGATCCACAATCAAATATCACAGTAGACATCCAACTTCACAAATGAAAGTAGGCAACTCTATAACTGAACCTTCTGCCATTCTATTTTTCATGGCTCAGCCACAAATAACTAAATGACAAAGCAGTATAGGACTGAATCAGAATATGTTGGATTAGGTTCTCAATAGTGCAATGTTCAGAAGGATGAGATGGCGGATGGGACTAGACTCCTATTTCCCAAAGTTGAATTCCTTCATTTGTAACTTATAATTCTAGGCAAAGACCCAGCTTTCCAAGGCCCCCTTTTCATTTTCTTCTTGATGCATGTATTTTTTGCAATTGAGAAGAGAATTTCTATAAGGGAAAAAAAAGGGGGTGGGGAACAAAAGGGGTAAAGACAACAGGCAGCAGAAAATGTAGCCTATGTAGCTAATAAGTCACCCGACAATCTCTGGGTTTACTGAAGCTGAAGTTTGGAACGCAATCTCTGAGTTAGGGAATGAGAAAGCGCCAGGGCCAGATGGTTTCAATTTGGCCTTTTTCCAGCACTGTTGGTCTACTGTCAAGGAGGAAGTTATGGGTTTTTTTGCTGATTTCCATAATAAGGGTGTCTTTGAGAAAAGTTTAAATGCCACGTTTATTAGTTTGATTCCCAAAGTGGCTGGCGCAGATGACATTAAGCTTTTTAGACCCGTCAGTTTGGTAGGGAGTGTTTATAAGATCCTTGCCAAAGTCCTCGCTTCTAGATTGAGGAAAGTTGTTGGAAAACTTGTGGGTCCCTCGCACCATGCTTTTGTTTCTGGTCGTCAAATCTTGGATGCTGCCTTGGTTGCCAATGAGTGCATCGATTCTTATTTAAGATCTGGGATTTCGGGTATCCTGTGTAAGCTTGACATTGAGAAAGCTTATGATCATGTCTCTTGGAGTTTTCTCTTGGATACCCTTGAGAAAATGGGTTTCCCTAACAAGTGGAGGAATTGGATATCTTTTTGTATTTCGACGGTGCGCTTCTCTATCTTGATTAATGGTGAAGCATCAGGTTTTTTCTCTAGTTCAAGAGGTCTAAGGCAAGGGGACCCTTTGTCTCCTTCATTGTTCATTCTGGTTATGGAGACGCTTAGTAAGTTGGTGATTAAAGCAGGTGAGGAGGGTTTCTTGAATGGTTTTCAGATTAGCAACCCTCAGTCCGAGGGTTTGTTGATTTCTCATTTGCTCTTTGCCAATGATACCCTTGTTTTTTGCAAGCCGGATGAGAGTAATTTGGGTTATTTAAGGTGCATCCTTCTGCTGTTTGAAGCAATGTCTGGGCTAAGGTTTAACCTTTCCAAAAGCGCACTCATCCCTGTTGGTGAGGTGCCTAATGTTCAGGATTTGGCCCGGTTCTTTGGGTGTGGTGTTGAGTACTTGCCTTCTTCTTATCTTGGTCTTCCTCTTGGTTCTTCCTTTAAGAGCATAGTTGTCTGGGACCCAGTTATTGAGAGGTTTCATAAAAAATTGGCAGGCTGGAAGTCTAAGCTTTTGTCCAGAGGGGGCAGACTGACTCTTTTGAAGAGCACTTTGAGCAGCTTACCTATCTACTTCATGTCTTTATTCACTATCCCATCTAGCATTGCGAATCGGTTAGAGAAAATCATGAGAGATTTTCTTTGGAATTCCATTGATAATGGTAATGGCCTCCATTGGGTTAATTGGAACGATGTGTGTCGTCCTAAGCAAGAGGAAGGACTTGGCATAAGAACTCTCCGTGTTATGAATGATGCTTTGAAGACCAAATGGTTGTGGAGGTTTGCAAAGGAGGATGATGCTATGTGGAGAAACGTGATCAAAGCAATGTATGGGGTTGATGAGAGGGGTTGGTAGAGTAAGAAGAGCCCTTATGCCCACGGTGTTGGTTGTTGGAAAGCTATCCTATCAAGTCTTTGGCGTTTCAAATCTTTAGTACATTTTGAGGTGAAGGATGGCTCAAGGGTGTTATTTTGGCATGATGGTAGTGTGGGGAGCGGCCTTTAAAGACTCTTTTTTCATATCTTTTTAGGATGGCTCGTCTGAAGGATGCCACGGTCCAAGAAGTTGTTTCTTGGAACGGGGACATTAGCTACTGGAACTTGACTTTTGTAAGGAATCTTAATGATTGGGAAGAGGACAGTTTTTGTGATTTGTTAGCCGTAATTGCTGGCAAAGAGGCTCTGTCGCAAGAAAAGGATGAGCTTGTGTGGCCTCTTAACGCTAAGGGATCCTTCAGCATCAAGAGTTTTTGTTTCACACATTCTAATGCCTTGGATGGTTATGATTTTGCGACTATGTCCATTTGGAAGTCTAAAGCTCCCACAAAAGTGTGTTTCTTTGTGTGGGCAGCCTCCATAGGAAAGATCCCTACGGATGATATGCTTAGAAGAGGAAATTTTAAAGGTCCAAGCAGATGCTCGTTGTGTTTGGAGGAGGAAGAAACCGTGGATCATCTTCTTGTTCACTGTCGTTGGGTGTCCGCACTTTGGGATTTAGCCCTCTCTTATGGGGTTTAGCCCTCTCTTATGGGGATTAATTGGGTTCAACCTTCTAATGTAAGAGATGTGGTAGTAGTTTGGAGGAGAAGGATGAAGAAGAGTTGGATCCTCGGAGTTTGGAATATGGTGCCTTTGGCTATTTGGTGGACCACCTGGAAGGAGAGAAATCGTCGTATCTTTGACGATAAAGCCCTGTCGCTCCAAGATTTTAAACTTTATTTTTTGAGGTTGTTGTATAGTTGGAGTGTCGGGTTTTATGGTAACAAAACTTCAATTTTTTGGCTTTTGTCGATTGCATTATGGTTGAGAGCTCAAGGGCATGATGTTTTTGTATTTGCCCTTTTGTAAATGGGTGACATCCCCTTGGTGTCCTTTTAATATACCTCTTGATTACTAACCAAAAAATAAATAAATAAATAAAATAAGTCACCCGACAATCTGCTAGATATCCAGATCTCATTCTTCTCTAATAGACCACCAACTATCTTAGCATCACTACATAACCTCTAACTCAACATATAGACAACAAGGACGAATTCCTTCGATTACAGAAGCAGTACATTCGTTTTCATGACGCAACACAAGATTCCCAGTAGCTTCCCAGATTAAGCACCTGTACAAACAATAATAATTGGCATAGCCCAGAAAAATAAAGAGTGACATATGAATCTAGAAGAATCCGCAACTTGTCCTTCCAGGGAAGGAAAACTCAATAGGCTGAAGGGAGGATAGAATGAATTATAGTAAAGCCTACCCTTGATTCCAGTCTTTTAACTTCTGACTTTAAGGATTCTTCCTTCTCCTTAACCAATGCGGCCTCTGTTTCAGCATTTTTCTTATCAAGCTCTGAGGCTGTGAAGGCTACCTCAAGTTGTTTCAAGCGTGCATTTGCCTCACTCAACTTTGCCATGGTATCAATCACCTCCCTGTATTGCAAGAACAGATATGTCAGGAAATAAAAAGAATCATGGCCCACTGCCTTACATAAGTAAAGAACAAGTCACAGCACGATGGAGGAAAGATAAGAAGCCCACCGCTGATAAGAAACCCATCCCATCATCATCTACATGTTCAAAGGAAACGGTGCATATCCTGTATATATTCTCATTTTGTTTTCGATTTTGTTGCCAAAAAAGGGGTCTTTTTTACTACTCAAACTTCTCATGAAAGTGTCTGTCTAAGAGACACTTGTAAATAGATTTTTGAACCCAGAAAGCTCATTTCCAACAAGCTTGAGAAAGGAGATCTTGCAGGAGAGGTTTGGGACACAGGACTGCAAGGCACAGTCAAGAAGTAGAGATAAATTACCATTAGCAATTAAGTAACTAGGAAATGCACTCCTCCCCTTATATGCACTTTACTCATTCAAACAACTACAACCACCCATAACACCCACTATGGATTCTGCCGAAGTGGGGTCCAACTGTCTAAGGATAACCAACCTAATAATAATTAACAATAAAGGCTAAAATTAAGAGCCTAGGACATATTTTACTATTCTGCAATTGGTTGTATTAGCATTTTCTAACTACATAATTTATTCTGAACACTGTTCATGGTGCCCTTCTGACATTTTTTTTAATTTCTATACAAGAATATATAGTTAATGACAAGGTACTTCAAATAAGCCTGTTTATCAGTGCTTAAAAAATTTAGTATCTTATTCTATTTAGAATTGTTTTAGGCAATTTCCTAATAGGATAATCCTAACTCCTTTAGCTATTATAAATAGACGATACAGCTCAGAATATTAGCATGCATTAATGATGGCAGTCAATATTGAGATTAACTTATATTTTTATCTCTGGTTCTCCTCTATTTGTTCTTATTTTCCTCTCCTACCCTTGCTCCTCCTCCTTTCAATTCTCATCATCCCTATCGACTGTTTCCCCATCACCTGATCTCAACCTTATCCTCACCCTTCCAGGCAAAAGAGGTGGTTTCCAAGATGCCTGTAAAGAACTGAAATATTTTTGAACTGAATAAAACATATTCGAAAGGAGTTCCAAAGCATCTGGAAGCAAGAGGAAGGGAGAGAATCTGCAATTATATGCAAGTGAAAGTAATAGTCTTGACAACGTCATTAACAACTTTCACATAACTCGGACATGTTACACAATAATGACGAGCAAAAAGATGAAAGCAAAATAGAGCTACATACACACGCTCGGCACAAAGAACAGGTATGCACCAAAGATTCAAAACTGCCGACAAATACATAAAGGCATAGTAAGAGCATACAAGCTTTTCATCTACAGTTAACTATAACTATTCCAATCTCCGCCATGTGCTCCTGCAAAAGGCCATATCTTCCGCTAATTAATCAAATCCTATCCAATGGATTCTCCTCAAACTTCTCTTATGTAGTTGGGACTTCCTCTTCTGTTACAATTGCGAGGACAAATCTTCTCTTATCTACATCCTAGAGCACTAGGAATTGTGTATGTCTTCTCCTCACACAATTGAATCATCTATGCCTAGCTTCATGCATCTTATCCTGAATGAAGCCCCTATTGTCTCTTCATTTCGCACTTTATACAATCCTGTATGTTTGCATACCTAGTGAATCATCATGGTCTACAATAACATTGTCTTTTTAACAGGTTTTACCAGCCAACACTTTGCACCATGTAATAGATTTGTTCTAAAAACTATCCAGCAGAAATTTCCCTTCAGTTGACTCACGATGCTACAGTGACTAAGATTCCTAAAAATGCCTTTCATCTACAGTCACCAGTATTTTGGGGGGGGGGGGGTCAGTAATTCAAAAATGCATCAATAAGACACCAAGGGGATACTGCCCATTTACAAAAGGGCAAATCCAAAAACATTATACCCTCAAGCTCCCATCCAAAATATAATCAACAAAATCCAAAAAAATTCAAATTTCTATCTCCATTATGCACAACACTCCAACAATACAACATCCTGAAAAAGTAGAGCTTGAAGTCACAATAACCCACCTGTATTTGGTGAACAGTGTCATCATCAATCTACCCTTTAACTTGTGTGATTACCTCTTCAAACTTTTATGCCCTCAATGAAGTATGTCTATAGACTTTCACATTATTCTGAATAACATTCTCATTGACCTTGAACTCTATGTAGACCATCCTTGACTCCTCCAATTCAAACCTTTGGATCCTATGTATTCCTCCATAACTCCAATCCTGTAGACTCCTCCTTTAGTCTCACCCAATAGGACTCTGTAATCTGTAAATAATGCTCACCATGACACATCTAGAATGCATCTAGTAAGTTCATCTACAAGACTACAAGAGAGAAGGGCTCAGAGAACATTGCTAATACAACCCTATGTTGATAAGATGGTTCCTAGGGTACACACCAGGGGTCCTACACTAGTTTTGCCCACACCATGGATATCTTTAACAGCTCAAATAAAAGCAATAGGAACCTCCTTCAACTTGAAGCATCCCCCTAAAATTATCTACAAACATTATTGTATGCCTTCTCTAGGTCTATAAAAACTGCATCAAATCCTTCTTTTTATCTGCATATTGTTCCATTAATATCCTTAGTGATGTAGATGCCTTCTGTAGTTTATCTCCACGGGAGAAAAACAAACCAGTTCTTTAAGATAACCAAGTATGTCCTCAACCTCTTGTTGATGAATCTTTCCCAGTGATCCCTTCTCCCATGCATTTCAATACTTCCAAGTGGATATGGCGTGGACCGCCCATTGTACTTCCTAATACCTGAAAAATAAAAATACACTGATGTTCATAATGTCTATGTCACCTACTTAGATGTTACGGTGATCCTCCTCATTAAAGAGCCCACAAAAAGTAGCATAATCTCCCCTTGATGGCCTCTCTACGAGGAACCAACCTTCATCGTTAATGCATCTTATTTGTCCTCCCATTGTCATCTCCCTAGCCTTAGCCAGCCCACATACTTTCAGTCCCTTCCTTTGGACTCCTGTTTTTGGATTGATCTTTCCACAAAATAGAGTCCGGAGAGTTTATTGCTTTCATCACATCCTTATTTGCTAACTTGTGCTACTCAACTAGTTTTTTCATCTTCCATATTATTATCCCGTAGGCAACATGTAGTAATCCAACCTTTTATTAGACCTCACTATATCAGTGGAACGTTCTTTTGTTCTCTTAAACCCTCTCTAGACGTCCAGAATTTCCTAAAGGAGCCTCCAGATAAATCAGTCATCCCTAACCACTACCAATTCAAATCGTCATCTTGATCCCAACCCCTTCAATGATAACCTTCTACAATGTAGATGCATTTCACAGAATCACAGTTAATTTGTACCATTTGGGACTGAAGCAGCTGTAAACAATATTCTTCCCAAACAGCTAAATTGTGTAACACTTTCCAGAGAACAACCAATGCAATTAGTTAGCCCAATTAGCTAATGCAATCAGCGATCACCTAACGGCCAACTGCCAAACAGGGCTATAGCCTAATTACTATTAGGAAACAGAACGTTTGCATGCTGCCAAATAAAGTAATGCAAACAATAAGATGACCTTGAAGAAGCAAAATAAAGAATTATGGTATTCAATTATGTGTAGTTTTTATTAGTCCAAAGTTTTTAATTTTAATGATTAGGATTATTTTATAGTTTATTCAAGAATCCTTTTAAGAGTAAAATATTAGGAGAGATTTCTTTCTATTTCATTTTAGTTTTCATAGGTATATTTTAGGGTATAGTTAGAAGTTTATTATCATTATTTTGTGCAATAAGTATTGCTTAGGAAGTTATTATTCTATGGTTTAGAATTAGCTTCTTTTCCAAGCTATTCTAGGCTTATATAAGCATTATTTTAGGAGCCATTTTACAGACATCAATTGAATCAAAAAATTTCCAGAATATTATTGCTCTCTTTTGTCATGTGGAGTCATGGTTCTTTGTGAGTGGATCTCTCGCAAACCCTAGGCAGATCTCCTAGGTTTTCTTAGGTAGATTCCTAAGAATTTAATCCCTTCCTACTTTCTTTAAATTTTTTCCCTTATCTCTCGCCAACTTTCCTGATTTTCCCTCTTTCGAACCATAAATTCTCTAATCCACGCACTATATCCTGTCCTGCATCATAAAGGGAAGTTTTTAGACTGCAGCACAAAGGTTGTTCCATACTGGATTAATGTTACAGTTAGTTGGCATCAACTACACCCATAGATGTAATTACATTTTGTTAAAAGCTTCATGACAGGACATTGGGGACCTCCGCAAATTCCCGGAACCTCTCATAAAACAATGATCAAAGTTTTAATGAGCATATCTTCAATTGATTCAACAACTTAAAACTCTCATTCTGTTGTTGAATCATCAACAACAATGTGAACAGTTTACCCGATTGAACACACTTTTATACTCCAAGCTTAGTTTAAAAAAGCGTGAGGCGCATCGAGGAGCAAAGGGTCCCAAAACACGAGGCGTGAGCCTTGTAGCAAAGGCACACGCCTCAAGAACGCGAGATGCAATTTTCTAAAAAAATTACAAAAAATTTACTTGGAGAATATATCATGCCCAAATAACTTACAGACTTGCATTTGTACAATGAGTAGATTGCATTACAACAGTTATAAAGCCTAGAATGACACAGAATACGATAAAACCATATTATAATTCACGTAAATAACAAATCACAACACTAAAAATTCAAATTTTTGAAAATTGACCAAGATTGACAAGTATGCACATAATATACACATAGTAAAAATACCTCCTATACTGTTTTGCAAAAACCAAAAAATAATATACACAAATAGTAAAAATACCTCCTATACTGTTTTGCAAAAACCAAAATAGAAAAATAATACAAGCTCACTCACCTAATAAAAAACACCACAAAGAAAAAGGAAAACAGTAGATACTTTAGTTATATAGGATCAAAGAGGAGAGAGAGAGAGAGAAGGCAAACGAGCAGCCCATCTAGTAGTCAGTACCCGTCCAACCGTTGAAGCCCCAGGATTGCACATCAGCAGATCATCACAGACTTGCCGTTGCAGATCACCAGCGACCAGTGAAGACAACCCACCGGAAAAGCATGAGAAAGGAAGACCGATGCACTCTGTCTCCATTAAGCCACAATACAAGCCTCAAATCAAAGAGAAATTGGAGTATCGAAAAATTAGGGTTTTCACAAATTAGGGTCTTCAGAAATTAGGGCCGAATTTGAAGCAATTTGAAGCAATTAGACGGGGCTTCTACTCAAAATTAGTCAATCATCACTAGGGTAAGTTCTAATTCAAAGAAATCATGGCATTTGATGACTAATTTCTTAAAACTCTCTCTACCACCACGAAGTGCTATCAGGCAAGAAAAGCGCAGCGTTGCGCCTTTGCCTCGGCTGAGGCACGTCTGAGGTGCGCACCTCTGTGCGCCTTCGGAATTCGCTGCGCTTGAGGTCACCTGAGGTGCCGGCCTGTTCACCTCTCGCCTAGGCGTGCCTCAGGTGCGCTTCTTTAAACTAAGATTCCAAAAGCCACCATCCATATATGAAACCATCTACAGAGGCTGATTCCATGACATTTTGACATCTTTGTTGCATGTGGAACTCACAGTCAAATGTCATATAAAGACCTGGAACGGTCCTCATCGATAACTTATTGACAGCGGAGACAGAGACAGTAAGTGAGCATTTCGTGGACTAAGAAATGACAGATCCAAAAGTTGAGAAAGAATGTAGAAACAGCAAAGAGGGGATAAATGTCAAGTGCAGTAGATAATGAGATGCACAGCAGTGAAGTTCAGCTACATCTAAATTTTGTAATGGGTCTGCTATGATTTATGAAGTTGCAAATTTCAGAGAAAAAGTACAGAACTATTTCAGAAGTCTAAACTGCCAGATTTTATAATGGACCAGTTATGATTTATGAATGCTAACAAAAAGTTTCCAGCAGTGATCACAAGATTTTTGCATCAGATTTGTCTGATGTCTAACACACATTGGATACCATAATCAAATAACCTTCCAACTGCTCAATTAACCTGGAATTCCGAAACCTTGAATCAACCAAAAGGTTTTGTTTCAATTAAAGGCCAAAAATGAAATCAATACTCATGATGGACTGCAGTTCAGAAAGCCACAGACATTTCGCCAACTGCATATATGTGTTCAGGAAGACAGTGAAGATGGAACTAGCTTTTCTCGCATCATTCATCAGCAACCTATGTGTTGTACGCTTTTTCCCACACAAAAGGTGAACAAAGGATTTCCTTGACAATGTTTTGGGGCGTGAGCTAATCAAATATGCTGATGACAAAGGAACAGAGGATCTTGAAACGAACACTATTCCAGCTAGCTTCTGCTGTTCACAGAAAAGAATGGACTAAAGAATATACAATTTACAATCCATTCTGTCACATCAACTGCTCTTTTGAAACCACATCCAAAGGTACATACAGATTTTATCTGTTGACTGCCAATTACACAGTGGCTTTGTTTTACTCTGTCTGCTGGATTCAGCTAACATATAAATCAAAAGGAACCTGTTCACCTAATGATAAAAAACTAATATGGCACTATAAATACACCCCACAAGAACTTCCCAGTTGCTACAGGCCTGGATGACCTGGCTCGTTGATGGGTCAGATCACAGATTTACAGCAAAGACCTCGCTGTTTCAGAGCCTTCTTCATTCGTATAACAAACAAAACCAAGACGAATTCCCAAAGTGAGAAATCATTAAAAACATAGCAGAAAATCTTTTTAGAGAAATTAAGCACATACTTCTGCAGAGCAACAAACTTCACAGGGTTACCATCAGAAGACGAAACACCAGGAATATCTTTCATGACTTTCTTAGAAGATTCATCCTCCAGCATTTCCATGCTAAGCTGAACCTCCCGTAACTTAAGAAGCTCTGCCTCAGCCCTTTCCCTGCGGCCTTTTTCTTCCACCAGCTTCTCCTTCAATAACTCAACATTCTCATGATATGCCTTCAATTTTCTTGCTTCTCGTACTTCAGAATCCTTCAGATAACCCAGATAAAGACCGAGAAAAGCTAAGTGAGAATCGTGCAAACACATGCAAAAGCAGCCAAAGAAAAGTAAGCAATGAAAGGCATTATCAACATGCAAAGCTTCCCATTTTATCATGTGAAAACACCTCCCAACAGCAGATCATGTCATAGACTCAAACACAACAACGATGATTACGTAACAGAAAAACCCCACACTTCTCAAAGTATGATGCAAATTTGTTGGAGTAAAAGCAAGATAATTTCATGATAAAATTGCTTATAAGAATAAGAACTAGTGATAAGTGACATAGACAGGTGGAAATTATGCAGAAAGAACAGGGGGACCTGTGTTCTGCTACGAGTAGACCCTAGGGATAGCAGTGTGGTCCAAAGTGGTCCGAATTCGATGTAAATCCGATTCAATCCAAGGCAAAATTATCCTCGTGAAATCCAAAAAAAATAATCCGATTCAAATCCGCTAAAAAATAATCCGAATCTGACTCTGATCCGATCGGATTGGAGGATCCATCCGATTCGATATCTTTTTTTAATAATTTCACTTTTTTTTGAAGATAGATAAATCCTAATATCTTCTCCTAAAAAAAATCTACATAAGGTCCACACTCTTTGTGTATTGTAATACCCTCTTAATTGTTAACTAATCTTCTCTCCCCTCCCAATCTCCCTCTCTATCTCTCCTCTTTCCCAATCAAAGTTTTATTTTCTTCCCTTCCAACTGTGCTACTATTGTCTACCCTTTCCCTCTAAGGTGACTCTGCGTTCTCTTTTTCCGACACCTTTTTACTTTAACATATTAAAATGTTTGATATGAAAAGGTGTCTGACATTGAAAACGTGTTTAACGTTGTACTTAAAAGCGAGCAAAAACAAGGTTGGAAATAAAAAATTTTGAAAATTTTGAATGAAAATGTATGCTCATATTATATTTGACTATATCCGAATTTAATCCAATATGAATCCAATTCAGATTTTCAAATCTGATTATTAATTGGATCAGATTTGAAAGCTAGACATCCGATCCGAATCTGACCCGTCGCCATCCTTACCCCCCCCCCCCAAAAGGAACGTAAATTGCCTTCTTCCCTTCCTGAGCTCCCAATATTATTCCCTAGAAAGTGCATTACCATGTCAATTTAACTCAACAAACACAGTTACCAAGTACGTTCAATGTGCATTCTAGCTAGAGCAATCCGCTCACCAATGCATTTATTTGGAAGCCAAGGTTAGACAAATTAGTGAAAGTAGCAGTATGTGCCCGTCAAGATTGACCACCCAAGCAATCTATGATCTTGGTAACCACGGTCGAGTCAAAAGGCTAACCAGATAAATCAATCATGAAAGCAATGGCTAGGCCGGTAGAGCAAATCCACCAATCAAAATTGCAGTCTGGTAGTAACCATACCGCCCATGGAACCAAATCACAGCCAATACACAGCATGGCACCCACATCATTAAGGTTTTTAAACTTTGGCCCAAACACTGTTTGCAAAAGGGAATTCCAACTGGCATGCATATCACCCTGTACTACCGCTATGTTCATTGTGATGGAAATCCTTCCATAATCATCTGGTTGGACTAGACATCAATAACCATGTGCTTTGGATCAAAATTTTGATTCAACTTGGTACTGCCGGAAGATAGAATTTTTTTTTTTTAATTACAGGGGCAACATGAGTTTCATGCTATGTCCAAAGTGGCAACATACTTGTTTTATATGTATACATATAGAGATACAAATCCAATATTGACACTATCCACAGAATCTATAACATTACAGGAAGGACAGCAAAAGCTCCTCTTATCCCCCCCCCCCCAAAACAAAAAAAACAAAAACCAAAAAAAAAAAAAGAGTCTTGAGGAAAGAATCTTGAAACACTGAAAGAGCCCAAATTTTTTTGTCATTATTTCCATGTTTCTGCTTTGAAGCTATGCATACAAGCATTATACGAGACACTCTATAGACAAGCCTCCTGGTGAAAAAATTGATGTACCACAGGACCTTACAAGCTATGCACTTAAAGTATTGCATGGGGGTGAGCACGTCTAACAACCATATAAGACATAAAAAGCATCCTAATCAGGACACCCAAGAAACTGAAACTACCCGTAAGTGATCTGGCCAACTCACAATGTTGTAGCTTCCCAAAACACACCACTCTTTTGCAAATGCTTAGTTTTCTCTCCTCACCAGCCAGGGTTGCTGTTCCTAAGTTATTTTGTTGACCCTAAATTCCCATATTCTGAAATCCAGAGCACTATCAACTAAAGCAACATTAATTGACAGTACAAGTACCACACTAACGTAAGATGACTTACAAAAGAATCCACTTACATAGTTCCTGAGCTCTTCTTGCAAATGCTTCACCAGGATCCCACTTTGAGAAGTAGTGTCCTTCGGAGATGTGAAACTTGTTAACTTCTTTTCTAGTTCAGCTTTTTCGAGCAAGCACTGCAAATCATACAAGGAATACTTTTAACACAAAAAGCAAAGCAAAGCAATTTCAATTCAAGCGTAACTAAAATTTAAGCCGGGCATGCACGGCAAATAAACAAGCACATATGTCTATTGTTGGTAATGAATGTTGCTACTAAATAGCAGCGACTATGTCCAATCCGGACATTTAAGGCCGAACATTCCAATTGCACACAGAGAGCAGCACACAAAGGAGTAGCCAAATGCAAATCAATATCCCATATGTTCTACTACTTATATGGTGCACTGGGTACTTTTGATAGTGATGAGGAAGCTCTGACCCAGATACCAAGTAGGTGTAAATTGGGAAGGGAAGGGAAGGAATTTAGAGACCAAGAAAGAAGTAAAAAGGGTTAGGGCTAGATGAGGTACATAAAGAAGAGAAACAGAGAGAATGAGAAAGAGCAAAGAGAAGGCGCGGAGCAAGATTTAACATTTTCCGGTGCTAGTTAATGGCTCCCCTACGGACTTGTTTTCTGCTTCCAGAGGACCTCGGCGAGGCCATCCTATCTCACTATTCCTTTTCATCCTAGTTATGGAGGTTTTGAGTAGGATGTTGTCCACTACTTCTCAAGCCGGTTTGATTGCGAGTTCTTCTGTGGCACAGTCAGATTCATTGCGCCTGGAGATTTTCCATATTCTTTTTGTTGATGACACGATCGTATTTTGTGACGAGTGGGAGCAAATTATCAATCTTCGTTGCATTCTCGTTTGGTTTGAGGCAATATCTGGTTTGAGGGTCATCCTATCCAAGTCTTCTATTTTACCAGTTGGAGAAGTGGACAATGCTTATTTACTTGGAGGGATTTTGGGTTGTGGTTTAGATTACCTACTGTCATCGTACCTAGGTCTTCCTCCAGGTGCGAAATTCAAAGAGAAGTCCATTTCAGAACCAGTTGTTGCGAGATTTGAAAAAAAAAAGACGCTCGAGTTAAAAATTCAAGTATCTCACAAAAAGGGGTAGACTGACTCTCATCAAATGTGTCCTCTGTAGCATCCCAACCTACTTTCTTTAACTTTTCCCTTTCCCTTTTCCTTGTTCTGCGGCTACCAAGCTGGAAGTAGGGGTGTTCATGGATTGGGTTCCAGAACCAAAACAATTTTCAGTTCAGTTAACCGAAAGTTCGGGTCGGCCATCCCTCAAGCCTTAACCGACCCAAAATTTTTGAATGCCCGAAAGTTTCGGTTCGGGTTTCCTATTAACCAATAACCCAAATAATGTTTTCCTTTTCTTTTTGCCATTTTTCCAAGCGTGCCATTAGGCCCAACACTTAGTTAACCAATTACAATAATTGTGATTTCCTTAATTAGTGGAAGTGTGCAACCAAAGCCTCTAAGCATTGTGCAATACAATGGAGCAGATGTAGCTTATTAAAAAAAAAAAAAAAAATTGGGGCACTTGGGTAAATGCATACTAGAAACATAGATTACATGGCTTCCATCCAACCTTGCGTATGTCTCTCTCCTACACATCATCCATGCATCAGAAGAATGTTTTTTTTTTTTAAAAAAAAATCAGGTTTTCAAGTACCCAAATTGGCAAAATCTTCTAACCATAACCGAATCAAATACTTGAAAAAAAAAAATCGGGTCGGGTCGCGGTTTTTGTTCATTTGAGGGATCGCTTGCCTTCTCTTTCTGTTCTTGCAATAGACACGGATGCTCTTGTCTCTAATGATTTGGAGCACAACTCTTCCTCGATTGTTTGGTCCCCTATCTTTGTTTGGGAAGCCTTTTCAGATCATAATAGTGTGGCCCAACTCCTTCGCATGCTTGAGAGGGACTCTTACTTTGACATGATTAGATGGAACCTCAATACCACCAGAAAATTCACTTTTAAATCTTTTTTCCTTCACCTCTCTTTACCTCTTGAAAATTCGTCTTCTTGATGCTCAGATTGTGGTTTCCCTTGGAGTATCATTTGGAAGTCCCAAGCCCCATTCAAAGTGTGCTTCTTGGTGTGGGATGCTTCTCATGGCAAGATTCTAACCTCTGATAACTTACAAAAGGGGGGTAAAGCATTGGTCATCAGGTGCTTTATGAAAAAACCATTTGGAATTAGTAAACCATTTATTCCTCCATTACCAGTTTGCTAGAAACCTTTGGGAGTTAGCTTTAAGTTTTTTGGTGTTCCTCGGGTGATACCTATATCTGTGAGCGATCAATTAGTGCCAAGGGAAGGTTTTAGGAGGAGGATCAAGTTTTAAGTTTTTCGAGCCATTTCCCACACATCTTTTGGTTGTTGTGGATGGAGAGAAATAAGAGAGTTTTTGATGGTGTCAATTTCAAAACCTCAGTTGAGTGATTAAAAGACAAGTGGTTGAAGATCTTATTCTTTTGGATGGAGGAGGTTTTTTGTTCTTCAATTGATGTAATCAATTTAGCGGATATCCTTTTTTGGGTTGTAATTAGCTTTCATGGGATGATGCTTTTTCAACATCGTTTCTAGTATATGCTCCTTATCATTATCAGCATATAACGTTTTACTTATCAAAAAAAAAATTTATGTGAATTCAAGTTATCAATTAACAATTCTTTACATCATCATAGGACAAACCACCTATCCTACAGTGAAATACTACAAGGAACCTACCTGAAACAATCTTAAATAGAATAGGAAGGAAAATCTTATTAAAATACTCATATTCAACTTCATTTTGACAACTCTGTAATTACCAACAAAATATACATATGAGGATAAACAAGTACACATACATGAAGAACTTGCAATTGGGAACAGGTTGCTTCTAGTATGTTTACCCTTTCTAGAAGATGAAAGACATAATGCATAAAAGAGCTCAATTACACCCATTCATAAGTTCTATCGAGATTCCAGAATAGCAAACCCTACAAAAGCTTTAATGTCTTGTGGAACTTCATACTTTCAAGAGTCCACAAACTGGAAAAGCGTTTGCCTGAGGACCTTACAATGTTGGCTCAAAAAGGATTGGCAACAAATACTACATTAAATCCCCCCCCCCAAAAAAAAGAACTTCTATGAAATCAACTTGCTAGAGTCTTCAATGAACGATGTGATCTAGAGTCCACAACAAATTTGTGAAGATGCAACTCACTGTCATCCACATTTCTACTACAAAGTCAAAATTCCAAGCAAAATACAGCGCCTCACTGGCATCAATTGGCTGCGAGGGAGCCAAAAACAAATCTTTTATCATGCGCAGAGCTGATGTATAGCCCCACAAAAGGTTTCAGTTCAAATTCTCAAGCAAAGAGACAAACACTGCACCGTCTAGTAACATGAGTTCCTTCTTTTAAGCAAGTCCAAGTCAAAAAGATTCCCCTCCTGGTAGCCCCAGCAAGAAAATCAAGCCCCTAGAGCAGCCCCCTTTTCCCCTCTTTTCTTACAATGAGGAAAAATTGGAGTCCAACCTGTCTGTAGTAAACATAAGAGGGGGAAAAAAGAATCTCTGAGCCCAACCAAATGAATGATTCCCCAAAGACATATGCACTAGGGGTTTCAAAATTATGCACAAGGACCAAAGGACGCATGAAAAACTAAGACAGAAAAAAAGGCAGTATGAAGTATAACCTTCTTAAGTTGATCAGTGGCTTCTAACAGCTTCTCCTTTAACAGCTCCGACTCTTTTTCAGCATTACGAGCCTGGCATTCCACTCTTTCAAGCTACAATTAAATCATTAAAAAACAGTGGATGAGAAGAAACTGTTGCAACTTGCAAAACAGTGCAGATTTAGAGAATTAAATGGACAATGCAACAAACTCACCAAACTTAGTAGAGTTGGTGAGGCTATAGACTTCCACCCTCAAGACCAAGGTTCACATGTTGGTGGGTAAAACTTCGGAGTTGTAAGGGCAATTATGAATAGGTCGGCCAAAGTCTTTGTGCTTAGATGAACTTGTTATGCCCCCACATCCTTGGCCCATAACTATACTAGTTGAACGAAGATGGAAAGCTAGTGGACAGCCCATCCTTACCAACAAAAAAGAAGGGGACAATTCAGTATTTTTATACTCACATCTGCCCGAAGCCTAGAAATGGATAGCTTTGAGTCTTCTCTAAAATGCTTAACCTCATTTTCCAGACTCTTTTTTTCTCGCTCAGCAGTTCCAGAGAGATGCTTAAATTTGGTTTCTAACAGAAGTACTTTCTCTTGAGCAGAAGCTGCAGTGGATTCCACATTCTTGCGCGCGTTCTCTTCCTTTCGGAGCTTCACCTGGGAGCCACACAATTGAAAATATTAACAACCATCTCTGCATCTTACTGTAGTCTATAGCTGTAATTGTTTCAGAGAACCGAACAATAGAAAAGACTACACTGTAGATTTTGACTCCTGACACGAGAACCTAAAAACAAGGCCAAAATTGCACTTGCCTCAAGTTCATGACACTCTTTTATTTGTCTCTTTAGTCGCTCCTGAGAATCATTGATCTCCTTCAATAACTTCTCCTGCAGAGCCTGCTCATGTCCTCTGGCAGCAGCAAGCTCCTGCTCTGCATAGAGGAACTGATCCCTATATTTCTTCCCTTCCATTTCTGAAATAAATGAGAAGACATGGTAAATATGCACAGTTAAGAGAAACTCTTCAGTAGCTCCAGCTCTTGTCCAAAGTCAACAAAAGCTTTGAAGAGAGGAACGAAGATGCAAATGCATAGTTTGGGGAAGGGGGGAGAGCTAATTACCAAAGAAACAAGGAAGGCACAAAAAGAGATGCCTCAACAGCACATATTTTCCCCCTTGATGCAGAATGAAGCCAAAGACAAAGATAGTTTATGCAATGAGCTGGGGCAGAGGACTAACTTTTGATTAAGCAATTATTAGTAAGCAGGCAAAACTTGAGAAGAATATGCACAAAAAACCTTTTCCAGGCAAGCCAAAGTTGAACTGTAACTATCACATACACAGAAAAGAACAGTCAAGACAATAAATGCTCAACCCGGACCTCACATATAAGAAATAACCACCAGCGACCGAACCAAGAAAACAAAAGAGTCACACTGACACAAACCCAAACCCAAATGAGTCTTAGGTCCTGTGCCATTAGTCTTTATTATGGTCCTATAACAGATCTATTCTTAGTTAACTCAGCTTTCTCGCACTTGCACACCAACCACCAACCACAACATACAAATCCAAAAGTACAACAACTCCCACTGTGGTTTCCACTTTCGTAGGTTCTGGGTAAATCTAGATGTAGGCAGTCTTCCCCCCCGCAAGCACTCAGTCTTCCCCCCCATGCAAGAAAGTGACCTAGTCCAAGGCTCAAAAAAAATGTTCAAAAAACAATTTATTGGATTTAAATCTTTTGAAACACACAAGAACATAGGAGCATTAGATATTAGTATCAAACAATTTTTTTTCAATGAGAGAAATGGAAAAATTCATCGATGGAAAGCCACACGGCACATACAATGAATATCTCCTAAAAAAAGTAAATGTAAAACATCAAAATAAATCCTTCTCTCTAGAAAGCTAATGGTAAAAATATTGTCAACTGGCTCTAAACTTATAACATTGTTCTTGCCACCAATCACATTGTTCAATATCAACAAATCTTACCCAAAATGTCAGCTCGATAGAGTATAACTTCATGGAACAGGTGCCTAATGAACGACAACAAAGTAGATTACACTTGAAAGGAAGATCGCCATAGTAGAACCACACGAAATTTCATTGTTGGCTCATTCTTTAATCAAAAGAATAAATGTAACACAGTAGAATGCAAATTGTACTCCACAAGAAATTCACTCTCAACATTTCCAAATCTACGATAAATCGCACAAAGGCAATTATCCAAACTCACACTAGATGTGAAAATCACATTAACAATGAGAAGAATAAAAAAACCTAGCTCCGACAAAACTAAGAGAAAATTCATTGGAAAGAAATATAAAAATATTAGTATCAAACAACATTAAATATTAAATAAATAAAGAGATAATACGGAAATTAGGTGCGACAAAATAATAATAATAATAATAATAATAATAATAACAATAACAATAATAATAATAATAATAATAATAATAATAATAATAATAATAATAATAGTAATCCAATAGGAAACATTATTACCTAGTATGCAAGTCAAAACAACAATGTGCGCAAGCGATTAAAACCTAAAGTGTAAACAACTAACTATTCAAGATTGACCACCATAATGCTTGACCTCCAAAAAACTCTTAATCTCGGCCATATACTCCATAAGTATCAAATGTCTCATATCCTGCCTAATCACCTCATACCAATTCTTTTTTATCTTCTTCTACCCCTTTTATATCCAGGAAGGTTATTCCTTTACACTTTCGCACAGGTTCATTTATACACATTCTCTTGATACGACCAAACCATCCAAGTCTCGTTTCCCTCTCTTATTCCCTACTGACACTAACCTATACTTTCTCCCTAATAACTTCAATGTTGATCTTATCCAATCTTGTAAAACCACACATCCACTTAATTATGATCATTCTCATCCTTGCTACCATTAATCTTTGAACATCAACCTTCTTAGCTGGTCTAAATACCGTCTAAATACCATACAGTAAACTTTTCTCTTTAACTTTATTGGGATTTTTTTATCGCATAATGCTTAAGATACATATACCTCCAAGTATTTAAACATCTCAACTTTATGTATCATCGTATCACCAATGGTGACTTCCTCTGCATTCTCTTCTCTTGCTTCACTGAACTTACTTTTTAAGTACTCAATTAGGACAATATCATCATCAAATAACATGCACCATAGTGCTTCATCCTGAATGTCTCTCATGAGCTCATCCATAACAATCATTAAAGAAGAGGACTTAAATTCAATCCTTAACGTAACCGTATATCAATAAGAAAGTCCACTATATCTCCTCCTAACATACTCACCCTTGTGTTCGCTATCTCGAGCACATCTTTAACCTAAATACAATACAATACAATGAAACGTCTTTTTTCTCCAAGCAACTCCAAAGCACTTTTCCAGGTACCATATTAGGTATTCTCAAGATCCCTGTGAAAACCATTTTCTCTATCAGTGTAAAATTCCATAAGCTTTCTTATAAGATGTGTTACTTCTATAATAGATCTTCCTGCCATAAAACTGAATTGGCTCTCAAATATTGAAATGTCCCTCCTTAGCCTCTTCTTAATCACTGTTTCCCATAGTTTCATAGTATAGCTACGTAACTTGACAACACTATAGTTTTGGGTGATAAGGGAGAAAGGAGTGAGAACAAGGGGTCGACCACCTAGTAGAAGAAGGGGGCACAAGCAACCTTGTCAATGGCCTGGGGTGGGGAGAACTTTTTGACAAGTAACATAAACGTTGCATTAAACAATACCAAAGGGATGTCACCCATGTACAAATGAGGCAGTTACAAAATAGCATCATGTCACTCAAACTCTCAACTATAATCATATCTACAAACTCAAAAACAATGAACTTGGTACTACAACCGAGAACTTGACTCCAACTATACAAAGTTCTCAAGAAATAAAGTTTAAAATCTTGAAAAAGACTTAGTCTTGCCTCAAAGAGCTGATAGTTCCTCTCCTTCCAAATACACCACCAAATAGCCTACGGTGGGTGGAATTGCAACAAGAAGAGGCAGAAGAAGGGAGAGAGAAATATGAGGAAGGATAAATTAAGAGGGAGGAAGGAGTCAAGAAGGTTTTGGTGATATGTGGAGTGGAAGGGAGGAACTTGGGGCTAGGGAGCTAGACAAGCATTGTGGCCTAGTTCGCCGCCTCCTAACTCACCAAAACAAATTAGCAACTCCGCACCTTGGATGTCAGGAGGATAAGGATGGAAGTTGGTTAAAGAATTAGACATAGGGTTGAGCTTGTTTGATCTTTCCCCTCTTTTTATTGCCTTTTTTCGTTCCCTAGTTTTAACAGTTCCCTTAGGGTCTTTATTTTTGTTTTCCATAACTTCTTTTCTTATTTGAATAAGATTTTCCATGTTTTCTTTCCTTTTTTATTCTAATTTCAATAAAAAACTTTGAATCTTCTACCCTCGTCTTACTTGTTTTGAAGTTTTAAATAGTAACTAAATTTGCTATAATTTATATTCTTTGCAGCATAATATTCCAGGATTATTCTGCCAGCATAGAGAACTGCTACTAACAAAAATCTCCCAAAGTTGGATATGTGCAATGCTGACTTCGAATCTTAGATTAGTCTCCATATGAAGCCCCAAGCAGGGAGTAATGGCTATCTGTTTGACAAAATACCTGCTTTGAGAAGGTTGTGGTTCAGTGTCTGTACTTTCAACTGATAATCGCCCAATGCTTTCTCCATACTACCATAATTATCCAAAAATTCCGATTTAACCTGCATGCGCCATAAGAATGTCATAAACTCGGGACTTAATCTTAAATTTGAACAGAATAGACGCCAGAAGAATACGACAAGCCAAACTAAACAAACAAAACAAACATGATACTTCTATCAAATTATATTCAGATAATCAAAACTCAAAAGCGATGATGAACCTAAAGTGTGGCAGCAAAGATCATCAGACTTTGAGAACAGACTAAACTGTGAAAATGGGCCACAAAATTGGAAATAAACACTTATTTCTTCAGCTTCAAGAAAGTAATTCCGTAAGCTAGCAAAAAAGTTGTTTCAAAATACAAGGAAAAAAATTGGACTACTCCAACTCCATTTGAAATTGAAAGAAGCTAAAGCTAAATTAGCTAATAAAACATTAAAACAGAAAAACCAAAAAATCAATTTGAAATTGAAAGAAGCTGAAGCTGACTTTGCTAATAAAACTTTAAAACTAAAAAAAAAAAAAAACCCCCCAAAACAAAATGCATCTCATGCACACAGGGGGAAAATATGTTGCAGTAAAAGCACCCACCCAGCATTTTCCCTTGGTCTCTTGACTTGTAGAAGTTCTCATTTCTCTTAGCAGTATATGTTCTCCCTCCACCAAATTCAAGTACTTAGTCATTACCCATTACTATGTTTTGGTCCTCCAATGAAGTTTAGACAGAATATAAGCTCTGCAGTGTTTGTCTATCTCAATTTTATAACACCATACATTGTAAAGTAAATTAAGCCAACCTTTTGAAACACTAGACGCACAGGAATCCAACTTGTCAATGTCATTGAAAAGAATCCTCCAGGCCTACGACAGAGGTATCCAACAAAAAGCAGAAAACCCAACTTTAGACAACAGAACACAATGACAATCACATCTATATAGCCACCTTGATTCTGAAGGGGAAGGTAGGCAAGGACTCAAGGTACATAAGACTACACCATCAACACCCCCCCCCCCAACGAGGCTCCTGCCTATTTCATTGTCTTGACAGAGAAGTAGCCTAATATATTTAGGTTTATGCCTCCGGTTACAAGCAATTTATTTCAATTCCTATGTGTCCTCAACCACCTATGCCAAAAGCTAGTGATGCCCAATTCACATTGTATAGTTAAAACAGCTCATCTGAATTCAAGCTCGTCACTGACAGTATTCCCTTCATTGAAGAATAAGTTATTCTGGTCACAACCTCCCACCACCAACCTTTTCTTCCTTGATGCATAAAGACAACCTGAACGCAACCTTTATTCAACATCCAGCAGAGCACTGATGCACACTTAGGTTTCAGAATTCAGAAGCCAGTTTCTTTGGTGATACAAAGACTCTGAAAGCAATTTGTGGTTCAATTTTAAAAAATCATGCTTAGGCCCTACTCACCACTAGGACTTCGATTAGCATTTCATATTTTGCCTTCCCCAAAAGACTATGTCTTCTCATCATTGTTGTTTGCAAAAAGCATGTTCAACATTTTTGCCATCTTTTCAACTAGCATTTTTTGGTGGGGATTATGATGCCTGACAAAGCTCGTCCAATGAGGAATAAAACCAAAGCACTGAGAATAAAGATGAAGGATAAGGCAACCAAGCTCCCACGTGACAAATTCTCTCCTTGTTTTACCATCTCCATTTTCAAGTATAGTTTTGGGTAGGGCTGCCAAAAGTTCACCCAACACGATTACAGCCTTGAAGTCTTGAACTGAACATGAAATTAAGTGGGTTTGAGTAAAGATTTTTAACCCGTTTAATTAAATTGGTTGATACATTTAACCCGTTTAATTAATTGGGTTAGATTCGGGTTGAGAATTTTAACACGAAAAAACACCTATTTAACCTGTTTAATTAAATGGGTTAAACAAGTTAACTCGTTTACCCAATTTTACCATGTATTTTTTGGGAAAAATTGTGAAAACATGGAGTTTAGTCAAGTCGATCTTTGATTTAGGATTGTAATTCTTATGGGTTATGAACAATGCTTGCATTATGATGATATATTGAACACAAGAGATTGATTTATAGTGCTCGATAATAAGTGGGTAAAAGGATAACCTGAACCTAATCCCATTATATTAAATGGGTTAATGGTAAATTTCATGTCAACCCGTTTAAAAAATAAACAGGTACAGGTCACGGTTTTCGACCCGTTTAATAAACAGGTTAGGTTCAGGTTGAGGATTTCTCAACCTCTTTAAGTTCAACATGAATACGAACTCAACCCGACCTGACCTGTTTGCCAACCCTAGTTTTGGGCACTGTTTTCGAGCACTTTTTCAAAAATGTACTGAAACTTATATAGTGTAACTTCTTGGTTGATTTTTTTTTTTTTTAAAAAGCTGCTCTCAACTAAAAAAAATTCTTTTCTCCTCACAAATAAATAAGATCTTTGATCAAAAGAAAATCACCTAAACAGTTTCTCCCCTAAAAACTTACAAATTCCAATATTCCATGTTGGAACTTAAAAACCTTAAAGTTTTGTAGAGAAAATGTGAAAGTTACAAGAGAGTCAAAGAAGTTGGAAAATTGGAAAGAGCTACAACGAACTATATGCAACGATAAGTCGTAGTCAAGAGCTTCGAGAAGTTGCAAGCTGAAAGCTAAAATGAAAAGGCCCTATAAAAGTATTATATTCAAATCATCTAGACCAACAGATGATCACCAGAAGTTTGAGAAACATTGCATGAATAAATCATCTGGACTACCAGCACATTTTTGTATATTCCATGTTGTGTTATGTTCAAGAGATACACCGTTATACTCCAGACACCAGCATTGCACAGCCAGATATCATCAACATACAAATCCCCAATTCGATGGGGAGAAAATAATACATCCGCAAAATAATGACATAAATTAAGAGAAGTTCAATAAGCCAAGGTAAGCACTGGCTTGACCAAATGAGACAAATATAGATTATCCAGCAAGCAAAATGATTAGCACGATGGAAGGGGAGGAAGAAGCCAATGACACCCCCCCCCTCCCATAAAGATTAGTGAAAACCCTTAGCAAATGGCTCAAATTCGGTGTTTGAGAAAGAATTAACTGCTGAAAACGGAGCAGCACAACATCTAAAAGGCATCACTACATATAAATTTCAAATATCAAGACCCATTTAATAAAACGAACTGGGTTCAAACAATTAAACAATATAATCACAAAATGAAAATGAAAATAACGACAAAAAAAAAACAACTGAAAGGACAAGCTATACCAATTGACGGCATTGATAGGTGCAGAGCATTTGATCAGAGTGGTCATGAGAAGATGCCGGGAACTCGACAGGAGGGTCTTCATAGATGACAAGCCGATGGTCGGAGCCCGGAGGACTCTCCGGTGGCCTAGAATCAGCCCTTCTCTTCCTTGGAGGTGGTGTCCGAAGAATCATTTTCGCTTTGTTCAACCAAGAGATGCTTCACAAACCACAATCGCTGTGCTCGGCTGATGATTTCACTCAGCTTTGAAACCGGAAGGCGCCAGCCTTCGGTGGTTTGGCTGCTGCTTTTTTATCTAGGTAGTGTTTGATTGGAAGGGTAATAGTTTTTCTTAGAAAATTATTTTTTATAAAAAAAATTTTAAGAAAAATTAATTTTCATATTATATATTTTCTTATTTGGTATAAGATAAATTAGTTTTTATGGAAATAAAAAAATATCAAATGAATTGTTTAAGAAGAAAAAAATGTTGACTGAACGACAGTAGCAGAGATAAATGTTGACCAACTAAAGGAATATTTAGTTTAAAATTCATATTTGAGTTTTGTTTTAATATTTTTAATCTAATAATCAAGTTTTGATTTAAACCATTGAGATTATTTTAGTGATGAAAAAATCAACTAAACCATTTAAGTGACGAAAAATGCCAATTGAATTATCATGGCAGAGAAAAATACTGACTAAATGAAAGAACGTCGTGCTCAAAATATGGATTTGAGCCTGTTTTAATTTTTCCTATTCGATGATCAAATTTTTATCCAAATTATTGAAATTGCTCTAGCGATGAAAAATATTGATTGTATTGTTTAAGTGATGGAAAATATCAATTGAACTGTCGTTGTGGAAAAAATATTGACCAAATGAAAGAATATCGAGCTCAAAATCTAAATTTGAGCCTATTTTAATATTTTCTATTTGATGATCATGCTTCGATCCAAACCGTTGAAATTGTTTTAGTGGCATGTCAACTAAACTGTTTTAATGGCAAAAAATATCAATTAAATTATTGTGGCGAATAAAAATATTAAACAAAAGAAAGAAATTTGAGCTCAAATTTGATATTTGAGTTTATTTTAATCTTTCCTATCAGATAGGCAAGTTTTGATCTAAACCGCTGACATCGAATTTTGCACCTAAATTTTGGTTGGTCATACTGTCAAAGAGTTGAAGGAAGAAAATCAATTTCCTATCTTCTCAAAGAAAATCGTTTGCCCCCATCAGGGAGAAAATCACTTTCCTGGAAAAACAATTTTTCATCATTATTTGCGTCAAATAATGGAAAATTGAAAAATTATTTTCTGAGAAAATTATTTTCCCCCAATCAAACATTACCTTAAAGACAAACAAAGAAACATAGTAATTTTTTCTTTTTGGCTTCTTGAAATGAGTTCCTACCACTCTATGACCTTTACTATTGAGGTTTTGCTTTGTTCAAATATACCATTGGAAAAGTTTATATTTACCCAGTTTACCACGGTGTACCCCACAAAAACCTACTCTAGCAAGTTTTATTGTTATTTAATTTAATTGTCTTTTAATATTAGTTAAATCAATAAAATTAACAAAACTAATTGCTTTCGTCTTCAAGTTCATAACGCCCAACCACTCCCTAGCAAGCAGTTGAAATTCCCAAATTCTTGCCCATATCCACTCAAAAAACCCCGAACTCAAAAAACTAAGCAATTGTTGTGCTTGAATTGGAAAAATTGATGTCAAAACATGATTCTCTATCCATAATTGATGTTCAAAATTTGGGCACTTTTGTCTTAATCTCTAAACTCTAGCTTAATTCAAAAATAGAGCCTAAGCATAATCTCAATTTGGAAACATAAAATCATTAAAATTAAGGTCCAATTTTGCAATCAGGCGTGAGATCAGAACCAATAATCGCCATAATTTACGACAACAAGGACTTGCGGTAGCAAGAGGACTTGTGGCAACAAGAGCATGTGTCATCATTCTAAAAGGATATGAAGGCTACCAAAGCAAAATTCAGCTTGACGGAGGAGAAGAATTGAAGGTCGAAGAGGGATATCTAAGGATACCAAAACCGAGATCAAAACCGAGATCAGATGCTTATGTTGTTCATGTTGTTGTGGGTATGCTTATGTTAATTAGTATGACAATTGTTTGGTAGGATTTTAGGATTGTGGGTGTGAAAAATTTATAGCTTATTTTTTGTACTTGATAGGTTCATGTATCGTTATAGCAATTACGTCGATGTTTGGATGGCCAAGTTTGAGGGATAGAGCTAGGTTGGTATGCAATTGCATTGTACCTCTTTGGTTTTGCATTTTGGCAATTATATGATTATTTGGATGACCAAGTTTGAGGGAGGGAGTTTTGCTTAGTATGCAATCGCATTGTTGATGGATATCACTCCATGGATATTTCAACTCTAGCCACTCTAGTTCAAGAAATCCAGTATAGGGTTTAAAACACCTTGGATTAAGGTGTCAGTTCAACTGAATGTATAGGTTTGTTTCTTAAGCCCACATTCTGTCACTGGATCAGCTAAGGATCAAGTCTTATCTGAGAGTAACTTAACTCACTTTCTAGCTCACAACAAAGCTATTAGATGATGGAAGCTACTCCGAAGCTTTTGGCCAACCAAGGAAACAAGTCAGCCAAGCAGCAGACCTTGCCTAGTTTCACTTTAGCAGGTCTAGTTTTGGGAGTCAAATTTGACTCTATGTTGCAACAAGCTTTTGGCTCGTTTAAGGGCCTGAAAACATGTCAAAAATATTATTCCAAATGTCCCTAAAGTCACAGTCAAGGATCAGATTGCATCAACTATTAACCAGCTCAGGTTTAAAGGAAATCCCCTTTGGTCCACTAGTTCATAGGTTGCTACCCACTTACATCTGCCCAGGGCATCACCAAGGTGTGAGGATGCAACTTGCCACAAACAATCATCATTAGCAAGGCTTAGATCTTACATAAGCTTGACACATCATTAATGGAGATTACTGAGCTGAATAGGTGTCAAAGATCAAGTTAAACTTGCTGTCGAAGGGCGGAAATGTTTGAACTTTTGTTTGCTATTTTAGAATCTGATGTAATTTAGCTTAGCCATTGTGAAAGGGAGTTAAACTTGGTTTAAAAGCCTAAATTTTATTGTTGTAAGACTTAGTTGTTGTTATGTGAAAGTTGAGCATAACTCCTTCTCTCTCAAAATTCTCTCTAGCTTATCCTACAAATCGATCATTATGTGTGGTGACCTAGTAAGTCTTGGCTTGCTAATTGGTGGTGTGTCTTATCGAATTTGCAACCAATGGGGCCTGATTCCACTTTGGTGGTATGCCTTATCCAAGCTTGGATAAGTTTTATGTTATTTGCTTGAGTTTCTAGTCAGCTACTTTAGTTTTGTTTACAAGCGTTTGTTTGAAGAGTTTCTTGTATCTTCTGCTCTTTCTTGATTTTGCTTGAATCACCATCATATTTGGTATTAGAGCTTAGGCTACTCTCCTAGGCCTGAACCTTAGCCACAAACACAACCCTCTGACCCAAGCACATAGCCACAAAGAACTAGTTACTGTCTAGGTAAGATAAGTAGCAGCATGACCTTGGAAGAAAATTTTGAGGCCTTAATAAAGAATTATGAACATCTAGACAAGCGAAATGAATACCTCATGAAGTAGCTTAGGGAATCCCTTAAGAACAAAAAGAGAGTTTCACAATCTAATGTAACAAGTTCCTTATATCAATCTCATGGAGAATCTAGAAGCCAAGAGAACCCTTTTGGTACCTCCAGTAAAGATGATTCTAAGTCAAGGACTAGAAGAACTAACCGGCATCATCAACAATTCAACCATGCTATCAAAATAGAGGTTCCTAATTTTGAGGGGGGACTAGACCTTGATGATTTTCTTGACTGGTTGCGTACAGTTGAGAGAGCCTTTATTACAAAAACATTCCATAAGATAAGGAGGTCAAGCTAGTGGCCTTGAGATTGAGGAAATATGCATCACTTTGATGCACCAACCTTTATGCCAAAAGAGCCAAAAGAGGAAAGAGTAAGACCAAAACTTGGGCTAAGATGAAGTCTAGGCTCAAAGCTAGGTTTTACCCCCATCTTATCTTCAAGACAACTATGCTCAATTACATAGCTTGACTCAAGGGAACATGTTAGTAGAGGAATACACTCGAGGGTTTGAGAAACTCTTGATTAAGTGTGACTTACAACAACTAGAAGATCGGACCATAGTGAGATACCTTAGTGGATTTGAACCTAGGTACTCTCATGTTGTTGAATTGTAACAGTATACCACTTTTGAGGATGTATGTGTGTTGGCTCGTAGAGTTGAGCAACAAAAAAATCCAAGGTAGGTAAGAAAGAACTAAAACCTTTCCCTATAATCTAACCTTTCAATAAGAGGAGCACTAGTTGACCCCTAAACCCACCGGTAACTCAACCCACCGGTAACTCATCCTAAATTGCTCCTAAAACCCTAACTCCATAAAACAAACCCCCACCAGGTTACACTACCAATAGGAGGTGTTACAAATATCATAGGTTGGGACATATAGCCTCTAATTGTCCTAACAAAAAGGTGATACCTTGGTAGAATAGCAGCTACCTCGGAGGAAGAGATGGAGGATGAGAAAGAGATTTGCCTGATAGAAGAGCAGGAAAGAGAGGAGGTGGTTGCTGAACCTAATAAGGGAGAATTGTTGGTGATCAGGAGAGCCCTCAATGCTTAGAGAAGTGCCACAGATGAATAAAGGAAGACCATTTTCCACGCAAATGCACCATCCAGGGCAAAGTCTACTCTTTGATCATAGACAATGGGAACTGCTCTAGTATAGCTTCTACTACTCTAATTGAGAAGCTTGGGCTACAAACTTGAGTGCATCCAGTAGCTTAATCAAATTTCCAAGTTAATTCTAGGTGCTTAGTTGCTTTCTCAATTGGCAAGAGTTATTTTGATGAAGTGTGGCGTGACATAATCTCCATTGATGTACGTCATGTGTTATTGGGAAGACGTTGGTTGTTTGATAGGAGAGTAGCTCATGATGGTTACTTGAATAACTATTCATTCACTAAGGATGGCAAGAAAATAACCATTTTCCCTTTAGCTCCACATCAACTGCCTAAACGTAAGCCCTCCAAAGCCCTACACCAACCTAAAATGCTCCTTACTCTAGTGGAGCCTACCCTTGAGGCTTCACAGTATGAAGTCACGCTTTTCAAGGATCAGATTCTTCAATCTAGTTCGGACCCAGAAGAGACCCAACCATTACCACAAGAAGCAAAAGCCATCCTTGACCAGTATGCCTATGTTTTTTCGAAGGAGATTCCTCTTGGCGTCCCTTCTAAAAGAACTATTTAACATCATATTGACTTGATTCCAAGGTTGTCCTACCCAACAAACCAACCTACAGAATGAACGCTAAAGATACTCAAGAAGTGCAAAGACAGGTGGAGGAATTGGTGGCTAAGGGAATGGTGAGAGAGAGCTTGGGCTCATGTGCAATGTCAACCTTGCTTATTCCTAAGAAAGATGGGAGCATGAGGATGTCTGTATATAGTATAGCCATCAACAAGATAACTATCAAGTACATACATCCTATTTTAAGACTAGAAGACATTTTGGATGAGCTCTAGGGGTCTAAAGTGTTCTCTAAGGTGGATTTGAGGAGTGGTTACTACCAGGTCAGAACTAAGAAGGGTGATGAATGCAAGATTGCCTTCAAAACCAAGGGAGGTTTGTACCTTTTGGCCTATCCAATGAACTCAGTGCATGAGCTTGATGAACCATGTGTTCAGAGCCTTCATAGGCAGATTTGCTGTTATATATTTTGATGATATCTTAATCTATAGCAAGACAGAAGAGAAGCATACTAGTCATCTCAAGCAAGTTATTCATGTCCTAGAAAGGGAGCAGCTATATGATAATCTCAAGAAGTGAACCTTCTTTACTCATGAGGTCACATTCTTGGGATAAATAGTTACTGCCAATGGGATCCAGATTGATGAGAGTAAGGTGGAGGCTCTTAGGAATTGGCTAGTTTCTAAGAGCATCCATGATGTGAGAAGTTTCCATGGGCTGGCATCATTCTATAAGAGGTTTATTAAGAACTTCAATACCATCATGGCACCCATGACTGAAGTGATTAAAGGAAGTTCTTTCTAGTGGGCTCCAAAGACCCACCAAGCCTTTGAGGAAATCAAGAGCTAACTGACTCAAGCACCAGTAGTAGCCTTACCATGCTTAGTGTAATGTCTCAGGGGTAGGCATTGGAGGAGTTCTAATCCAAAAAGGAAAACCATTAGCCTTCTTCAGTGAGAAACTGTGTGACTCCAAGAGAAAACACTCCACCTATGATAAGGAATTTTATGCAATCATTAGGTGCTTGGAGCACTAGAGCCACTACCTCATTGCTCAATAGTTCATTTGACATTCTGACCATGAGGCATTGAAGTATATATCTAGGGATAGCACAAGCTCAATGCTAGGCATGCCAAATGGGTAGAGTATCTTCAGGCTTTCGTTTCACAATCAAGCATAAGTCAGGCAAGCTGAATCAAAAGGCTGATGCGGTGTCTAGTAGACACCTCCTTCTATTTTGGTTGGAGACTTGTGTTTTAGGTTTTGAGCATATCAAGTCCTTGTATGAATATGATGAGGACTTCAAGGAGTTGTATAAGAATTACAAACAGAAGCCTAAGGGAGATTATCTGCTTTAGAATGGATATTTATTCAAGGGGACAAGACTATATGTTCCCAAGTGTGGAACAAGGGAGCTACTGATAAGAGAGGTCCATAGAGGAGCTCTAGCTAGCCACTATCGAGAAAACAAGACGACATCCATGCTCAATGAGCATTATTATTGGCCAAGTATAATTAAGGATTTCTAAGATATCCTCAAGAGGTGTGCTACTTGTCAGATAACCAAGAGTCATTCCCTACCCTAAGGGTTGTATACACCCTTTCCTATCCCTTTAGGCCCTTAGGTAGATGTAAGCATGGACTTTGTATTAGGATTGCCTGGGACATAAAGAGGGAAATATTCAATCTATGTGGTTATGGATAGGTTCTCAAGGATGACACACTTTATAGCCTGCTCAAAGACCAATGATGCCATACATGTTGCTGAGCTCTATTTCAAGGAAGTCATAAGGCTTCATGGGATCCCTAGGTCTATTGTTTCAGATAAGGATACTAAGTTCCTGAGCCATTTTTGGATCACCCTTTGGAAGAAGTTAAGGACAAAGAGGAAGTTCAGCACCACTTGCCGTCCTCAAACTGACAACCAAACTGAAGTCACCAATAGGACTCCTGGAGCCCTCATGAGAGCAATAATCAGAACTCATACCAAGGCTTGGGACCTTCTCCTGCCTTATACGGAGTTTGCTTAACATAGAGCTCTACAAAAGTCCATTGGTATGTATCCATTCAAGACAGTGTATGGGATTAAACCTCTAACTCCAAGGGATCTAGCACCCAGAGTATTAGAAGGCAAGCCTAGTGTGGAGTTTGAAAGGAGAGTTAAGGAAATCTAGGAGTTGCATGACAAGTTGAGGGAGAAGATTGAAAGAAACAATGCTAGCTACTAATCCAGTGCAAACAAGCATAGAAAGAAGCTTGTCTTTTAGCCAAGAGACCTTATATGGGTTTACTTGAGAAAGGAAAGATTCCCATAAAAGAGAAAGTCCAAGCTGAGCCCATAAGCAGATGGTCCATTCGAGATTCTGGAAAGAATCAATGACAATGCCTACAAGGTTAAGGTTCCCGGAGAGTGTGGAGCATCAGCCACCTTTAATGTAGCAGACTTGACCCTTATTTAAATGATGAGCCCCTTGAGAATTTGAGGTTAAATTCTATTCAACAAAGGGAGGATGATGGAGATCACTCCATGGATACTTCAACCCTAGCCACTCCAGTTCAAGAAATCTAATTTATGGTTTAAAACACCTTGGATTAAGGTGCCAGTTCAATAGAACGCATAGGTTTGTTTCCCAAGCCCATATTTTTCCACTTGATCAGCTAAGGATCAAGTTTGATATGAGAATAACTTAACTCACTTTCTAGCTCACAAGAAAGCTATTAGATGATGGAAGTTACTCCAAAGCTTTTGGTCAACTAGGGAAACAAGTCAGCAAAGCAGCAGACCTTGTCTAATTTCACTTCAGCAAGTCCAATTTTGGGAGTCAACCTTGAGTCTATGTTGCATCAACCTTTTGGCCCGTTTAAGGGCCTAAAAATGTGTTAAAAATATTATCCTAAATGTCCCAAAATTCATCACGAAAGATCAAATTGCATAAGTCATTAACCAACTCAAGTTCAAAGGAAATCCTCTTTGGTCCATTAGTTCATAGGTTGCTGCCCACTTGCATCTGATCGAGGCATTACCAAGGTGTGAGCTAAAACTTGCTCTAAATAATCATTATTAGCAAGGCTTAGATCTTACATAAACTTGATACATCATTAATGGTGATTAGTGAGCTAAATAGGTGTTAATGATCAAGCTAAACTTGTTGTTTATGGGTTGAATTGTTTGAACTATTGTTTGCTGTTTTTAGAATTTGATGTAATTTAGCTTAGACATTATGAGAATGAGTGAGGCTTGTTTTAAAAGCCTAAATTTTATTATTGTAAGACTCAGTTGCTGTTATATGAAAGTTGATCATATCTCATTCTCTCTGAAAATTCTCTCTAGCTTATCCTACAAATCGGCTATTGTAGGTGGCGACCTAGTGAATCATGGCTTTTGATGGTGTGTCTTATCTAATTTACAACCAAGGGCCCCGATGCAAGTTTGGTGGTGTGTCTTATCTAAGCTTGGATTAGTTTTATGTTATTTGCTTGAGTTTCCAATCAACTACTTCAGTTCTGTTTATAAGAGTTTGTTTGAAGAGTTTCTTATATCTTCTGTTCTTTGATGCTCTTGCCTAAATCTCCATCAATTGTACTCTCTGGTTTTTCATTTTGGTAATTGTATGGATGTTTAGATGACTAAGTTTGAGAGACGGAGTTTTCGTTGCTATGCAATTGCATCGTACTCTTTGTTTTTGTATTTACATGTAATTCAAGTAAAAATTAATGAGACTAATCAACTAGAGGAAACTTATGCAATCAAAACATATCATTGTACAAAACTAATTCTTGTAATTCTGAATGAATAGAGATCTAGGGTGTGTATTTGATTTTAACAACCTTTCTTTGTGGAGGGGGCAACAAATTTATTCCCAAGTGTAGCGTAAGTAAGGCCACCTAGACAATGAAGGAAAAAAATACAATATGCCAAGTGAAAGCTCACCTTTCACTATCCAAATGTCAATGAATAGAACATTAGAAGATTTCAAATCAATTATTAGTTCTTGACAATAGAAGCTTAGTTCTTGACAATGAAAGCTTGATCACATTTGACTAAAAATTATAGTTCTTGCTAGTAGAAGCTTGATTATAGTTTAGCAAAGGTAAAGCACATACGATATTAGTTTAATATGAACCAAACCATGTACCATATAAGCCAAAAGTATCAATAAAATCACAAAATTTTACCCAATATTAACCACAATAAGAAGTGCTATATTCACTAAAAAGTGCATTATATCTTCACCAAAAAGAGATACTTAAAAATCCCTATTCATCTAAGATTGCAAATGTTAAAATTTATTCACTGAAGAAGACCCCCCCACCCATAGTTCATGGCGTAGAAGCTCTCCACACTAGAAGTTCCATTATATCTAGATGAGCATGAGAATTGGCACCAATAGAAGTTCCATAGTAGTAGCATAAAATGAAGCACCAATAGTAGCAACTAAAGAGGAAACACCAGCATGTGTAGTTGAAGAAGCAACAAATTACTATCATGTATTAAGGGCAGCACCAAGATTAGAACTATCGACACCAACAACTATTAAATTAATGGTAGCATCAAGGAAATCAGTATCACCAGTGACATTATAAGTAGTAGCATGGCTAATTCTAGTTTACCAGGAAGTACAACATGTGCAACATCAAATGGAGAAGTAGCTAATGGAGTAGTAGAAGACTAAACAGGAGCAGCACACTGAGATGGACTAATAGATTAAGTATGAGAAGTAGATTAAGTAAAAGTAGCAGACTGATATGCATACTGATGTAGGGTAAGGCACCACAGAGAGTTCCCATAATCCAAATCATGACCGAGGCAATAATCAAGCCAAGGATGTTCAAGGTCATCAAGCATTAGTTACTCAAATCCAAACATTGTTCTCCTTCTGAAGTCCAGAACTAAGCATGGTTTTGGATAATGTTTTCCTTGGTGTTCCTAAGACATCCTATAGGTGAATCCTAGTTTGTTGGACTCCTTAAGATGTGTATTTTTGCTTGGATAAATCATTTTTGGCCTAAGTCCAGGGCATCTTGCTCAAACAACCCAACACACTAACACACGTAGAATTGACTCAATTTTGCCCAGTTGTGTGGTTTAGGTTGATCGCCACCTAAAACCAGATTTAGCGGTGATATTTTTGGTTAGGATGTTATCCAACATCCTAAGGTAACAAAAAAAGGTATAAATTTGAGGCTAAGTCTAGCTTTTGATGGAGATTCAGTTGACGAAAGTTGACTTATGTAGATTGGACTCCATTCAAACGATATGTGGACATTAGCTTAGTTCTCAAACCAAAACCTGATTTAGAGCCAATATTTTTGCTTGGGATGCTAGTTAACATCCTAGGTCACCTTATCATGCAAAGAAATCAAGGCCAAGTTAAGTTTTTCTAAGTGATTCAATTATCATAGACTAACCATTCTAGTTTTGGCCAATTCTAACTGAGTTTTAGTAATTGAGTTGAATCTTCCACCTAAACCTAATTTAGGAGAGATTTCATGGTTTGGGGAGTTCATTAACATCTTCAGCAATCTAGCCATATCAAAAATCATGGTCGTAGCTAGACTCATTGTTGTAATTAGTTTAGCTAAATTTTATTTTGTGATTAGCTTTATTTTAAGCTTATTTAGAGGTTTCCTAATTAGTAAGGAGCCTACTCTCCTACTTCGCATCAAATTTGAACATGTATAAGAGGCTCCTTGGTTGCTTGTTGTAAAACACTTTATGAATGAAAAAGCTCAATTCGTGTTTTCAAACACATTATCTTGAAATCTCATATTGAGCAATCAGTTTTGATTGTTAATTTCAGTGGTTCTCGTTAATCCAAACTTAGTGGCATTGCCTTCAGAGTTTAGAGGGTGGACTTCTTGTTTAGTTTGGGTGGTGTTGAGCCTTTATCCTATTCATATCCTTTGGATCTTTATTATTGCTCCAGAATCGAGCTCACTGTCTAGATTGCAAAGTACAGCTTGAGTTTTCCTTAAGCTCATGCATCAAAGTGGCATCCGAGCATAACTTGATGAGTGAATTCTCGTATTGTTTCATTGATTTGCAATCTAATTCTACTCGCATCCATGTTCCATTAAGCTCACAAAGACCCCTACCGAGCCTAAACACAAACCAGCTACAAAAGAACCAAGCACCTCAAAACGACCTCTACTGAAATCTCACCATGTTCGGGGAAGACAAAACTAATACTCCCTAACCTAGAGTTACTAGAGGACTTATTTTAGAATAAGCCCATGAGATAAGAGGAGGAAATGCTATTTTCCAGCTCCCAAGGAACTTCTAAACATTCTCTAATGAGGTTGCCAACATAACCACCAGGTTGGAGGAAGTTTTAGCTAGCCTCAGGGATGATCCTGGAGAAGGAGGAAGGAGGCATTGGGGTTCTCAAAGGAGAAACTCCCCTTCATCTCAGTCATCTTCTTCCCGAGATGATGAAACCTTCGGGAGAGGGAGAACTCATAGACAGTCCCAAGATGACTTAAGAGACATCAAGTTTGACCCTCCTAAGCTTGAGGGTAGTTTAAATCTGGATATTTATTGGATCCGATCCTTGGATTGATTCTTTGATATTAAGGAGTATTCAAATGAGAGAGATTCAATGTAGCCATTCTAAAGCTAAAAAAAGTATGCCTCCCTTTGGTATAAAAACATTAACATACAAAGAAATAAAGAGCACAAGTCTCGGATCAGAACTTGGTCCAAACTCAAGAAATTGATGCATAAACGGTCTTTTCTTGATAATTACAAACATGATCCTTACCTAAGGGTCATGTTCCTAAGCCAAGGATGTCTGAGTGTGGAGGAATACATTCGAGAGTTTGAATAACTCCAGATTTGGAGTGACTTGGAAGAGGAACCAGATCACACCATAGCTAGTTTCCTAAGGGGCCTTGATGTAGGCATGGCTGAAAAGGTTGAATTAATGCCTTATTAGACGTTCGAGGATGTGTGTAAATTGGCCATCAAGGTGTGGAAACACTCCAAGAACAAGAGACCTTTCTCTGGTTCTTACCCACAACCAACACTCAAACCAAGTCCTATGCTACTTCTAACCTAAGAGTGTTTCAAAAGAGGATAAAGGCAAGGATCAAGCAAGGGAATTTCCAAAGATTTCCTGTAGAAGCTTGATGGCAAAAGGTGCTTTAAATGCCAGGGCTATGGACTCACCATCAAAGAGATTAAAGAGATTGGTCAAATTCACTTGGAAACAAGTGAAGAGGACTAAGAAATAGACGATTATGCTAATATTTTAGCTCCTGATGAAGAGGATCTCTTGGTTCTCCAAAGGATTCTCCATGCCATGGAGAGTTTAAGGGAGGAAAGCCAAAGAGAGCATATCTTTCACTCGCAGTGTACCATCAAAGTAAGGAATGTAGCTTACTTATTGATGGGAGTAGTTGTACTACTGTTGCCTCAATTCATTTGGCCGACAAACTTAAGCTACCTACTTTCCAGCACCCTCAGCCGTATTCACTCCAATTGCTTAAAAAGGGGAATGAAGTTCATGCGACTAAGCAAGCTTTGATTGCGCATTCCATTAGGAACTTTAAGGATGAAGTACTTTGTGATGTATTGACCATGGATGCTTGTCGTTTGTTTCTAGGGAGGGGATTGCAGTTTGATAAGAGTGTTGCTCACCATGCAAAGCCTAACACTTACTCCCTTGAGCTCAAAGGTTGTAGTTATACTCTAGCCCCCTTACCACCTAGCCAAGTCGAGCCTACTATCCAAACTTTTGGGGAGGGAAACACAATTGAGAAGACTTTGTTTTTGAGTGAAACATAGGTCAAGAGTTCCATAAGTAAGGGTGAAATAGTTTATGCCTTACTTGTGTTCGAAAAAGAAGAGGGACAGACACCTTTACATCCTTTAGCTGAATCTCTTGTGCATGAGTTTGAGGATGTTTTCCCTATTGATCTACCCCTAGGTTTTCCTCTAGTTAGGGGTATTGAGCATCAAATAGATCTACTGCCCTGAGCCTCTCTCCCTAATAAGATAACTTATAGGTATAACTCCACAAAAACTAAGGAGCTCCAAAGTTAAGTTTTAGAGCTTATTGGCGGGATTCCAAGTTCCTGTCTCGCTTATAGAGGAGCCTATGGAAGTTACTTGGTACTAAACTCTTGTTTAGTATGGCTTGTCAGCCCCAAACTGATGGGCCATTTAAGGTTATTAAGAGGGTATGAAACAATGCCTACAAGCTCCAACTACTAGGGGACATGGTTGTTTCAGCCACGTTTAATGCAGGTGATTTGAGTCCTTATGTGGAGAACAATTTTTAAGACCCTTCAAATTTGAGGACAAATCGTCTTGAAGAAGGGGATATTGATGCAAGGCAAGGTACCATAGAGAGTTCCCATAATCCAAATCATGACCAAGGTAATAATCAAGCCAAGGAGGCTCAAGGTAATCAAGCATTGGTTAGCTAAATCCAAACTCTATTCTCCTTTTTAAGTCCAGAACTAAGCACAATTTTGGACGATGTTTTCTTTTGGGTTCTTAAGATATCCTATGGGTAAGTCCTACTTTGTTGGGCTCCCAAGGATGTCTATTGTTGCTTGCACAAATCATTTTTTCCCTAAGTCTAAGGTATTTTGCTCAAACGTCCCATAAGAGCAACATGCGTATAATTAACTCAATTCTGCCTTTCATGATTTAGGTTGCTTTACCACCCTAAACCTAATTTAGGAGAAATATTTTTGGTTAGGATGTTAACCCACATCGTAAGGTTCTAAATGAATGAAGAAATTCTAGCTTAAGTCGAGCTCTTCATAGAGATTCAGTTGACCAAATTTGACTTATGTAGAGTAGGCTTTATTCTGACCATATTTGGATATTAGCTTGGTTCTCAAACCAAGACCGGATTTAGAGCCAATATTTTTACTTGGGACGTTAGTTAACATCCTAGGGCACCTTACCATGCAAAGACATCAAAGCCAAGTCAAGTTCTTCCAAGTGATTCCACTAACCGTTCTAGTTTTGGCCCATTCTGGCCCGGTTTTAGTAATTGAATTAAATCTTCCACCTAAACCTAATTTAGGGGTAATTTTATGTTTTGGGGTGTTCATTAACATCTTGAGGAGTACATCCATTGAAAAAGGTCTAAATCCAATTTATGATGAAGAACTCCTTTAATCTTTTTCAGGCTTAAGCAGGCCAATCAAGCCAAAAACAATCTGTTTGACTTTAAAATGGAGATTACCCTCCTTGGTGGGTTTACAGACCTATCTACCTGGATCCTTAGGACCTTGGGTGACCAAGGACATACTTATGACACTTTTTGTAGCTTTGTAAGGTAAGTTGGCCAATAGGGAGAGGAAAGATATCCACTTGCATTCTGATTGGATAATTGAAAAGTAATATGTGGCAACCTACCATTTCTCTCTCCTCCATGTGCAAGTGGCTCTTAAGAGTGTTTATTACATGTTTAAGCTTGAGCTTAATGCAGTCAAAACTTATATTAGCTACTCATTATTGTAATTAGTTTAGCTAAATTTCAGTTTGTTATTAGCTTTGTTTTAAACTTATTTAGGGGTCTTCTAATTAGTAAGGATCTAGCTCTCCTACTTCGCAGCAAGGTTGAATGTGTATAAGTGCCTTCTTCATTGCTTTTTGTAAAAACACTTCCTGAATGAAAAAGCTTAGTTCTTGTTTTCAAACACATCCTTTTGGAATCTCACATTGAGCAATCTATTTTGATTGTTGATTTGAGTGGTTTCCTTTAATCTAAACTTGATGGAATTGCCTTTGGAGTTTAGAGGTGGATTCCTTGTTTATTTTGGGTGATGGCTAAGCCTTTATCCTATTCATATACTTTGGATCTTTGTTGTTGTTCCACAATCGAGTTCACTATCTAGATTACGAAGTAGATTGCTTGAGTTTTCTTTAAGCTCATGCATCAAAGAGGTATTAGAGCATAACCTAGTGAGTGAATTCTCTTACTATTTCATCAATTTGAAATCTGATTGTACTCCTATCCACGTTCATTAAACTCACAAAGAATCCTACTGAGCTTAAACACAAACTAGCTGCAAAAGAACCAAGCACCTCAATTAGCCTCTACTGAAATCCCATCTATGTCCGGGGAAGAAGAAAGTAATACTCCCTAACCTAAAGTTCCTGGAGGATTTAGTATAGAACAAAATCGTGCGCTAGAAAGAGGAAATGGTAGCTTCTAGCTCCAGCAGAACTTCCAAACCTTATCCCTTGAGGATGCGACCATAACCAACAAATTGAAGGAAGTCTTGGCTAGCCTTAGGGATGATCCTGGAGGAGCAAGGAGGCACCAGGGTTCTCACAGGGGAAACTCCCCTTCATCTCAGTCATCTTCATCCTAAGATGATGAAACCTTAGGGTGGAGAAAGAGACCTCTGAGATAGTCCTAAGATGACTTAAGAGATATGAAGTTTGACCCTCTTGAGCTTGAGTGCATTTTGAATATGGATTTTTATCTTGAATGGATCCAATGTTTAGATCGATGCTTTGATATTAAGGAGTATTCATATGAGAAGGCATTCAGGGTTGCTGATCTCAAGATGAAAAAGTATGTCTCTCTTTGGTATGAAAACACCAAGAGACAAAAAGACAAAAAAGGCAAGTCTCGGATCAGAACTTGATCCAAACTGAAAAAGCTTATGCATAAATGGTTTTTCCTAGATAATTGCAAGCATGATCTTTATCTAAGGGTCACCTCCCTAAGCTAAGGATGTATAAGTGTGGAGGAATACATTTGAGAGTTTGAACAACTCTAGATTCAGGGTGGCTTGGAAGATGAGCCAGATCACATCATGGCTAGTTTCCTAAGGGGCCTTGATTCAAGTGTAGTTGAAAAGGTTGAATGATAGCCATTCGAGGATGCTTGTAAATTGGTCATTAAGGTGGAGAAACACTCCAAGAACAGGAAGCCTTTCTCTGGTTCTTACTAGTAACCAAACACTCTAACCAAGTCCCATGCTCCTTTTAAGCCCAAGAGTCTCGTAAAGGATGATAAAAGTATGGGAATTGTTAAAGATTTCCCTACAAATCTTGGTGGTAAAAGCTGCTTTGAATGCTAAGGCTATAGACACTATCCAAATAGAGGAGCACTCGACATCAAGGAGATCGAAGAAATTGATTAAATTCACTTGGAAATAAGTGAAAAGGATAAAGAAATGGAGGAGGATGCTATTATTTCAGCTCATAACAAGGGGGAGCTCTTGTTTTCCAAAAGATTCCACATGCCATGGAGGGTTCAAAGGAGGAAAGCCAAAGGGAGCATATCGTTCACTCAGGTTGCACCATCCAAGGCAAGGTATTTAACTTAATTATTATTGGGGGTAGTTGTACTAATGTTGCCTCAATTCATTTGATTGCCAAACATAAGCTACCTACTACCCAACACCCTTGGCAGTATTCACTCAAATGGCTTAAAAGGGGAATGAAGTTCATGTAACTAAACACTTTGATTGCCTATTCCAATGGGAACTTTAAGGATGAAGTACTTTGTGATGTATTTCACATGGATGCTTGTCATTTGTTACTAGGGAGGTTATGGTAGTTTGTTAAGATTGATGTTCACCATGGAAAGCCTAAAACTTGCTCCCTTGAGGTCAAAGGTCGTAGTTATACTGTAGACCCTTACCACCTAGCCATGTCAAGCCTACTATCCAAATTGATGGGGAGGGAAACACAAGTAAGAAGACTTTGTTTTCTAGAGCAAGAAGGGTTCAGAGTTTCATAAGGGTGAAAGTTTTTTTTCCTTGTGTTGGAAGAAGAAGAGGGAGAGACGCCTTTACGTCCTTTAGCTCAACCTCTTGTGCATGAGTTTAAGATGTTTTCGTTAGTGACCTACCCTCGGGTTTGCCTTTAATTAGGGGTATTAAGTATCAGATAGGTCTACTCCCCGGACCCTCTGTCCCTTACAAACCAGCTTAACGGTGTAACTCCACAACAACTAAGGAGCCCCAAAGTCAAGTTCAAAAGTGTATTGGTAGGGATTTCAAGTTCCTGTCTCACTTCTAGAGGAACCTATGGAAGTTACTTGGCACTAAACTCTTGTGTAGTATGGGTTTTCACCACAAATTAATGGGTCATTCAAGGTCCTTGACAGGTTAGGAAACAATGCCTACAAGCTCCAACTGACAGGTCCTTGTATGGAGAATAGTTTTCAAGACCCTTCAGATTTGAGGATAAATCCTTTTGAAGAAGGGGAGATTGATGTAGAGCAAGGTACCATAGAGAGTTCCCATAATCCAAATCATGGCCAAGGAAATGATAAAGCTAAGGAGGTTCAAGGTAGTCAAGTTGTGGTCATTAAAATCCAAACCTTGTTCTCCTTCTCAAGTCCAGAGCTGAGCATAGTTTTGGATAGTGTTTTCCTTGATGTTACCAAGATATCCTATGTGTGAGTCCTACTTTGTTGGAATCCCTAAGATGTCTATTTTTTCTTGTACAAATCATTTTTGGCCCATGTCTAAGGCATTTTCTCAAACAACCGAAAAGACTAACACGTGCAGAATTTACTCTATTCTGCCTAGTTGTGTGGTGGTTCATCACCTAAAACCATATTAGGGGCAATATTTTTGGTTAGGATGTTAGCCAACATTCTAAGGTGCCAAGGCTAACTCGAGCTCTTGATAGAGATTCAGTTGCCAAAGTTAACTTATGCAGATTGGCTCTATTTTGACCAGATTTGGAAATTAGCTTGGTCCTTAAACGAAGACCTAATCTAGAGCCAATAATTTTGCTTAGGATGTTAGCTAACATCCAAGGCACCTTACTATGCAAAGAAATCAAGGCCAAGTCAAGTTCTTCGAAGTGATTCAACTCTCACATTCTAACCGTTCCAGTTTAGCCCATTCTGACATGATTTTAGTCATTGGGTTGAAGCTTCCACCTAAACCTAATTTAGGGGAAGCTTTATGGTTTTGGGTATTCCTTAACATCTTGAGGAATCTATCCATAACAAATGGAGTCTAAATCGAGTTTATGATTAAGAACTCCTTTGATCTTGTTCAACGCTTAAATAGGCCAACAAAGCCAAAAGCAATATGTTTGACTATGCAATCGAAATTACCCTCCTTGGTGGGTTTAGGGACCTGTCTAGTTAGCTTGTTAGGATCTTGGATGACTAAGGTCTTGCTCGTGGCACTTTTTGTAGCTTTGGAAGACAAGTTGGCCAATGGGGGAGGGGGAGATCCAAGTGCATTCTAATTGGATAGCTGAAAAGTAATCTACAACAACCTACCATTTCTCTCTCCTAAATGTGCAAGTGCCTCTTAAGAGTGTTTAATACATGTTTAAGCTTGATCTAATGTAATCAAAACTTGTATTAACTAAACTCGTTGTTGTAATTAGTTTCAGTCTATGATTAGCTTGATCTAATCAGCAAGGAACCTACTCTCCCACTTCGCAGTAAGATTGGACGTGTATAGGTGGCTCCTTGGTTGCTTGTTTTAAAAACGTTTCATGATTGAAAAACCTTAGTTCATGTTTTCAAGCACATTTTCTTGGAATCTCACATTAAGCAATCTGTTTTGATTGTTAATTTGAGTTGTTTCCTTTAATCTAAACTTAGTGGCATTTCCTTTAGAGTTTAGACGGTGGATTCCTCATATAGTTTGGTTGGTGCCTGAGCCTTTATCCCATTTATATCCTTTGGATCTTAATTGTTGTTCCAAAATGGAGCTCACTATCCAGATTATAAAGTACATTGCTTGAGTTTTTCTTCAACTCATGCATCACATACTAAGAAAAAAAATCACATGAATTTAATAAATGATAAAAATTTAATAAAACTAGGAAACTATGGAATGGATATGCCATTTTTGTGCATGTTTTCTCATTATGTCCATGACCACCACATGTAGAGCATTTAATAGTACCACCAGATCCAAGCATAACTGTGTATGGCTGAGGTAGCCTTCTTTCCCCTTCTTCTAGTCTTCTTTTGAAATGGCACTTCCCTTATTTCTTCTCTTTGAATTTTGGGGCAAGAATTGGATTATTAATAGAAGGAGTCCATAAGTTTGATCCATTTAAAGGTTTCAATGCTTGTGTATAGGTGCTCTGTAACATGTTAGTGCTATAACAGTCATGAATGAACTGAATTGGGTTAATTTGCTCCTCTCTCATTACTGCTAATGCATGAGTCCATCTGATACTGCTTAACTTCCATGCCTTACAAGTATGAGTCTTTGCACACACATTGACAACAAATCTGCCAGTTCCATGCTTCGCTTTGTACATACCATTGCATGCTCTTCTTGCCTGCCATCGCCTAGAAGATTCCCTTGCCTTCTCTATTTTTTTTTTTCAAAAATGGCAAGACATGTTTGTTGCAATAAATTATGAGCCATAGCCTTCATAGAAGCAACTTTAGTCATTATGGACTCAAAATTCTCTTCAAGCATGGTCTTAATGGGCTTAAATATGGCCTCTATGATGAAAGCGTTAAATATCTCAATCATATTATTTGTCCACCGAGTCATATTTGGCATTTGGCTTAAAGAACAACTGACAAAAATGCCTAGGGTCCTTGTTTTTTAAGAATTGTTGTACACTAGGTTCTAACTCTTGCATCTACTTGACATAATTATTGTACTAAACATCATTTGATGATTTTGCTATTCTCCAACAGACATATCTATATTGGACACATTTTGATCTCTTCATAAGGTTAGCATATACATGCCTCGCACATAATCTATGTTCTACCTTATGCAATAAGTAAGAAACAACATCAACAAGGCCCTACACTCAAATAAAGAGAAGTTAAGCTAGTATTATAATAAGCTATTAGCAGAAAGACTTCTAACGTAGTTAAGGTGGCTTTACTAGTCACAAAAATAACAAGTATTCACAAGCAATAAGAGCAAAAAGTTGTAAAAATAGCAAGCTAAAACAATAGCTTCACAAATGGCTAACTGACACAAGCTATAGCCAAATCTAAAGCAAGTAAGCTATTATAATAGTTGAGGTAGCTTAAGAAACTATAAGTTTATAATCTCACCTTTTGTTGATCTAAAATTATAGTCAACTCATGTCCGTCTGCCATTTCCAAGTCCTCTTGCAGGAACTGAAGAAACCATGTCTAAGTCTCTTTATTTTCTTTCTATGTTATACCCCAAGCAACGCGGTACATTTGGTTGTTTGTGTCTCGACCAACTATAGCTAATACTTGGTCATTCTAAGATCCTTTTAAGAAACATGCATCAATGCACAATACTCTCATACGCCCCTATAAAAATCCTCTTTTTGAACTACCAACACATATGTACGTGCTATTGAAAATGGATTCTCCATTCTTATCTGTGTGCACCTTAATATTAACATTCGTATGTGGATTCTTACTCATTGCTCATTCGTGTAATCCCCATGCCAAACTGCTCTTTGTAATCACCAAAGAGGAATGACAACGCCTTCACCCAGGTCCTAAAACACATAGACGTGGAAGGCTTGTAAAAGTAGTCCCTATCAATGAAGTCTCTAAGCTACCTAAACCTCAAATGTGGTTGCAACCTAAGGGCCTACTTGTATTTACGTACCAACTAAGAAGTAGAGATCTGCTTCATCCTTCCCTCAAAGTTATAAGGTATACAGCTATGAGGTTTTAGCATTTTCTTGATTTGGAAAGGTTTCTCTTGTTGTGGTTTTGGTGCCTATAACTTTCACTCACAACCCTCTGCATGACAAACTTCTCGAAATCTTCCTTTGTCACTTGTGGTTACCTTTAGGGCATAGCCCTTATAAATTTTTTGTAATTTTTAATTGCATATATTAGTTGTTTCTTATCCTTAAAATCAAATCTCTCCATTGATATATTCTCATTGAATACAGATTCTCTTCTTCTTCTTTTTCTTCCTTCCCCCTCCATCAACATTGCCATCATCTTCACCACGTATAGGGCTATCCACATTGTTAGAGTCTTGATAATATATTTCTAAGTCATCCATAAAATCAACTTCATTGCTTCTAGCCCTCAACTCGATGTTTTCATCCCTATGTGGCTCAATCTCATCAAGAAAGTCCTCACGCATTTGTCCCTTCTTCTTTCTATGGTTAACCAACTCTTCATCCTTGACATCTGACCCATACTGATCATAGTCATCATTAGCCGTGTGATCATTATCATAATACGGGGATTCCATGTGATTACTGATGCTGCATTTTCATAAGAAAAATAAAGATCGTTAGGCCTTTCACATTAGGGTAGCATGCATATCCTAAAATCCTTTATATTCACAAAATTATTGAAAGAAACTAGAGAATTTCGTATTAGAGTAGAGGACAAGTTCTAACAACATTCAACAATCTACTTCAAATTAGGGCATAACTTATAATAGAGAAACCAATCCCAAAATCAACAAATTTTTGGGAAGTTATGAACAAAATAACATGATTTCAACTCCTGTAAATTAGTATAGAAGATATCACTCATAGAGTTGTGGATAAGCCTTTCGCACTAAAATAAGTTGAATAAATTCTCATTCTACCACTGAAATTTTGGAAAGAAACTCATGCTTATCAGTTGTCCATCATCAGGTACAACACTATAGCCCTTTAAGAAATTGAGTTCTCAATCTTCTATAGCTTTTAGATATTGAAAGTGTATATTAATATTCATACCTGGTGGTGAGATCAGAATGCTCCATTTACTTGTTTGCTTGTAATTCATGAATCTTCTAGATGCGTTCCAATTACTAGTTCCTTTCATCCCCTTCTTGATTATTTTTCCTTGCTTCTAAGGTTCTAGTTTAAAGGGAGAGTTTGAGATTGAAGATGTGTCTGAAGGGTCTGATCACAATGAATGGAGGGAACAAAGAAATAAAACAACGTGCTCCATTGCTTTCATATTTTTTTGTTTTTCTTTCTTTTTTGTTTTTTGCTTTAACTGGCTCAACAAAACTACTTGCTTGGGGCTATTGGCTAATGCCAGTTGCTTTCCCTCAAAGTGGCACAATTGAAAAACAAAAACCTTTTTCAATGGTATATTTGAACAAAGCAAAACCTAAGTGGTATATTTGAAAAAATAGAAAAGGTCGGTGGTATAGGGTGTTCGAAACTCTACGCAAAAAAAAGAAACATGATAGTACTGTGTGCCTCTATGGTCATGTTTGGTAAAGAGCTTTTTAAGTGCAAAAATCATTTTTTTGGGTTATTAACTATTTGATTCTGATTAAGAAGCTCTTTTGATTGTTTGGTTGATTAGATTTTTAGATTAGCTTTTCGTATCCAAAAAGCTCTTTGCAAAAAGCTCTTTCGGATAGCTTTTTCAAAGCGTTTTTTGATATTTATTGTTAAATGACCATACTAACTCTTGCAATTTGTACAAATTTACATCAAATGTCATTCACAAATGCTATTCCCAAATATTAGTTACGCTTTAAATTTTCTAATTTATTTTTTTCTCTTTCGGGACAAGAGTTGTGGATACATTTAAGTTAATACTTTTAATTTTAATGCTTTCTTAATTTAACAAATAGTTTATGTTAATTAATCTTACGTGGTATGTAAATATTTTTTATGTCATATAAATTTTAATTTCTATGAAAAAAGAAAACATTTAACATTAATAAATATTTTGACAATAAAGATTAAATTAGAAAAGGGTATAATTGTAATTTTATATATCACATAATTCTTAATTCATAATTCATATAAAAAAGAAAAATAAATATTTAATAAAAAGTTCTTTTGTTAGGGATACAAGTGAAATTTTATCAAATAGTTTGTTAGAAATATCTAACTTTACCAAACACTTTTTCCATAAATAATTAACGCAGTTAGCTAAGTCAAATAGCTAATGCAATTAGCTAACAGCTAATATAATCAACTAATACTTGATTGTCAAATAGGTCCACCTACTTGTTGGCGGGGTATTAAAGTCTGGGTAAGGGCTTGTTCTTTTTGTTAATAAATATGGATTTATAAATGGTTGAAATTGATAAAGATTAATAAGAATTGATAAGAGTTAACAGATTGATTTTTTTTAAAGGATTAATCAAGATTGGAAAAAGTTGGTAAGAGTTGAGAAATTTTTTTAGGGTTAGAAATGAAAGAAAAATTGCGAGAAACTGGGGATTAGTAAGATTGGAAGAAATTGGTAAGGATTGAGAAAGATTGGTAACGCTTGGAAATTTTTAGAGATGATTGGTTGAAAATGGTAAGAGTTGGTAAACACTGATTTACCAATGAAAAGAACATACCATAAGTGAGGAAGGGGAAGACATGTTAATGAAGGGGGGAGAAGAGAAGGAATTAGATATATCTTCATCCTATTTGGACTTTAAATTGTGGAAGAAATGAGATCCAAACAGGGGAAGTGGTAGGGAAGTCAATGAAGGGGAGGGGAAGGTAGCTACTAAGATATATCTTCTCATTTGAACTTGCAGAAAATAAAGGTTAATTGATGCTTTCATGTTCTGATTGAAAATAGGAGGGCAAGGCAGGAGAAGAGACAATACTTATATTATAGACTCGGGATTCTATATCCAATAATGTGGCAGGATGTGGACTAAAGAAACTTTATTTTTTTGGAAAGGGGGACTATGGAAATAGGGGCGGGTTTTATCAAAGTAAAGAAATTACCATATATGGTAACTCATATTTATAGACTCAGGGCTATCTCAACTTGCACAGAGCGAAGAGTTTTGTTTAAATGGATCAAGGGCCTAGCTAACGCAAGAAAAACACTCCGTCTAGGGAGTACGACACAAGACTGAAACTCAAAGGAATTAATTATTATTGTTATTGCTTCCTCTCCCCTCCCCTACCATCCATTCCATTCCCTCTCAATTTGGGAATAAAAGTTGGGGTAATGGGGTTAATGGGGTGAAAAAGGTTCCCTTCTCTCCCCTTTATTTTTTTCCAAAACAAGGGAAAGAGGGCTACTTAACCTCTAGTGGTGAAGTCAGGATTTTAGAGAAGGGGAACTGAAAATAGTAGTACACACAATATAATTTTAACAATGGCCATAAAACTTAATTCAATGATGGTTGTGGTTGCATTATAAGGTGTGGTTGTAGTTAGGTGAAATTATATGGTTCTTACCTTCTTCATTCAATGGCAAGTTTTCGAATCTAGAAACTGCACGAAATGATGATTCCATAGCTATCTTTTTGCAATATTTATGCATTTTGACCTATAATCGAAATTAGACCCACAAATTCTCTAGAACTGAAATTGGCAAATTAAACTCACAAATTAAACTATAAAAGTAAATTAACCTACAAATTAAAGTATTAAACAACAAATTCAAAGCTAACTAAACTAGTCTTAGGTATGTAAACTTACAAATCGAAGAGGTGTTGGAGTGTAAGACCACACTGACCACATGCATATGAGGGACCTCACGGCAGTCAAGAGCAATAATCGGTCGAAAGTGGCGGTGAGATTTGAGAGATTGACAGTGATAACTGATAGTTCATTAATAGAGATTGAGACGGGGGTTTTACATGTGGAGGGATTTTTGCGATAATCAAGATTGAATAATTGAAGTATGCAAAAAAACAAGGCCATGAGATTTGAATTTTTTTAATAAAAAAAATGCAAAACAATGAAAATTGCGAATGATAGGCTCTAACCACCAACCTGTAAAGTTCAGAAGAAGCAAGGCGCACTCCAATCTGGAATCATTTTTGTTGCTAACTTTTGCGTAACTGATTTTTTTATTGATTCTATGGATGGGGTGAGTCTTTTGAAATTACTTTAAAAAATTGTACCTCCTAAGAAGCTTATTAGTTCTTTTTGAACTAAGACACACACACACAGACACAGACACACACACACACACACATCATACTAGTATGTAATTTTTAAAAACATTATTTGATATAAATTTGTATTAGTTTATATTGATCCTTTTAAAGATGTGTTATAAAACAAACATATTAATTATTTAAACAGACATTGCTATCATTAACATGTAAAAGGTCTAACATCATATGAATGTACTCCTTAATTAGTTTATAGTAAATTTTGTTGGATGTATTTATCTGTTTGTTTATAGTAATTATAGTAGCTTAGACATTGAAATAGTTTGCTGTAGTGATAAGATACATCTAAATTGGGTAGATAAAATTAAGATAATATTAAAACCACGAATAGAAAAGAATGGATTTGAAAGGAAAAAGGCAAAGAAACTATGAAGTAAAAAAGGTGCATACAACATGCGTATGCATGCAGCCAAAAAAAGAAAAAAGAAAAAAGGAATGAGCAATAGGCGGGTGATGCCTAGGGGGAAATGTAAGAGATTAATAATGAGTTGAAAAGGAGAATGTTAATCTAGGAAGATTCAAACCCCTAACTTGCAAGTTACACACTGACATTACCACCACTGGGCAATGCGACCATAATTAATATGATTTTGCCGAAACATTTTATTATATAACAGAAGGGGGAAAATCCCAAACTGTGAAGCTCCATTTTGAACTTGAATCCAAAAAATAAAAAAAGGATTGACAGGGCTCACAAACACGCGCTTTTTCTAAAAATTTTATTTGGTTTTATAACAAATGGGGAAATATCCCAAAATGTGAAGCTCAGCTTAGGGCCCGAACCAAAAATTTTGTTGACAAGGTTCGTAGATTCGTAAATTTTATATATGGAAGGAAATTTTATTTTTTTAACTTTTGTTTTGTCGTATATTGTTTTTTTTTTATAGTGAAGAAGGGTTTAGTTGACTCACTGCCATTTCCCTCCCTTCCCTCCCCTTGCCATCTCTTGCCCTCTTCTAAACCCAATCCAAACACACTATAAAGTTGGGGATGTGGAAACATAAGGAAAGTACTTCATGCAACAAATTTCAAGTTCCATAAACAAAAAATTTACGAAGTTTATATGAAATAAATCACAAGTAAAATTCTAAAAAATGAAAGCAATTTGCAAACATCTTTCCATATTATAAAAGCACGTAACTTTAGTAACAGAAAGGTGACATGCTTAGCTTTTCCAACCTTGTGGTTCGGGGTTCTAGACAATTCTCAAATTTTGGATTATTGAAAAAAAATTTGATGTATCAAAATTCAGAATGACACGTGGGGGTAGATGTTAGAAGATTTATCCTTTGATAGTGGTGGCAAGATTTAAATACATTTTTTTAAATTTTTTCCTCCGATTTATCTCTTATGAAGGCCCACTCAATTTACTTATTGATTGAGTCATTGTTCTGCAATGCTTTCAATTGTTTTCCCCAAATCTCAATCTCTCTTTTTCTTTTTATTTTTTAATACAACAATTGTTTTCTTTCATTTTCTTGCAATGGTACTACAATTGTTTTCTTTTATATTTCTAACTAGCATAAACCTACCCTATGCACAGAGCATTTTAATTTTGAAAAATCTTCTTTTAAAGTTATTTTCTCTGTTGTAGTTAACATGATATGATATAAAATAACTCCTTCAAAGCCTAGTTTAGATTTTATTCAATTTATCATTATTGATGGAAGGATATTGACAGAAATTGAATTTTTATGTCTTGATTGTAACTCCATTCTATACATTTCCAGACTTGAAAATATTATTGATGTTTGTAATTTCTTTTAGTGTTTAAGAGAATGTGAAAAATAGCTTAGCACATCAAAATTAAAAATTTTCTTAAAGATATCAAGCATATTCACATAATATATTGATTTTAATTAATTTTGTGAAGAACACCTTTGGTTGACAGAATAACATATGGTTTGAAAACTATTGATCCTAGCTAACATAGTCCTTTAAGTTTTATTTCATAATCCTGTAACATAATATCTCTTTGTCTATTTTTTCTATCTCTTTTTTTGAAAATCCCCAGTTAGATGTAGATGAAGTTAAGGCCTTGAAATTCAATCAAACCTAACTATCACAACTTTACCTCTAGAAAGATTAATTAAAGTAGCTAATTAGAAAACTGAGAGATTAACTGTACATAACTGAAAATATAAATTGGTGAACAAGGGCAACAAAATTGACTTGATGTTGGTAGAGAATAGAAAAATGATTGTAAACAATTAGTTAATGTGAATGTAGAATAGAATTTTTCATCATACACCAAATTTAATATAAAGAGCCACATCAATGGTTTCATAAGATCTCACATGCATCTTGGTCCATAAAATAATTTAATTTGACGAATTCTTGGTCCACACATACCCTAATTACATACAAAGGAATGTTGTCCCCTCTTGAGATCTTGTAAGACATTGAGCTAATCTATTTGTGACAAAAGCCAAAGGAATCGTTAAATGCTATAGTATCACCCTATGCATGGTCTTAGAAAGCCACATATGAGTTTTCATATCACACTAATAATCTAAAGCAAAACAATTTCCATATAGCCTATTCAATTGGTGACTTGAGCTTTTACCGTCACCGCCATCTATGCCATCTCAGAATCTCTCTTTCCTCCCCCCTTAATCTAGCAACCATGAAGTTATAGGAACCTACAAGAACCTTATGATGAAGTCATCTTGTGCAAAAAACTGTATTGTAGGGGGATTTATAGAGGAAAATCTTAATTCTTGGACAAACTTACTACATGAGGTGCTAACCTATTACTCAAGGCCATTCCGAATGTGACACACATATATATCCCAAAACAAATAAGAACAAACACCAAAGTAACTTCACTTTTCGTTCATATAACTGGAAACACATGACAAGAAACATTTATATAACAAATATCCATAATCAGATTTGTACATATCAAATATACGTAGGGGCAAAATAGAGTACATTGAAAATTAAAAATAAGCTAGAGCGTATAAATTCCAACAATAAAGAAGGAAATGAGAAAAACATAAAGAAACACATAGAATTCTTATATAGTTGATGAATATAAAGAATCGTACATGCAGCGAGAGACTAATAAGAATGAATGAGAGCACCCTCATTTGGTAAAGATTATTTAATCGGTCATGTAAGCATAACCTCTAGCATGTAATCTATTATTTATTCTCTCTCCGAAGAACCTTACTTGTTAATTGTGAAAAGGACATCACCTGGCTAAATGACATTGAGCGTAGATTATGGACTCCTTACATACATAACTTCCTATTTCAGGAGAAACTTAGGTGGATGAGAGAAGGAAGCTCGAATTTATGGATGGTGATAATCCTCACTCCATGTCGAATGATGATGTATCCTTGCTCCCAACCTACATGAAAGGTCAACCCCTAGCTTCTTCCTGACTTGTCACTTTCTCATTGGCGGGCTCTAAAACACTATAAAATTTGGAATATAGATTATGATATTTACAAGCAACAATACCACTCTACAGCTAAAATCCCATTGAGTTACTTAGTTCACATATCTTTATAAACTTCCAAATCTATTGAAGTTGAATTTATTCAATACAAATTGTAGACATAAATGTCACCAGTCACATGCCTTCAACCTTGTTATTTCTATCTAGATGTGATAGGTAGCAAATTCCCTTGTCCTTATGTATCGGAAACCCAAGTATGTATCATCATCTTTAGCGTAATCTCATATAATATGTATCCAATTGATCAGTGGATCATCTTTTACTTATGGATTGCCTACTTTTGAGCAATAAGAGAGAGAGGCACTTGGCAAGTGCTTTTAGGGGATAAACTATAAGGGACAGAGAGAATTGTTGCTTTTCAGCGTAATAAATAGCTATACTAGCATGTGCCGACTTTATATTGCAGTACAGATGTATTTGTTGATATGTATAAGTATATTTATCAACACCTATTTTCTGATGAATATGTCCCAAATGTTTAGAAGAAAATTAACATCACAGAAATAGTCAACCAAGTGAGCAAAAGCAGCATTAATTGCTAAATAGTAGCCAAAAAGTCGCATAAAATTTTAGACAATTATCAACAACTCAAATAGAAGATTGCAAAGACATATTCACAATAAATTTTCAGCCCGAACAACACAACTTTTACCAACATAGGGGTTTAGTGGAAACCATGACATAAACATACATCAAAGTGATTTTTTCCAGAGAGGTTAATAGAAGTTACTAGCAAGGATATAACACAAACCATGACTCCCCTTTCAAATGTCCACGCTCTAAATAATTATCAAATATGTTGGTCCCAACTATGCAAAGTTACTCTAGAAAGGACAATTAGGGTAACACCAATTAATTGCAAATAAAAAATTTAATACAAAATAATCCAAAATGTAACAAGCTTAACAACATCGAACAATCAATTAAGAAACCTGAGGGCACTAAGCATAATATAAGTAAAATAGAATATAAGTAAGTTGTTTTTATTAATAACATTTGCGCCTCAATTGGGCTACGCTCCCACCAAAGGAGCCTTCTTAAGATTCAACCAACTTGTATTAATCTGCTTTGAGACTACACATCACAACATCCACCAAGTACCTTAACAACACACCATTCAAGAACCTCTTCAAGTGATTTCCCAAGTGTCCATTTAGGAAGGATGATTCTTCCTGTCAACTTGTATGTATGTATGTATATGTTTGAGTGCACACACGCGGACACACAAAACATATGTATGTTTGTGAATATATATATATATATATATATATATATATATATATATATATATATATGTTTGAGTGCACACACGCGGACACACACACATATGTATGTTTGTGAATACATATATATATATATGTATATGTGTATATATATTTATGTATGTATGTATGTATGTATGTATATATATATATATATATATATATATATATATATATATATATATAATATACACACACACGTATATATATACACACACACACACACACTCACACACACACACATATATGTATGTATGTATGTATGTATGTATAGATATACACATACATGTATATGTATGTGTGTATATATATACTCACACACATACGTACATGTATATATGAAGCCAAAAAAATTTGAATTTAAAATAAATTAGACAAGCAATTGATAAGCAAATTCAATTTTTGTATTTATATCAAAGAATGATTACAATCTCCATGTAATCATTACAAGAACAAGTGTAGTAAATCCTCTTATTCGATATTATTAACTAGTGTTGAATGAATATGATCTCGAGAGAGGGCCTAGGGGGCTTAATTTCAATTAAAATAAGAGTTTGATATATGAGATTAGATGACAAGTGTTTAGAGTTCTTATTGTCGTCTTCTAGAGAGAAGTTTTAACCTCGTGAGAGTTCATTTTTTGAATGCGGACCCCGCAAAAGAGAAGAGTAGGCTATTGGTTAGCCTCATTTATGGTTAATTATCTCCTTTTGTAAGAATTAGATAATCATAAAATTTCTACATCATATGTGGCACGTGACACCTTTTAATTGACCAAAATATATTTGCATTAAAATTAGACCGTCGTAGTTAATTTAACAAGTTGTGTGCTGCAATTGGTCGAAATAAAAGTATTTGATTTTCCATATTGTAGATCTTGATTGGTTAGAAAAATTTTGCATTCTGTAAATGCCCCTCGAGAGTTGGTTGCGCTCATGACCTTGGAGTATTTGGTGTGGTCAGGTCTTGAAACATAAATATTGACAGGACCACTTATGTGGCTCAAGCTATCATAGTACCCGATTCGGTCTTTTTTTCCGTAATGGAGTCTTCAACAAGGATTTTCAATCGATTTGATTTTTTTAGGCCCAAAGTTTAACTATGTCGATGTATTTATGAATATATTTGTGTTAAATTTGATTTCACTAACATCCAAATGATTTTTGTTTGAATTGCGAATTGACTTATTAAGCACCATAATTAGATTGGCTTAATAGAGTGACTTAAAATTCAGTCGAACAATTTAATTGAGGCCTATAGAATTTGATAGGCTTAATTTAAAATTTTGACATCTTAGGATCAAAATCTCGTTTAGGATAATCCTCAAAATAAATTGATGAGACCTTTCTTTTCTCATATTTTAATTTTCGGCCATGGAATAATATCTCGTAAATAAAATTTTATCTGCTAAGATTTCCAAAGATTATATCGCAATGCTGCCTCTCTTCGGTTATAAAATAACATAGTTTTGTTTACCTTTCACAAACACATGAATGGGGTCTTTCTCGCATCTTGATCAGAAACAATGTAGGCATGTATAACCAATTTTTTATCCTTTGGATTCAGCACATTGATTCTTTCATGGTGGGTTTGAACTAAGTGGAAAACCTATAGTTTTACGTGATTACCTATCCCTTTTTCTTTTCTTCAAATTGGCCTATTTTCTATAAGGCTTTCATAGTTGCTTTGAATTTTGTGCCTAACTTGTTTGTTTTTCCTTTCATGCCATCCTTGCATTCATGGGAATAAGGATTTAAAGTTCCCCTAGGTGTTGCTCATATTTTTATTATGCAATAAGGCGCCGCTTTATTTGCGTCTTTAGCCTCTTTATTTTTAAACATGTCCTCACCCAACTCCTTTTTTTCTGACTCCTCTTTTTTTGCTTTTTATAGTGACAAGTATTTCCACCGCCACGTATTATACGCTAATCTTATAGGACATCAATATTACCCAAGAACTACTTATACAATCCTTTTCAGTTCTTTTTTCTTTTTTTTTTATGGTGCTTGACTTACAAATTTGTTATCCAACTTGTTGAATATTTCAAACTTGAAAGGGATAATTTTTGCTACAAGTTAGGACCAAGAGTATGATACTTTTTGACCTTTGGATGACTGACCTACGAGGATCCACTAGAGGTCGCTTTTATTATTTTTTTTTCAACTTATGGATGGTGCACCCACAAGGGTCCACCTTAGTTTGCTTTTGTTATTTTTTACCTTTGGATGATGTGCCCGCAAGGATCCACCATTGGTCGCTTTTATTATTTTTTTTGACCTTTGGATGGTGCGCTTACAAGGGTCTACCAAAGGTTTCCTTTATTATTTTTTCGACTTTGGCTGGGTTGGTTACAAGAATCCATGATGGAGATCCCTCCATGCCCTTGATGTAAAAAGAACCAAATCAATTAGGTAATCTCAATTTGCTGCTTAAAGGATGAATAAATCATCCTAATTTTGTTTAAGTATTGAAACTGCAGGGCAAGGGTTAATTCTAGCAGCTAACCTGTTTTTTGTGTGCTTAATTACTCAAGCCTCCTTAAGGTTTAAGTCTAATATTTTTCATTGGGATTGAAGTTCAGGAAGTCAGCTTTACACAAAAACAAGGTTCATCCCATTTGAACTTCATTTACCCATTCAAATTAGCAAACAAACCCAAGGTGTCCAAACTGCCTAGTAGGACCAGAATATACACGGTTTTGTTCACCTCATAACTTAAGCTATATTGTGGCTTAAGTTTGAATTTTTACATTTTTGGAATCCTCATGGTGTCTACTTTCAGGTCCAAGCATTAGTTTTCAATCATACCCACAAGAGGATGGGAGATCAAGGCCTTTTGTCAAATCGATCAGTTTTAGCTCCAAACTACGCGGTCAAATGTTTAAGTTAAATTACCTTACTTAAACATGCTATAACCTTGATTTCTTTGTGTGTGTGTGTGTGGGGGGGGTTATATACATGCCAAAGTTACCCCCCATGGCTTGAAAACCAAATGATACTCACTTTTGATAAGCTTAAACCTAGTCCTAAAACCGTGCAAAAACTGTGCTTGAACCCGGTTCAAGTGAACCCGGTTTATTTTGCTCCAAACCGTGGTTTAATCTATCTCAGCAAGATTAGCACACTCTTCAAGGCTTGACACACGTCCCTAGGCTTCAATCATGTGCTGCAAACCTTGGGAAGAATGACCAATGAGGAGCAAGTAGCAAAAGAAGTTGTCTCTTGCATTCTATTGGCTAGACAAAAAGGAAGCTTCACTTTACGGCTGGCTAATGGGATTCTAGCTAGCTATTCAGCATGTTTAAGCTTAGGTATGAGTTGATTAATATGTAATAAACATTAGTATTGCTTTACTTTATGCTTTTGATATATTTAGATTAGCTTAAGCAAGCTTTGTATTCAATTAGCTCTAAACTGGTTGTATTAGGCTAAGTAATACCTTTCCTTTCTAGTAAGGAAAGCTAGAGGTGTGTGTGAGGTTGCTTGCTAGCTTGTACTATAAGGGGTGCACGGCCACTTGAAGAACATAACCAATGTTGAATGAAATTTCAGTTTGAGAGCTTCTAGCTTTCTCTCTTCAAATACTTCACTTGCTTATCCTTAATTTGGTCGATTAAGGTGGTGATTAAGTAAGTCCTAAGCTTTGTTAAATGGTGATTCTGTATCTTAACCAAAGATTAGGGACCCTAAACTTGTGTTTGGTGGTGATTCTGTATCCAAACATTGAGTTTAGTTCTATCCATTTCATTGTTCTTCCAAACAATTTCAAGAAGATTAAAGGTGGGTTTGCTAGCTTAATTTTGAGTTAGTGAATCATAACTTTGATTCTCTTTCCATTGCATACATTCATAACCTTTCATGCATCCATTTCCATGGTTAACTAAAGCTAAGGCTATCCCCTTTGGTCTAGCTTCCACCCCAAACACAAAGCCAAACTCAAACCGTGAAACTTGACAAAGCTAGTCGTGCTAGGCAGCACTTTGACACGGCCACACCGTGTCCTAAGGCACAGTCGTGCCACCCTTTCCGTGTTGGTTTCACTTGTTTGCTTCGCGTACTTGGTGGGTTTTAGCTTGGTTTCTTCCTTCCCTTGAGACATACATCAATCCACCTTCAATAAGGTTTGCAATTTTTTGATCTTTGGATGGCTCATTTGCAAGGGTCTATCGTAGGTTCCCTTTATTATTTTTTGACCTCCGGATGGCTTGCTACAAGGGTCCATCTTAGGCCGCTTTTATTATGTTTTGACCTTTGGATAGCAAGCCCACAAGGGTCCACCAATGGTCGCTTTTGTTACTGCAGAGCCAATCAATCGGTTTGAACAATTGTCATCAAGACCTCGCAGTTTTCAAGTTTTCATGGCTATCCTTTTGGATGAACCTTTTAACAACTGTTGGTATGTATGCATTGGATCAAGCGACAAAGATGGAAAGGAGATAAGGTTGTAGATTCGCAAACCCGTAGCTTACTTTGCCAAATTAAATAACTCTGAAGGTCCACCAAGCCTCCTTTCTTGATAGAAAGAAAATTTGAAGATAGAGGAAATATTTTTATTATCAAGTCACTCGAGACAAAGGAGAGTGTCTCATTGTATCAGCTGTTACACTGTGAAATAGATGCCAAGTAGAAATCATGGGAGAAGCTTTCATTACAGGAAAAGTTCTCTTATACTCCTCGGTGTTAGGAATGGTTGGAAAATGTTGTCATCGGTTGTAAAGGCTTATTAGTTGTGAATCATTTGTTTGATGCCCTCCATGCTTCACTCTTTGTTTATGACAAGTGTCTAAACATTATTTGAGCAATATGCGAGTACTAGTGCCTAGAGAGAAACTCTTTGCATGCCTCCAAGGGTAAAGCATCTATTTCTCTTCTGGATATTCGTAGCTTCCTAGGGCTTCTATTTTTGGCCTCTCTTTATAAAGAAATTGTCTCCTTATTCGAGGACCTAAAGACTAGTCTAGGATAGAGCTGAACTCTTTTATTTGCAGCATATCAAACCTTATGATGATGCCTTGATTAGAACATGATCACATAGGAGTGGATTGCATTTTGGTTCCATCGACCTATCAAATATCAAGCCCCTATGAAATTAGACCACAGAAATCGAGTCCCTTTCCTACTCAATATATCTTTGACTATCAAGGCTCATGGATAGAATGAGTTTTATGTTGTGTTTGATGATTTAAGAGTTCTAAAAGGCAAGTGTACCAAAAATTTCCTTGCGACCTTTCTTTCATATTGGTTGTGCTTATTCTTACTTCCAGTCAGACATATCGGTTGCATTCGACTTCACATTTTCTTAATGGCATCAAATATGTTAAGAGGCCAAGTATATTGTCTTTCTTTTGCCATCCTTGTGGGCCTTCACAGAGGTCTATGTGAAATTTCTCATTTTGCTCGTCTTGGAAGAAAAGAAGGTCATATTCTGTGGCATTTTCTTTATACTTGGGTAGCTAAATATTTTCAAACATATGTCCTTGACAGTAAGTTTTATCCAACCCAAAAATAGAGAAATATAGTGGCTTGGGCCGGGCTAAATTGTTTGACCTTGATGAAGCACTAGAGCTCATTAGTTCTAGTAGGGGTTTCTGCTGGAATTCTATTATCAATCGTTGGATTAAAGAGACCCTGACAGATAAAGGCCAACTATCAGGAGTTGACTTTGTATATTTTTCCAGCATTCATTCGAGTTACCTCTAATGTTGCTGCGAGGATAATTTTTTTAATAGAACATTGCCCCTATAGGTTCAGTATATAATTTGGCTTTCCCCAAGACATCGCTGGGGACATAGATTTCTCCATCCTTTTGGGCACAAAGACTGTGCTTCAACTTCATCAATCATGCATGCGATATGAACCAAATTCTTACGTATTGTTTCCTACTCGTTGCACTTATTTGGAAAAGTTTTCACATGTGGTGTTCCAAGGTGTTCTCCTCCTCATCATGTACCCATTCTGGAGGGAATTTAAAGAGGAAGAGATGGAGTTAATCTCACCAAGAGATTTAGAGGGATGAACCTCCTTATGATGTAAAGCCCAAGCTGAAAATTGTTCACTCTTATAAGTCTTTAAGGTCATCTATTGCTCCATCACTAAGGCAACAAAAGATAGTTCCCCTAAAGTCCAAATCTCACAAATAGACGTGGCCAAGCCAGCTATACCAGTTTTTGCAATTCTTGTTCAAAACATGTCTTCCTCATCAAAGGTAACAAATAAGGTTAAACTACCTTTCGAATCTTCACCTACTAAGATCTGTATACAAAAGCTTATGTTTATAATTGATTATGCTATTGATGAATAAGACAAGCTGCCTATGAAAGCTTGTGAGCCAAGTTCTGAAAGGGTATTAAACCACCTTCGGAAGGTTTTGAGAATATCATGGATATCCTGGATACTTGTCTTAGCCATAGTAAGTTCATCGTAACTCCTTTTTAAAAAAACACGAACTTCTTAGATATCCTTTTTTTCGAATACTTATCTCACTTTTGTCTTCTTGTGAATTGTTTTTTAAATTAACAAGGCAAAGGCGATTATATGAACTTCAAGAAGAAATTGGTGCATGTCCTTCTGCTATCAGGAAGTTAGTAATCCCCATCAATTGAACAAATCTAGTTCTTTGGAAAGGATTTCTTTGACAGTGGAGCCATAATAGACAATTCAAAAGGTGTTTATCATCTAAACAATGATAAAGCTGAGTCAACTCTTAGAGCTAATTGCTTTACTAATGCCCCATCCATTGTCTTCTTTGAGAGCTTTGCAAGGAGATGTTTCCTCTTCAATGTGATACTACCATAAAAGTGGTGGACAGGAATGCTGCTCAAATGTTCGATTAAGCCATACTTGAAAAGGTGTCACGTATCTTCTTTGAAGGACTCCTTTATGTTAAATGTGATTTCGACATCCTTTATGCCATCATTCTTGAAAGAGGTGTCAAGGTCACTCCTTCAGAAAGTAACATTGAAAGGCTAATTAAGCAAGTACGTGACCTTAAGGATTTGTAGGAGAGTTACTCTTGTTGAATGACTATTTGAGAGTGAGATTACTGTTGCATAGAGGTGCAAGGTAAACTTCATGAGACCTCCCATCGGTGGAACATAGTAGGCCTATTTCAAAGAAACATCTGCTAGGTTGAAGCAAGTGTAATCATGATGTGAGGAGCTATTGAAAAGGCTTCAACTTTTGGAAGGTTGATAGAAAGATGCTAGTTCTTAGATTGATGCTAGTGACCATTTGCTTCTAGAGATGAGCATGAAGTTATTAATATACAAGGTCAAATTGACATAATTAATGCCACTAAAATGATAGTCCCTGTCATGAAAGTTAGCTTAGAAAAGACTGAAGACTACGTAAAGGAGTCTTTTGAAGATTTGAGGAATTTCCAATGGAATCCATAGCTAGCTCCCACCCCTCGCTGTGTATTTTTCACTTTTGTGATGTAAGCTTGATATCAATTAATTAATGTTTTGATGACAATTTATTTTATTCAATGTAGCATAAGTATCTTGGTTCATTTGTCTTGTGATTGGATTTAACCATTATTGACTTTGTGATAACGAATGATCTTACACCAAGCTAAATCGCTCTATTTATCCTTTAAAGACATAAGCTACTTATAAGTTGCAATAAAGTGAACCATGAGCTAAATGACCTTCTTCATTTAACATCAACAAACCTTAAATTCTTTTTATTTTATGTGGTTGTACTCGATTTGTGTCCAAGTTGTCTATATAACTAAAAGGAGTGCAACACCCTAAAGGATCAAGCCATTTATAGTTCAAATAACAAGATATTTTCTGTCTTTTTCGGTTTAGCTATCCATAGTTTGTACTCTAGTGGGCCAAGAATAGTACAATGGAATTTAAGTTGAAAGAATTAACAATTTAGACTCACGTGTAGAAGCTTTTACAGATATCAATATATCAAGGATAATAAGGCTTTAAGAACTTAGCATTTATGGGTCCCATCCATACTTCTTCGGTGTTAACTATCTTATATGGGCCATTTGTATAAACTTACTAGACAACGTATAGGTCATCCCACTTGGAAGTAAACTTGCCCCTACTTTTATAAGGCATAATGATTGGCATCCTCACTGCGAGAACTTGATCACCTACCTGAAATTAATGTGGTTAGACCTTCTTATTGAATGCTTATGATAAGCAAGCTTGATAGTACTCTAACTTTTATTGTGCCTGAAGTCTTTTTCATCAAGGGCCTCTAGTTCTGCTGGTCAAAGCTTGTGATTTTCATTTTTCGCCAAGCCTTCTTATATAGCAATGCGAAGTAAGGGAATTGGAAGTTCCAAAGGTAATACAGCTTCAACCCCATATATTAGAGTGAAAGAAGTCGATTTAGTTGGCGTCTTATATGTGGTCCTCTGTGCCCATAGAGCCTCTCCTAATCTTTCATGCCAATTTCACTTAGATTTTGTGACTAGTTTGATTAAAATATTGTAAAATTACAAAGCTTGTTATCAAAAGGTTTACCATTGTAAAATTTTGTAACCATGTATTAGAGTGAAAGAAGTCGATTGTAAAAGGTCTTGTAGAAAGCCTCTGCTAATCCATTTGCAGATGTATTGTGCACTGAAGACTTATGCTCAACAAATTTAAACTTTTTATAAAAGGCTAGTCACCAGCTTGTTATTAAAAGGTTTACGTTTACTAGTGATAATGTATGGAGGTATGCCACATTGATAGATGATGTGAATCTGAATAAAATCAGCGATGTTTTCTTTGTTGACTTCTCTTAGTGGGATTATTTGTACACAGTTCGAAAAGTGGTCAGTTGCTACCAAGATGTATGAGTGGCCGACAGAGGATTTTACCATGATAAGCCCCATAACATCAAGTCCCCAAGCCTCGAATGGTGATGATACCATTGTTGGATGTAGTGATTCTTAGGCTTGATGAATGAAATTAGCATAAAATTAGAAAGCCCCATGGCTCTTTGCATAGTCAATGTTGTTTGCACCATTGTACATTAATAATAACCCATTCTTTTGATGCAATCGTATAATTTTGGCACTGATTGATGCACACCTCATACTCCTAAATGTACTTCTTCCATCGTTTTCTTCGCACTTCATTATCCAAGCATCTTAACCAAACGCCAAGGAAGAAGCATGGATAAAGTGTCCCATTAAAACAAGGGAAGTAGCGAGCTCTTCTTTGAATTTCTATCTCATGTCATGGATCATTAGAGAGATTACCTTGTTGCAAATAATCAATTAATAGTTGAAGGCAATCTTCTTCATCTACTTCTTAAGCACTGACTGCATAGACATCTTCCTCAAGCTCTTCATCAAGAGGTGCAGCAACCCACTATTGTAAATAGCGACTCATTATTTCTTTTGTCCCTTGTGCCAAAGTGGTTGTATGATTTCCAAATGTGTCAATCATCTTGTTGGCACTCCTAGGAACATGCCTTAATGTAATGGCCTCAAGCTTGTGAACCAATTGTAAGGAATACTTGTGATATGACACAAATTCGTCCTTTTTAACCTCATATTCCTCAACAAGCTGCTTGATGACCATTGCAAATCACCATAGATGTCAAGGCCATTGATTCTAATTTCAATGGGCATTTAAAGGCCTAAGATCAACGCCTAATATTCCACCACATTGTTTGAACATAGTTGAGTTAGCATGAATGAGTAAGTGGGGACATGTTTTTCAGGGAAGATAAAAACTACTTATGCACCAACATCATTGTGTCCTGTGGCTCTATCAAAGTACATTTCCTAGGGTGGGGGGATATCAATGAAGAATGCATCTTCACAATATAAATTATCATTTAGCTCCCAAGGATTAGGAATTGGCTGATTTCCTAAAAAATCCTCTATTGCTTGCTATTTAACTATTTTTTTGCGGCATGTAAACAAAATCATATATAATGCTTTAAGATTATAGCCCACTTTGCAAGGTGCTTGTTTAGAATGGGCCTTGACAAGATATATTTGGTGGGATCAGCTTTATAAATCACTCACAATAGGAGCTTATATGTAATGCTTTAGTTTTTGAATGGTGAACATGAGAGCCAATCATATCTTTTCAATTGGAGAATAATTTAGTTCAGCGTTGACCAAAATATGACTTAGGTAATACAGAGTTAATTCTTGCCTTCCTCATTTTGTTGAGCACATAATGCCCCTGAGGACCTTTCTTGCATTGTAAGGTAGAGTAAGAGAGTTTGCCTACTATTGTTGTCCCCAAAACTGGCGAATTTGATTAGTACTTGGTATTTTGAAAGGCTTTTTGGCATGGTTGGTCATATTCAAATTTTGCACCAAACTTCGTGAGATGGTGGAATCGGTGGGAATGACCAGAAGGTTAGATATGAATCTTCTAATATAAGTCAAGTGACCTTTAAGACCCTGTAACTCTTTTAGAATTTTTCGGGGCTAGAATCTATTAGATTGCCATAATTTTAGCATAGTTAATCTCAATGCTTCTATGTTGAACTCTACAGCCGAGGAACTTCTGTGAATTGACACAAATGCACAACTGAGTGGATTCATCTTTAGCTGACATTTCCTCAACCTATTAACGAAGGTCCTATAGGTGGTCCAACCTTCTTTTTTACTTGATCACAACATCATCAACAAAATTCTCCACTGTTTTATGAAACATGTCATCGAAGATAGTTTGCATTGCTCTTTGGTATGTGGCATTGGTCATCTTCATGCTTGTGGCATTCCTTTATGGCAGAAGATGCCTTAGATGTACACAAGATTGTGGCTTCTTTGTCTTGTAGTGCCCTTTAGATTTGATTGTACTCTATAATATAGTCTATAAATGACAAGGCTTCATGTCCTATGGTTGAATCAATTATCAGCTTGGTGATGGGAAATTAGAAGCTGTCCTTTGGACATGCATTATTGAGATCCTGGAAGTTTAAGTAGATGCTAAGTTGCCTATTATTTTTTCTTATAGGGATAACATTTACAATCCAAAGTTGGTATTTCACTTCATGAATTAACCCTACCTCTATGAGTTTGCTGACATCTTTTTATATTTCAAGTACTAGCAATGGTTGAAAATCCTGCTAAGGTTGTTTTTTAGGCAAACCACCCTTCTTGATGGATACACGATGGACTGCGACTTTTGGGTCCAGCCTTAGCATTTCCTCATAATTCCATGCCAACACATCCATGTAATCCAAGAGGAGGTCGAAGTACACTCCTTTTCTTCCTTAGGCGTAAGTAATGAGCTCGCTCAAATAAGACGAGGCTCTTTAGCAGTTCTAAGATTTAATTCCTTCAAATCATAGACTATAGCTTGCCATCCATCTTCAAGAGTTTTGGGGGTCTTTGTAAGTTCCATTTCTGAATCTGAGTCCTCACATTCTTCAACTATAATATGATTAAAAGAAGCCACTTCTTCTTGCTCATCTTCTTTATTAGAGTCAAAATTACCTCGACGACCAGTGAAGATCATAGTACAACTCTTTAACCTTAGTGAAGCATCTGTCTTTACATTAAAAGCTGCTTCATATAAGAAGGAATGGAACCCTATACTTCATTTCCATCCCTAAGATGATTGAACACTAAATCATTTTGTTCTCGGGAAACTGCTTTCAATTGTTCTCCTTCTTTCTTGATTCTGGTAAACACTGAAGGCTTTGGTGGTGTATGGTCCTTTGCTCTCCAGAATGCTAAAGGCTTAGGATATTGGCCTTGAAGATAGATGGGCATTTCTTTAAGGTGGATGGTTGTAAGCTATAAACAGGTTGCGTAGCAGGTTGAGCATTTTCACCTCACTTTCACCCACTTCCTCAGTGGAGATGTGTTAAACCACACACTACTTGTCTTTTTGCTGCCTTAATGTCTTGACTGGTTGCGGTAGTGCAAAACCTAGACTAGTTTTTGAGATTTCTACTAGGCCTCCTTATTCTTGAATCTTTTTCTGCATTTTATTGAAGTTTTATGTCTCTACCTCCACTACTTTTCCCAATGTAACTGGATTGTTAAAATCGTAACTTGCCTTCTCTATAAGTTTATATGCGTTTGGGTCAAATCCTTCCTTGGTTCCTCCATTTGGTAAGCCTTCCTCTTCTTTTTGGTCTTAGAATAAGAGACAAAGCCAGGAACGGGGAGTTTACTCACCTTTGGCTGGTAAACCTTTTGTGCTGGCAACGTGACACTTTCTTTAAGGGTACTGAGACTAGTCCCATCAGCCTTCTTAATAGCCTTGCCTTCAATTTTTCCACTTGTGCATCCACTAAGGGGCAAATCACCTTCATTACAGTGAGATTTAGGGATATATCTTAAGACTATTGGCATGAGGTTTGCTGAAACGATGACTTGCTTAGGTAGTTCTTTAGTGAGTCGGGCTATAGTCTCTTGTTCAATGTCCTCCTTACAACACTGTCATTGCTTCACACCATCATGTCTTAGTACCACCTGAGAATTCTTTACATCCTTTAGGATTTCTTTTCCTAGATGAAATCATTAACGCCATCGTCTGCTTAGGTGCAGTGCTTTCTTCAAAGAATTTAAAATATGCAAAATGCGATTCTACTTTTGTGGATGGCTTCACATCCTCATTGATCTTCCTCTCGCCATTGCGATAATACTTAAGATATTGATGGAGCATTGAAGCTATATTCCATGCTTATGGACCCATGGGCTTTCACGTACCAAGTTGTAGGAAACTTTGGAGTCAATTACATGGAAGACTAAGGATGTCAATAGATCTCCTAGCGTTAATTCAAGATGAATCATATCAATTGTATGCTACTCTCCAAGTCAAACCTTTGGATCACCATTCGGCTATTGGAAAGCTCTTTCACTATAATCCCCAATTTGTTCATTGTAGATTTAGTAGGATGTTAATAGTTGAACGCCCATGTAACAAGATGCACTTTACCTTTTGCTTCCTGATACAACCAGTTATAAACAAAGGTTGATTTTGAGGTTGAAGCCTAGCAACAAGTCTTCATCAATAAAAGTGATATCTGTATGGTAAGTGGCATACCGGATAAGGTATTTTGAAGACTCTCTAACATCTTTGACCTTTTCCACATAAAGCTCTAGGTGGTATAGAGTAGTAGCAACAAACTAATGCATCACTTCTAGTAAGTGAAAGAATTATCTCCAGCACACGTGTGTTAGTAAAGCCTCTAAAATGCTTAAGAGTTTTATAATCCTATTTTGGAGAATTCTGCTACTTTTGTTCTTTTGTATCTTCCTTATCCTCCAGCTCAATACATGCTATTATGATGATAGTGACTTTGTCGAAGAAGCCTACTGGTAAAAACTCTTATAATTGTGATAGGAACAATTGCTATGGGCTGAATTTCCTGCTTCCTTGTTTGTTTTTGACCTCTTTTTACCCCTTAAGCGTTGAGGTTTCTTTTCCCTCCCTTGTCTTTTTTTTTTTTGCAACGCAGAAGGAGTTGTTAGTCCTGCTTTTGCTTCCTTAACCTTCATTAGGTGACAACGGTCCACCAGTCTTCACCTTCATATGAGATATCTATGGTGGGATTTGTTTATAATCAATGACAGTTGCACCATCCTTGGAACGACCACTAGCTTTAAACTTCTAAATTGAAGTGTCAATAACTCAATTCTTATATGAGGGGTGAGACTAGCCTTCCCTCTTTGTGAGGTTGGATCAAAACTTATCTTGGTGAAGACAAGGAGTACTCCAGTTTGGCATAGATGCATTTGGTCTCAACAATGTCATCCAAGTCCACTATGTTTTGAATAGGTAATCAAATAATCCTAATAAGTTTGAATTGGGGAACATATACTTATTTTCTTGAAGCTCCTTCAATATAGTGTGCTTCTTTATCGCCTCTTTGGATTAAGAAGCCCTCTTCCCTTCTAGTCCTTGGCTTACTCAGTTGTAGAACGTAAAGTAAGTCCCATTCAATACCTTGCGTGCACATTTTAATAACAAAGGCCTTGGACAATCGATCATTGCACTCGACAGTTAGAGATCTCTAGCAGTAGATGTAATTGAGAATTGGTTCATCCCTCCATTGCTTAGTATTCGTTAGCTCCATTATACTAATGAATGTGCTAAGTGCTATAGATTCTATTAGGGAACTCTTGTTCTGTTTATTCCTAGCTATTGATGGATTCAAGCTTTGAGTCTGTATACTAGTTAAATGTGATTTCCTTAAGTGATGGAATAAACTGCTTCACCAACTAGCCCTCTTTAGTTCTAGCATTACTGCACGTTTCCATGAAACATGCGATGTGTTGTTTAGGGTTTCGTTTCCTATGGGTTAGTAGCCATAGGGCATATGTCCGATATCAATCCTTTATGTATAAGGCTTTATATGCAATGGTGTTGCAAGATCCTTCCCCCATTGAGGCTTAAGTGCATTTACAATTAGGCCTTGAATATGCTCATTAGATATTGAGCTCAATGATGGTTCTTTTTTTGGTACGTGTTCATCATCAGAGTCTTCCTTGCTATTGACTCTTTATCAGACTCTTCACTACCTGAGCCTTAATGAGAGGATTTGAATAGTCACTTTTCCAACTTCTTCATTAAACTAGTAATTTGCTCACTTTAATGTTTGATTTGAGCACCTTTCTCTAGAGTCTCTCTAGTGAGTCTCTCCAATGTTGCCTTCATGCCTGCGAGCTCTTCTTCTAAGTTGGCCACCTTTGTCACTATAAGTGGCATAACGACAAATGTAGATGACTCGTTTTAACTGGAGGAATAACAACTCCCTAAGGGATGTCAGTAAAGAGTGATTACAAGTATAATCATGGTCTTTTATGCCAAAAGTTTGAAAGGTGGGGTTGGCATGGGCTTGAAGTCCATCCATCATCTGAGAAATTATCTATCGCACAGTGAAGCCAACAACAGTTTTTTGCTTCAAAGAATGGGAAGTGATTTTGATCAACTCCTTTAGCCATGTTCGAGCCAAGACTTTGGATTTTATGTGATTGTAGTGATGTAGTCCCAACTGATTGCCTTACAGTAATCATAGCAGCGACATTTGCCATAGTCCTTGTCATGACTCCGCTAGATGGAACACTAGCAATTGTTATCCTTGAGATGTAAATCAGACAACTTTCCTTAACAATTGAGGGATGACGTTCTTGGGAGCCATGTCGTTTTCGAGGAATGTAGAGTTCTGCTTTAAAGAAAGAGATAAGAGATAGAGAATGTCCCAACATGAGTCCCAAAAATTTGAAACCACAAAATTTCGAGCCTAAAATAAATTAGGCAAGAAATTAAGAAACAAATTCAATTTTTGCATTTATATAAAAGAATAGGTACAATCTCTATGTAATTTTTGCAAGAAAAAAGGTAATAAATCCTTTGAATCGATCTAGTTAAATAGTTTTAAATGAATTTGATGTTGACAGAATGCCCAGGAGGCTTAATCTTAATAAAGATCAGAGTTTGATCTCGTTGAATAGATGACATGTACTTAGAGTATTTGTTATCTTTTTCCAAAGAGAATTGCTAAGCTGTTGAGAGTTCTTCTTTTGTGTGCAGACCCCTTAAACTAAAGGGAAGCTGCATGTTTATAGAGAAGAAAAAGCTAGGGCTCAACATCATTTATAGCAAATTATTTCCTTGAAAAGGAAAGGAGCACCACGTGGGACCCTTCAAATGGCGAAAAATATATTTCTCTTAAAATTGGACCACTATTGTCAACTTGAAATGTGGGGTTGTTCAATTGGTCGAAATAAAAGGACTTGATCGCCCACATCACAGGTCTTGCTTATTCAAGAAAATTTTGCATTCTACTACTACTATGACACACACACACACACACACACATGATGTGCGTGCGTGTGTGTGTGTGTGTAGATATATATATACACACAC
>JACYFF010031956.1:61426308-61454282 GCA_017589665.1 Selenicereus undatus | reverse complement strand
TGTGTGCGTAACGGTTTTCTTGTGTTCCTTGAAATTTCGATTTCAAATATTTAAATCACTAATTTTGTGATGGGTTTATAAATTTCATATTTGAGTGCCGTGGGTGGGGATGTTCCTAAATACTCCCTTGAGGAATCACATCGAGGTGAGTGCGTAACGGTTTTCTTGCGTTCTGGATGCCAAATTTTAGACTTTCCTTGACTTGGATGGCTTGGGGGAGTGGAAGGGTCATCATATTTCATGTTGGGGTATTGTGAGACTTAGTATCATGGGTGTTAAGGCAGAAGGATCGGATATTGGGTTTAGACCGGAGAAGAACACGCCACTTATTAAAATTAGAAAACTGACATGTCTTTAAAAATTAATTTTCGCTGTTTTACTAATCTAAAAATCGTAAAGAGTTGACGCTAGATGGGCCGAGATGTCCCCTGCACTCCGCTTTTAAATTGAGGGATTTTGGCTTATATTGAATGAGTTATGGTTCATTTGTTGAAGACTATTGAAATCGGGGTAGGCAGAGATAGTCTTTGTGTTTTAGAAGTTTTAACCTAGTAACTGTTGGAGTTTATGAAATCACTAAACATAAAAGTTGTAGTAGACACAATGATCTTTCTATAATGGGTAAGAAGTTGAATTTTTGACGACGGGAGTTAAAGTTATGGGGTCTTGAAGTTGAATTAGAAAAGAGGGGCAGAACCAACTGGGTTGGAAGGGGGATGCACTTACATTAATTTTGGAAATTCTTCCAGGACGGGTCAATTTGCCAAAAATTGTGAAATTTTCAAGGTAGATGCGTTAGGATGGGCCGCATAATCTGGTTTTTTAATTGAATAAATTGGAGTAGCGTAGCCTAGGTTATGATCAAATTATTGCAGACTAACCAGACCAGGATAGTCAGTGACACCGTGAAAAGAAACAAGAGAACGACCTAGTTCGGGGTGGAATCCAGCAAAACCTAAACGTGAAAAGTGTAGAGAACGGACTGAACTTTCTGAACTTTCTATATTGGGCAAGAAATTGGGATTTGGACGCTAGGAACAGAAGTTATGGGTTCTAAAAAGCGGACCTAGATTCTAGTCGAATCTGGATCCAGGATTGGTTTGTAGTTGGGAGCCCTAAAATATGAGTAAAATTCTAGAAAAAAATTGGTAGTAAGGTAGGGGCTAGGGACATAATCTATTCTATTTTGGACTGAGTGTGGGCTATGTTTTGGCCCAGGTGCGGAGCTGTAAGCTCAAAATAGTAATCAATCCCGTAACTTGTACGGTATGCAGGTAACAATCATGTCCTAACTCTTCCTCTAGTTTACAAATCGCGGGTGCATTGAACATGGTAAGAACCGATTTTGTTTATGCTGTTTGGATGGAATAAAAGCATGAGTCAATTGAATGTGACTGCGCAGTAGAATCTACATGATGTGCTATGTTGTGAATTTGAGACTTGGTGATGTTATGTTGGAGCTTCAGAGATTATTCATTGTGATGATGTCCTTGGGAAAATGGGTGGAAACTGAATGAATATTGCATGTTAAATCGACCTCTAATGTAGAGAAATGTAATAGTAATTGTGAACGCTGAGCTGGGTGAGACTTGAACTAATTGTGTTGACTGAATGCCATTCGCCTTCCCTAGGAAACTGGTGAATGCATGTGAGCGGCCACATGCCCTATTGGGACGTGGGTCAGGTTAGCGGTAACCATCCCTAATGATGGTAGGCCAGGAATGGTTTAAGCGGTAACTGCCATAGCTAGCGGTACACCAAGATAAAGTTCAACGGCTACGTTGAACCCAAGCGCAGGTTATGAGACCCAGTGGGGTTGCTCTCCTTTAAATTTGACGGTTGTGGTTGGATCATGGATTATAAATGTGCTTAACTGCGATCTTGTAAGCATGGATAGTTACGTGAATGGGAAACATGTCCTTAAGGTCTTGTTGTTCGTCTATCCCCATAAAATGTTTTTAAAATGAATTTTTGTGCGTAGTTGACTCTTAGGGGTGATTGTTTACTGAGTTTATCTCACATTTATAAAATGTTTCGTTTTCGGGTGATCTAGTTATGCATGGGACTGAGGGACCAAAAGTAAAGCGAGGCTTTGAAGCCTAAACTGAGGAAGATGAAAACTTAATTGTTTTAAGCAAAGATAGACATGAACACTTGTTTAATTTAGTAGTTGACAACAATATTTGAACTCTTTCAAGTTTGAAGTATTATGTATTAATTGTGATTCGATATCCAACCTGTTATCTCTAAGAAGGAAATATAGTGTTAACACCCCATTTCAGGTTTTGCTACCACATAGGATAAGGGTTAGTAATAAAGAAATAAATTTTGAAATCCGGGGTTTTACAAAGTTGTATCAGAGCTCAGGTTAACTGAACTGAAGACTCACCTAAAAGACCGTAAGAAGCTAAGAACTAAAACTGGTAGACCTAAGGACTACTTGAAGTGTGAGTGTAGGATGGGGAGGAAAGTATGTTTTGCAAATGCTTGATTATCTGCCTGTTATTGTGTAACTGATGTGAAACTGCTAATGTCTAGGATAAACCCGCCCTGCCACTGTGGATGTATGGGGCGGCGTTGCTGCGATGAGACGATGGGGAAGGTGCCCGAAGTTAGCCTAGAAAGCCACTTATAGTGGATCCACACCTTTCTGCAAGAGAGACTGGATGAAATCCCAAACAACTGCTTGAGATTTGACCATAGCCAAGCCCTATTCTTCCTTAAGACCCTTCTTCCTGACCCGCTGTGGCGTTACAGGGTTAGGGAGTTACACCCTAAGGACATGCCATATCACTTTGCTGAAGGGTGCTGCTTGTGTAGGTGGGAGCCTATGGGGATGACCATGGATGGATTGGTGGGCTACCTTAAAGACATAGGTCCCTACGATGAGCCTCCTACCCTTGACACTGAGGAACACACCCCACCACCACCACTAAAGGAGGATAACGAGGATGATGAGTCTGTTTGGGAAAACGAGCTTAGGGGCAGTGAGGATGAGTTGGAAGTAGAACCCATTGTGGAGGGAGACCTTGGAGAAGAACCTTTAGTTGAGTATGAACCTAAGGAAGACCCAGGGGGTGAGGAACCCTCAGTTAAGTATGAACCTAAAGAGGACCAAATGGAGGAAGAAGACCTTGAGGAAGATGTAGAGAAAGACCCCATTGAGGAACCTTTAGAGGAAAGTGACCCCGAGGAGGACCCCATAGAAGGGGAGGACCGTGAGTGAGAACCTGAGGAAGAGCCTTTAGAGGATGAAGAACCCAAGAAAGACCCCTTGGAGGGCGAGGATTAGAGGAAGAATAGCTGATGGAGGAAGATCAAGAAGAAGACCTAGATGAGGACCAACCCCAGCCTGAGGTTCTCCGCTGGAAGCGGGGCAGGTGTGGTCGAATGTGTAGGGGTACTTGTCCACTGGACACTCCCGACTAGTAGAAGCTCATAGTATTAAAATTTTGTTTTGCTAGGATGATGCTGTCAGTTATTTTCTGTTATGTTGTTAAGCTACTATAGGCTAATAAAGTTACAAATCGTGATGTAATAAAGAGTACTAGTATGGAGCACTTATGATTTTGAAATTGTATGTAATTAAATATTTGAGTTATCTGAATACCAGCGTTCTTTATTGGTGACGTACGTGGATCACGTGAACGTGATGCCTATATGATGTGTAATGCATGAGCATGTGATTTAGTGATTGGACCACGTAAGTGTGGCAATGTGATGTTATTAAAAACCTGTCAAATGTTGCATGATACACTAGCATGTACTGTGTTATTGAACTCCAGTAGTACGTAGGGTATGAATTATTAGAAAAGGAACTAAACCCAACTTACTTCTGAACAGGATGGCGGGAAACAACAACGAATCTCAAACCGGACCTCACCCTACAACGAAAGTCCCTGTGAATAAGGAAGTTAACATGTCGAGTGTAGGTGTTTTTTTGAGGGGGTGGAAAATAAACTAAAGAAAAAGAAAAACCTCAAGAACACGATTGTCAGTCGTAGTACTTTGCGGGTCGGTCCACAGGGAAGACATTTAGATTATGGTCATTTAAAACAAAACGGTTAAACTAATTAATTACACTAAGCTAAGCAACATCAATGAAAATAACTAAACCAAACTAAAACAACTAAATCAAACTTGAGCATTCATTCAACCAAAATGAAATTAGCTTATTAAACCAATCTTCAGAATCAGTAACTAACTAATATTCAACATCAATCAACATTTAGTAGCTAACTAAACCAATACCAAGACCAGTAACCTAAACTCAGACTGAGTTGAGCAACATTCAGCATCAGCATCAAACATTACGTTACTAAAATCAATCCATACCAAGCTCAACAGAAACATCAAAACAGAACACAAACAAGCAGCAACATGAATAAACAGATTGAAACAAAACGCAAAGAAAACATCATGAATGAATTGAGCAGAATCGAAATAGCAGGGATAACCCGACTACATCAGAACAGAGAAAACAATAGTAAGATTGATAGAACCAAATTGAAGTATAACCTGAACTGAAAACAACAGTAGGGGAGGGTTGCAAACCTAGCTCATTTTGCATCCTTAGCCACCAAGGGGGGTACCAGAACCAGCCACACAGAGAACGTGAGCAGAAAGCGAGTCAGGGGAGAGGGGAAATAATCAAATGAACTCAACGAAATCGAAACCAAAATTCTTGCCATTACAACTGAAAACCTTGAATACCATTCGAAAGTGGCAATTCTAACCTAGCTACATGAATTGAAATGCTTAAAATAACCGAAATTCGAAACCCTAAATTTGAAACCCTAATCTGAAATTGAAGAACACGAATGAAATTTGAGGCTAAATTTCGAGAATTAAAACTAAACCTAACCTAAGAACAGAATTAAAATCCTAATCCTACTCCTAATTTACCTACTTCTAAAATTACATACTGTTCGAACCTCTGAATGGTGTCCTCCAAGTCCTTTTTATACTTGAACCCCAAGCAATCTTCAGCGTTGATTCAAATGGCATGCGTGTACGTTGGAGATGAAGGAAAGCAAAGGGTGCACGTGGCCTGATGTAGAGTGAATCGAGGATGGTGGGATGGGTTTGGGAAGAGGACAAAGTCGGTTCTGTGGGTTTGGGGTTTCTGGTTTTTGGGTTCGGGGTACTCTGTGGGCTGGGTGGTTTTGGGTGAGGGTGATGTGCTGGAAGAGAGAGAGAGATGACGGGGTAGAGAGAGAAAAGCGAGATGGCAGATGGAATGGGCATGGAGGGAGTTTAGGGGTTCTGGGTTGCTTCTGGGTATCAGGGAGGAAGACAACGCGAGGAAGACGAAATGAAGAAAGAAGAGGGGAGGGGTTTTTAAGCTGAACCGGTTCACCCGAACCGGCCGGTCCGAATCGGGTTTTTTCTGGACCGGTTTTATTTTTTCCTTTTCCTTTGCTGCTTGGACCGGTTCTCTGACAATTTGCCCACATTTCTCGCATTTTTTGCCATTTTCGGCCCTTTTTGTCATTTATTAAAAATTTGCAAAATAAAATAAAATCAATTAAAAACCTTACAAATATTATTAAAACAAGCATAAAACCGGTGAAAAAGTACCTTAAAAATAGCACATTTTTAGCTCAAACATCGAGCTTCAGGGAATGGCTGGAAGCCTTACGCCCTAGGAATGGGAACGGGTCTCGCAGCCAGGTGGACGAGACCAACCCACCCGTTGGGGCCAAACTCACCAACCTGCTACTACTGGAGCTGCTACAGAAGCAAAGAGAGCAGTTGCGGCTTTAGAATGAACAACTACAAAAGCTAATGGAGGTTCGGGAGAAGAGCATCGAGGAAGATAATTCTTACATGTTTAAGAGATTCGCGAGCCACCACCCACCCATCTATGATGGCACCCTCGACCCCAAGACTTTTGAGGACTAGATTAGGGGCATGGAGAAACTGTTCGACGCACTCCATTGCCTTGAGGATTGGAAAGTGGGTTTCATATTGTTTTTCTTGAAGCATAAGGCCGATTTATGGTGGGCCACGGTGAGAGAAAGACAATGTGAGCCTGGGTTCAGTTGGAGCAAGTTCAAATAGATGATCAAGGATCATTTCTACCCCATCTCCCTCCGGAAGGCCAAGGAGGGTGAATTCATGCAACTGCAGCAAGGAAGTATGAGCGTACTTGAGTATGCCTCGCAATTTATGGAGCTCTCGCGATTTGCCCCGGTCTTCATAGCTGACGAGAGGTTGATGATGAACCGATTCAAGGCTGGGCTCAACCCCACCATTAAGGAGCAAACGTTGGTACGACACTACACCTCCTACGTTGACCTATATGATACTGCAGTCAACGTAGAAAGGGCCATGAAGGAGCGGAATAACTATTTCAACGAGCAGCGGAGAGTTAAGAGGAAGGGGGATAATCAAGGGAACTTTCAACTGCAGGGGCAGTACCGTAAATCATTTGGGAATGAGTAATCGAACAACAATGCTCGTGGAGGCCAGCATCCCAATGCACAACTTAAGGTAACCTGCAACACCCGTGGAAAGTTGGGGCACTATGCCAGAGAATGTCACTAAGTGAAGAGATGCTTTTGCTGCGAAAACCCTGAACACCAGGTTTGGGACCGCTTGCACCCCAACCACCTACCGGTCAAGGACAAGGACAAGGCTAGGGACAAGGACAACGACAGCGACCCCCGCAACCATATCAGAATAGGGGTGGAGAGGTGGCCAACCTCAACCAGCAGAACCGGGCACCTCAGCAAATTCAGGCCCGACCGCCCAAGTAACTGCCCCGAAACAATGGGGGTAGGGTATATATGATGCGGAAGGAGGAAGATGAGGATGCTCCAAATGTGGTGATGAGTACTTTCTCCATCCAAACTCAGCCAGTAGATGTTTTGTTTGATTCGGGTGCCACGCACTTCTTTATTTCTGTTAAACTGATTGAGACGTTAGAGCTAGTTCCCACTCGTAAATCTTCATTGTTGTTTGTGATTCTCCCTGATGGGAAGGCTGTGATGTGTGAAGAACTGTACCAGAATTGCCCTATTAGGATGTATGAGTATGAGTTCTTGGCAGATTTATATTGGTTTGAATTAACGAACTTTGGGGTCATTTTTGGGGATGGAATGGTTAGGTAAATATCAGGCTCAAATAGACTGTCCAAGATGAAAAATCACCCTAAAGGGGCCCAATGAGGAGAAAGTGGTGAGTAAGGGCAAGGGACCTAGAGCGGGAGTGAAATTAATTTTTGTGATGAAAGCCCGCAAGTTGTTAGGCAAAGCATGCTAGGGATTCTTGTGTAACATAGTGAAAACCGAGGATGCCGAACCCTCCCTTAAGGTCATTCCAGTAGTGAGGGAGTTTCCAGATGTATTTCCCAAGGAGATCCCCGGAATGCCACCCCTTAGAGAAGTGTAGTTTTGTATCGACCTGACACTGGGGGCCACACCTATCTCTAAGGCAGTTTACTGTATGGCACCGACAGAACTTAAGGAATTAAAGATACAGCTGGATGAACTGTTAGAAAAGGGGTATATCCGGCCCAATACATCTCCAAGGGGAGCCTCGGTGTTGTTTGTAAAGAAGAAGGATGGAACCCTAAGGTTGTGTACAGACTATTGGGAGCTAAATAAAATAACGGTCAAGAACCGTTACCCACTGCCTAGGATAGATGACGTCTTCGACCAGTTAAGAGGTGCGGGGGCTGTTTCTAAAATAGACTTTCGATTGGGGTACCACCAACTCCGAATCAAGGATGAAGATATACCCAAGACTACCTTCCGCACTTGGTACGGACACTACGAGTTTATGGTGATGCCCTTTGGCCTCACTAATGCCCCAACAACATTCATGGATCTCATTAACCGAGTTTTTAAACACTACTTAGATCAATTTATGGTGGTATTCCTAGACGATATCCTAATTTACTGGAAGACCCTAGAGGAGCATACCCATCACTTAAGGACAGTCCTGGAAGTATTACGGAGAAATGAGTTATACGCTAAACTTTCGAAGTGTGAGTTTTGGTTGAGTAAGGTCACATTTTTGGGACACGTAGTATCCAACGAGGGAGTATCTGTGGACCCCCAAAAGATAGAGACTGTGACGGATTGGCCTAGACCTAAGAACCCGTTGAAAGTGAGAAGTTTCTTGAGTTTGGCGGGGTACTATTGCAGATTTGTCCAAAACTTCTTGAAGATTGCCAACCCCGCTCACTAATTTGATTAGGAAGGCCACTAAGTATGAATGGACAGAACAGTGTGAGGAAGTGTTCAAGGAGCTTAAGAAGAGACTGATGAGTGCGCCGATACTGGCCTTACCTATCATCGATAAGGATTTTGTGGTGTATAGCGATGCCTCTAGGAGTGGGTTGGGGCGTGCACTAATGCAAGATGGTCATGTTATGGCTTATGCCTCGCGACAATTGAAGACCATGAGCAGAACTACCCAACCCACGACTTGGAGTTAGTAGCTGTCGTGTTTGCGCTTAAGATCTGGAGGCACTACCTGTACGGGGTATGTTGTGAGGTTTTCACCGATCACCAGAGTTTGAAATACCTCTTTTCAAAAAAGGATCTGAATCTAAGATAGACAAGGTGGTTATAATTCCTGAAGGACTACAATGTTCATTTCCAGTATCATTTGGGAAAGGCTAACTTAGTGGCGGATGCGTTGAGTCGCCAACCGTACCATGAGCTATTTGCTAGCACTTCCGAATGAGTTGTGTGAGAAATTTCGGAAGTTAGAACTCAACGTGATCACCCCGAGGGAAAAACCTATGCTTTGCACCTTGGAAGCGCAACCGACACTCATAGAAGAGATTCGAGTAGCCTAGGCTACGAACCCCTAACTCAAGTAGATCAGGGAGGAAATATTGGTGGGGAAAGTACCCGGGTTCGTAATCCATGAAGATGGTACCATATGATTTCATAACCGGGTGTGTGTTTCAGCCATAGAGGCACTTAAGAAGAAAATCTTGGATGAGGGTCACAATACCCCACACTCGGTACACCTTGGGGGAAATAAGCTGTATAAGGACCTAAAACAAACATTCATATGGAGTAACATGAAACAAGAAGTTGCCGATTATGTGGTGAGATGCTTAACCTGTCAGTGGGTAAAAATCGAACACCAACAACCAACGGGACTCTTACAATCCCTGGATGTCCCTGAGTGGAAATGAGACTCAGTGTCTATAAACTTCGTGGTGGGCTTACCATTGACTCAGCGGAAGAACAACGCGATCTGGGTTATTATGGATAGACTCACAAAGATAGCGCACTTCATAGCCATGAGAAATACTTGGACCCTTGATCAATTAGCTTGAGCATACCTTGAGGAGATAGTGCGATTACACGAGGTACCCAATTCCATAGTTTCGGATCGAGATACTAGGTTATAGTCGGGTTTCTGGCAAAAGCTACTCTACGAGAACTAGCTGCCCCTAACTTAGAAACCCAACAAATGTCCATCACTTATGCTGTTTCAGATAAACCTTTGAAATTAAACTCAGGATTTATTAATTTATTCCCTAAGTTTCATGGATTGACTGGAGAGGATCCCTATAGACACATTAGTGAATTCCTTATTACTTGTTCTGCTATGGTGCCTGAAGGAATTCATGAGGACCAAATTAGACTAAGGGCCTTTCCTGTTTCTTTGCTTTGATAAAACCCCAGCTGATGCTAGAAATCTATTCAATTTGATGACCCAAAACACTCAGCAGTTTGGTGCTAGAGATTCACAAGTTGAAAGGGTAAATGAGATAGGTTCTAGTTCATCTCTAGAGAATCAGTTATCTCACATTACTGCTATGTTAAATAAGATTGTTACTAGGGGTATTCAGAAGGCAGTAGTATGTGGTATTTGTTGTCTAGAGGGGCACCTTATTGATGCATGTTCTACTTTACAAGAGGGTAATGTTAATGCTCTTTACTCTAACCAAAATCAAAGGAGGTATGATCCTTATTCGAACACTTATAATGAAGGATGGAGAGACCACCTTAATCTTAGGTATGTCCCTCAAACCAATTCACCAGGTTTTGACCAAATGTCTCGTCAACCCTCTAATCAAGATAGGACCAACTTCCTACTAGAATAAGTTCTTAAGAAGATGGACGATAGGTTCCAGAGTATGGAAACAGCTCTTAAGCAAGTTCAAGAGAGACAAACTGAAACTGATATCATAGTTAGCAACTTGCAGGCTCAAATGCAAAATAGGTTTCCATCTCAGCCTTACCCTAACCCTAAGGAGAATGTTAGTGCCATAACACTAAGGAGTGGGAAAAAGTTACAAGAACCTAGGAAGAGTAGAGAGGTTGAGCCTGAATTAGAGGTCAGGGGGACTGAACCAGGGTTAGACACAAATTCTAATCAAACTACTAAGGAGATAAAAGAGAAGAAAAGAGAGCCTTATAAGCCAGTTCCACCCTTTCCTAGTAGATTTAGAAGCCCTACTTCTAAGGTAAATGAGGCTAACCAAGAGTTCTTAGAGACATTTAGGAAGGTAGAGATTAACATACCTCTCCTTGATGCTATTAAACAGGTGCCTCGTTATGCTAAGTTCTTAAAAGAACTATGCACTACCAAGAGGAAGTTAGTTGGTAATGAGAAGATAAGTGTGGGGGAAAATGTGTCTGCTGTTTTTCAAAGTAAACTTCTCCCTAAGTGTCAAGACCCTGGTGTGTTTTCTGTTCCTTGCAAAATAGGAAATCTTTGCTTTGATAAAGCTATGCTTGATTTAGGCGCCTCTATTAATGTTATGCCTAGATCTGTTTATGACAAACTGAACCTATGTGAATTAAAGAAAACTGGCATAGTGATTCAATTAGGTGATAGGAACAACACTTATCCTGATGGAGTGTTAGAGGATGTTTTAGTTCAAGTGAATGAACTAGTGTTTCCTGCTGACTTTTATGTAATGAACATGGGTGAAGCATGTCATGATATTCCCATTTTGCTTGGCAGACCCTTTTTAAAAACTACTAGAACTAAAATAGACGTGCACAAAGGGGCATTAACCATGGAATTTGATGGTGAGGTTATTAAGTTCAATATTTTTGATGCCATGTGATTTCTTTCTGATGTTAACTACCTATATGCACTTGATGTTTTTGATGAGTTATCTCAAGATGTTTATGACTTGTCCCAAGAGGATGAGTTATTTACTGTGCTTACTAAGAGTCTTGATCATACTGAGTCCCAGAAAGTGCCATATCAAGTTAATGATAATTTAGATGAGGTGATGAGTTCTTTGTCTCACTTACAAGAGCATAATGGACCTAACAAACTTGAATTATCTAAAAAGCATGCTAAGTTACTTCCCTCAAGTATCTCACCCCCTAAATTGGAATTGAAACCCTTACCTGAAAATTTAAAATTTGCTTATTTAGGGGACAATGAGACTTTACCTGTAATCATCTCTAGTGCACTCACCTTGGATCAGGAAGAAAAACTTATTAAAGTGCTTAGAGAACATAGCGAAGCTATAGGGTGGACTTTAGCAGACCTTAAAGGCCTTAGCCCTACCTTGTGCTCACATACTATTACCTTAGAAAAAGATGCTAAGCCTAAGAGGGACCCTCAGAGGAGACTTAATCCACCTATGATGGAGGTAGTCCAAAAAGAGATTCTTAAGTGGTTAGATGCTGGAGTGATCTATCCCATTGCTGACTCTGAGTGGGTTAGCCCTATTCATGTGGTTCCTAAAAAGGGGGGGACAATAGTAGTGCAAAGCAATGAAGGAGAGTTGATACCTATTAGAGTCCAAAGTGGTTGGAGAGTGTGTATTGACTATAGAAAGCTTAACAAGGCCACTAAGAAAGACCATTTTCCATTGCCTTTTATGGACCAAATGTTAGAGAGATTAGCTGGGAGGTCACATTATTGCTTTTTGGATGGCTATTTAGGTTATATTCAAGTCCCTATAGCTCATGCAGATCAGGAAAAGACTACCTTTACTTGTCCTTTTGGCACTTACGCTTTTAGGCGTATGCCTTTTGGTTTATGTAATGCACCTGCTATCTTTCAAAGATGTATGATGAGTATCTTTTCTGATTTTATCACCAAGATTATGGAGGTTTTTATGGATGATTTTACTGTACATGGTGATTCATTTGATGAGTGCTTGCATCATCTTACTCTTGTGTTTAGACATTGCATTGAAACCAATTTGGTCTTGAATTTTAAAAAGTGCCATTTCATGGTGGAGTATGGGGTAGTACTAGGACATGTAGTGTCATCAAGGGGATTAGAGGTAGATAGAGCTAAAGTTGACATCATCCAGTCTCTACCCTATCCAAAGTGTGTCAAAGATGTGCGATCATTCTTAGGACATGTAGGGTTCTATAGGTGGTTCATCAAGGATTTTTCTAAGATTGCTTCTCCTTTATGTGCCTTGCTTGCAAAAGATGTCCCTTTTGATTTTAATGAGAATTGTATGAAGGCTTTTGATCAATTGAAGTTAACACAAACTTCCCCTCCTATTGTGCTACCCCCAAACTGGGCCTTACCTTTTGAGTTAATGTGTGATGCTAGTGATAAGGCCGTGGGGGCAGTTCTAGGTCAAAGAGTTAGGAAGGCACCTCATGTAATATATTATGCTTCTAGAACTCTTGATCCTGCACAATGTAACTACACCACTACAGAAAAGGAGATGTATGCTGTTGTTTTTGCTCTTGAAAAGTTCCGTCCTTATTTGTTGGGTATTAAAGTTATTGTTTATTCTGGTCATTATGCTCTCAAACACTTATTGGAAAAAAATAATTCTAAGCCCAGGCTAATTAGATGGATGTTATTGTTGCAAGAATTTCAATTAGAGATTAGAGATAAGCATGGGGCTAAGAATTTAGTTGCTGACCATATGAGTAGATTGGAAATAGGGGAAAGTGGTAGCCCTTTTACTGATTGTTTTCCTGATGAGACTTTGTATGCTATGACTAGTAGATTGCCTTGGTATGCTGATATTGTAAATTACATAGTCACCAAAACTTTTCCCATTGAGTTGACTAGAGCTGAAAAAGAGAAAATAAGAGCTCAATTCAAATATTATGTTTGGGATGAGCCATATTTATGGAAGTTTTGTGGTGACCAGATTATAAGGCGATGTGTAGATGATAGTGAAATTCATTCTATTCTAACCTTATGTCATTCTTCAGAAAGTGGGGGACACTTTGGACCTAAATGAACATCACATAAAGTGCTTGAGTGTGGTTTTTATTGGCCCACTATTTCTAGTGATGCTTATGAATTCTGTAAAAGATGTGAAGTGTGCCAAAAGACTGGAAACTTATCAAGGAGGAATCAAATGCTTTGTATAATATGTATGTTTGTGAAATTTTTGATATATAAGGCATTGATTTCATGGGATCCTTTCCCCCTTCTTTTGGATATACCTATATTCTTGTAATTGTTGATTATGTATCCAAATGGGTAGAAGTTGTGGCCACTAGGACTGATAATGCTAAGACTGTGGTGAAACATGTCAAATCTCTAATCTTGCATAGATATGGAGTACCAAGAGCGATTATCAGTGATAGGGGGACTCATTTTTGTAACAGAACTCTAGGTGCCTTATTAGCTAAATATCATATAACTCATAAGGTATCTACTAGTTATCATCCCCAGACTAATGGCCAAGCTGAAGTTTCCAATAAAGAGATTAAGGGAATCCTTGAAAAAGTAGTTAAGCCAGATAAGAAGGACTGGAGCCTTAGGCTAGAGGAGGCTCTTTGGGCTTACAGGATTGCATATAAGACTCCAATTGGTATGTCATCCTACAGATTAGTCTTTGGAAAGCTGTGTCACCTCCCTGTAGAAATAGAGCATAAATCATATTGGGCTGTGAAGCAATGCAATCTTGATTATCAATTAGCAGGGAGAGAGTGTAAATTGCAATTGCAGGAACTAGAAGAGATACGCTTAGAAGCTTATGACAATTCAGTCATCTACAAGGGTAAGGCCAAAGCATTTCGCGATGCCAAACTTATTAGGAAAGAATTTCAGGTAGGTGAGAAAGTGCTATTATTCAATTCTAAACTGAGGCTTTTTCCTGGTAAGTTAAACTCTAGGTGGTTATGACCTTTTGAAGTAGTAAAGACTTACCCCCATGGTGCTGTAGAGATTAAATCCTTTGCTACTAATAAGATTTTCAAACTGAATGGTCACAGGTTAAAGCATTTCTATGAAGGAGACCATGTATGTTTAATAGAAGAGATCCAACTTGAGGATCCATGAGTTTCATGAAGTTGAGCCAACGACTGTAAACAAAGGCGCTGGTTGGGAGGCAACCCAACGTTTTCAGGGAAGTTCCTATTTATTTTTGCTTTTGTTTTCATTAATTCTATCTTTTTGCATGCATTAGGGACAATGCATGAATTAAGTGTAGAGGGGGTTGCATCCTGCATTTAATTCCTGTAGTTGTTATTCTTGAAAAAAAAAGAGAGTAGAAAATCGAAAAACAAAACAAAACAAACAAAAAATTCTTTTCTTATAAAGAATGCATGATATGAGTTTATGCTAGGCTTGCTTGGTTAGAATTTTTTTTCTTTTATTAGCTATCTTTATGAGTTTATGCTAGGCTTGCTTGGTTAGAATTTTTTTTCTTTTATTAGCTATTTTTTTTTAGTTTATTCTTTTATAAGTGAAGACTTCTAAGCATGATAGTTGTCCTTTAGAGAAGTTTGAGTTGATCCTCATACATCTTTTTAATGAGTAACTCTCTTGATTATCCATCCTATTTGGTCATGTAATATATCCAATTCAGAGGTAATAAAATGACCTAGCCCATCTCCTAGATTATTGAATTAGTTGAATAGCTCATTAAAATTATGATTTTACTTGTCTATTTTTCATCTATGAAAAAGAAATAAAAGAGAAAAGAGAGTCAAAGTTGGGAATGACAAGTACTCCTTTGAGGCATGCGCTACTGGATGTTACCCTTGGAGGCAATATTGCCACCAGAAAGCTTGCTTCCCATACAAGTGAACCAATAAAATAAAGAAATAATAAGATGAGAATGAATTATCTGCTTCAGCACCGCTATTCGGGTGAGTAAGAGATAGGGAGTGTTTAATTTCTAAGACTCTATATGGGCCTCGAATATGTGCGCAAGTGGAGTTTGAACAAAAGAAGAAGAGAAAAATAAATACAAGGCAAGTTTAGGATCAAATTTAATAAAGTTATTCTACCTAGTTCAATTGTCTCTATAGCCAGACCATGCCTAAATTTTTTCATCTTAAATTCTTTTTCGACCTCTTGATTGGTGTGTGCATAATAAAAAAGAGATGGATAATTATTGATCTTGTTACTTCATTATGAAAATGTTGTGAGGATGATAAATAAGCTCTCTAAGGATAGTTGGATGTTTAGGATGTATTCACTTATTGAAGGAAAAACTTATTAATTCAGTAAAACTATTTTTCTAGAGCAAGCCAAAGCCCAATATAAACATCATATTTATGCATGACTTTATAAGAAAGAAAAAAGGTAAGTTTTTAGGTCGAATCTAAGATTTCTTTGTACGGGGACGTCCAAAGTCTAAGTGTGGGGGAATTTGTTAAGTCAAAAAATTATGCATTATTTTTATAATTATTTTGAGTATATTATATATATTATTTCGTTTAATTTGTCTTATTTTATATATTTTTTCAGGGTTAGTGTTAATTTAATAAAGAGGAGAAGAGAGGACGTAGAAGTTCGGGTTTTACACACTTGGCTACAAGAAGGTCCAAAAATAATAATTATGAGAATTATTATTTTCATAATTATTATATTGGGCTAGGGTTTCAAGAATTGGTAAAAAGCTACAAGTCTTAGAGAAGAAGAAATCTAAGGAAAGGAAAAAAAAAAAAAACCCTAAACCCTTAACCACGGCTGCCGGCTCCCTCATCTTCTCCATATCATCATCAACTCCCTCACTATAAATCATACTCACGGCAAGCCTGATCCACCTCCATCATCCACCTCCATCCTCTTCCCCTCTCCTCTTAAAACCCACGGCCATCATCACCTTCATGCCTAACCCACGCCCAACCCTCACGCATCACCATCATCAAAACCTCTTCTTCTCCTAACCATCATCACCGTGATCAACAACATCAGCAACGCCTGCCCTCCTTCTTCACCCATTATCATCAGCTTCATCTTCTTCACCGTGATCCTTCTCCTTCACCTTCTTCAGCCCCGTCATCATCTCATCACTATCATCATCCCCATCGTATCACCATCAGCTTCAGCATCACCGTCAGCAGCACCATCATCACCATCGTCTTGATCACCAAAATCCCCTCAAAGTAGTGTTCTTTTTCTTGTTTTATTATTGTTATTATTATTATTATTATTATTATTATTATTATTATTATTATTGTTATTATTATTATTATTATTATTATTATTATTATTTTATTTATTTTGTGGTAAGTCTGATATTAAACATGAAATACTTGTGCTATTATTGTAATTTGATTTTTATTATGAATGAGTAATTTTTTTTATGCTTAGTATAATCTTCTTGAAGTCATGCTAAATTAATTATTTTGAAACAAGTTTTGTGCTTTAATGCCTAGTTGATTTCTATTCATGATTCTTTAGTGATTAGCGTTCATCGTTTATAAAATTTGTGTTAAATCGATTAGAATGCATGCTAGTTGATTAAATACAATTTCGATTGATAGTTTAGAAGATTATAATACGTGAAAGTTATAATCTTTTAGGCCTAGGTATCACCCTAATTAATCATGGATGACTCAAACCCATCTCTTTTAATTAGGTAATCGCTTTAGATATTTGTTAAATCGATTTGCTGGTAAATTGGTTGCAAAGTGTTAAATGATATTTTTCTAATTCTTAACGCTCTAATTTGGTTAAATTTTTGCGCTGGTGTAAAGATTATCAAATTAGTTGGGTTTATATTAGGGCTGGACCTAAGTAGACTAAAATCTAAGAAAAAACGGGGAAGAACCGCTAGTGGATATCTTCTACAGTTTAACTCATGAATAAAATTAACTTGTGTGTTGATGATAACTATTAATTTGCATGGTGGATTGAGATTATACTAAGTATCTTTCATAAACTTGATAACGTTTGATTATTATTTGTTGCTTAAAGTTAATTTGGTTTGTTTGTTGATTTTGTTCTATTTTTATTAGCCTCAATATAATTTCAATCGCCCCCCCCCCCCAAAAGTATAGTCTTTTAGGAGTGTCTAGGTAATTTTAGATAACTTAGATTTTGATTTTTAGAGTGGTTATTATTTTAGATTGATTTATATTCAGTTTTAGTATTTAATTACCGGTTTGTTCGAACTTAGACTAAAAATAGTTATTTTTGTTATTTTTTGATTTTAATTAATTCATAGGGTTTATATAGTGTCCTAATCTTCCCATATTAAATTTCGTAATTTTTGGAAATTATTTGATAATTTTTCAGATTTATTTTGTGAAATTGGTATGTGCAGGTTTTTAGGTAATTAATTCTGAAAATTTCGATTTTTAATTTTAATTTACGATTTTTAGGTGTTGTTGAGTCCAGAAAATTGTGTCCTAGAATTAGGTAAATTTTCCTGTTTAATTTCGTATTTATATTTATGCTGATTATTTTATTCCTAATTTTAGATTTATTATTCTGCTGAATATTCTGTGTTGATTTTCTGATCTGATTCTTCTGAAATAAATTTGATACAATTTAGAGTTTATAAGCCTATAGACCTGAAGTATAATATTGTAGGTTAATGTTTGATAATTTTAATATTTATTTCTCTGATTATTAAGTGTTGTTTTGATTTTTAATTAGAATTTCAGTTACTATTCTGATTTTATTTTTCTGGGTTATTTAGGAAAGCTTTTTACTGTTTTATTTCCAGAATATGATTCATAAGATTTAGGAGCATCATTGGGTATTTTTTTAGATTTTTATTCATTAGATCTTAGTCATTTTAGAATTATTAAGTTTTGATTTAACAAATTGGATTAGTAAAATCATTCAGGATTAAGCTAGCAATTTATAACAATCTTTCCTCGTGGATCGATCCCTACTTTCCTATGCTATAAAAAGTATTTAATAATCAAAGTAGTGCTTAAATTTGTAGCTCTCGACAAACTTTACAGGCACTGTATAGCATCACGCAGCATCACGCGACATTACATGAACAATGACATCACACAAGAACAACACATAGGCTCGCAACAATGTCGCAGTTTGATATCAAGCATGATCTATGGGGTTAGTCCATGTTTCAGTGTATATAGGGCACATCACTAGGGTAACGTATATGGTCGTTCAAGCTATAATGGGAAGCAATAGGAGTCATGTAATGCAAGTAACACGCCCAAAAATCATATCACGCAATAAGTCAGACATTTTAGACTGGGCACCCAACTCAACTGTATCCTATTCAAGCTCAAAACAGGCACCAAGAGGCTCATGCACTTAATAGTTCAGTCACACAACTAGTCATGACCCAATTCCCATAATGTATTAATAACCGCGCATAATTGACGTGAGTGTCCATATTTATGATGACATGACCCTGAATGCTCTATCATGCTACTTTCTTACACATGAGATACATATATCTATAGACGTGATTCATGCAAATGTAGCCCTATTGTCATCTAGTCACGCATTACATACATCGGGTTCAACCAATCCAACTATAACACGAGAAAACAGTATTGATGGGCTGTAAATGATGAATCAAGAGTCATGTTGTGTAACTAACTACATAAATCAATTCGCTCTAGCCAATATAGTCGCATTTTTAATCAAATACAAGCCAAGCAATTGCCGAAACTCATTTTGTTGGCATTTGATCACAAACACTTCGATGGTCACATACAACAATCCTATCTATAGATACTCTTATGGTCTCACACAACACATGACGCCATAATAAATCCTTAAGACAAGACATGCGGACCCAGGGGTTGTCACATAGAAAGAACACCTACACGTGTATATATGCGTGCAATCCCTCTTTGCAACCTGTGGTCAATGGCATGCCCTAAACCCCGTCCAATTTAGGAAAGATTGGTGTCCAGCGGACTGGGATTGTTTGAGTATTATTGACATTAATGGTCTTGTAGATACGTGTTGAGGTCTTATGAGGTACACCTATTCCACAGGTGATCATAAGAGTCTTACTAAAGGTCGTCTACCTTAGTAGGGATCGTTTATTATGTACAATCCCAAATTCTGCTAGGTTCTTTCTTCCTTGCGCTTTCTAGGTGTATCAGGGTTCATTCCAACCAAAACATCATCAGCCCATTCCCGAATGGCAATTCTTATAATAGAAAGCGAGTAATGCACTATTTAGGCAACAATGGCAAAGGAGGAGAACGACAGGTACACTTATGCAATGTTCAATGAGGTCCTACCACTAGCACTTAGTCTTTCAAGCATGCATACAAATTAACCCCTAATTTACTCAAGGAATTTAGAATTCGACAATGGAAGGCATCATTTAGTAGGATTATTAATCATAGCAACTAATTTTCAATAATTCCTTTCCTATTCTTTTGCGAGCGACTCCATTGATGTACACATCTTAGCACGTGCACATTTATAAGCAACATTTTGATACACATAAGGACACGCATTTGTGAACCTAAACCCACTAATCATCACTAATGAATAGCTAATCGTTTGGTGTAAGGTAAACTTGACTCGACAGTCAGAACAACGTTAACATCTCAAAATCTTGAGTTTCAAATGATGAAAAATAGCTTATCTATTTCGAGTCTCTCTGTTTTTAATAGGAGGATGGTTCAACTGATTCTAGCTCTTTCCCTATAAACCATTGAGTGTGTTTGCTCACTCTATTATCGGGCCTGAGGAGCAAATCATACTTAAGGGGCATGAATGAGCTTGGAGTTAAAACATTCTCAATCATCTGAGTTTAAATCAACGTGTTTTAACTATCGATTGTCCTATCAGGGTGCACGAATAAAACATTTACTATTCGAATCGCCAAGGCGTATACACAAAACAACTTTAGCTGAGCTAACACTTAACTTATCCATGAGAATACGAGCTACTCGGCCCACACCTTAGCAAATGGTTCATTCATCAAAACAATCAGCTTAATCAGTCGGACACAACTAACTAAATGCACCAACGTTTACATAAAACTCACATTTGCACGTAAAGCAGGCATATATCACATCATTGTGAACCGTTCCTAGGCAATTATATGAAATGCAACACTCAGGTCACGGCCTATGGTCGCATGACCTTGCTCTGATACCATCTTGTAACGCCCCCAGCCCCTAAGGCTAGGAGCATTATGTTTTCCTCAAATCCTACTTAACTTCTGGGGCGAAACGGATAGAGTTTCCCCTAAAAACTGAACATTTCCAGGTTAAAAGCCTTACAATAAATCCCTGCAATCACCGGAAGTGTAAAAAATTATAAAATAAGCTCAACAACTACACACCGGAGTTCATAATTCAACGAGCAACTCGCTCAGAGCACATCAAACAATATAGTTCATTAATAAAGAAGAAATGAAAGATACAACTCAATGGTTCACACAATCGGAATACTGGGAGTTTGCATCACAAAATATAGACAACTTCAATTAAAAAGACATATGACTAGTAAGATGGTTGGCTCACATGGCCATACAGAGCGACTTATAAATAATATGCATTACATGAACTAGAGTGTTGTAGTTACATACAATTTCAGAACTATGGATTCATCACATCATTTATCACGTAGTTCCACCTCTATATATGCACACGTGACACTTGATCAAGCAAGGGTAGACTTTGACTTGGCACTTGTAAAATTGACTTATACCTGTCATAAAGAAAACCTGGGAAAAAAGGAAAAAAGTAATAGGATGCACAACCACACGCTTAGTGAGTATTCCCTGACTCCTTAAAATCAAAACCGTTGCAGGCAATAATACCATTAATTGCCACATATCGCGTGCTTATGTATTACCATCGTATTAGGCAAACATAGTCCCCAAGCACGGATTATTACCCATAAACTTCATTCTAGCCACTTAAACTTATTTCTAGATCCCTAAATAACCAAACCTCTTTAAAACCAAGCACTCAAGCACATAGGTTATGCACATTCAAAGCCTAAATGTATGATTCATTGCAGGGATATAGCCAAGCCTTGTAATTTCATTCAAACACTCATTCACAAAATAAGCATAGGACATGCACAGAGATCTTCCTTTCTTCTTTCTGAACAGCAGAGAATCTCATTAATTCCCAACTATAGGTTAGGAGGTGTAATACTTGATTTATGCCTTGTCTATCCAATTTACTTATACGAGATGATTAAACATATGGAGTAGAGATTATGCAAGGAACTTTCTTTCACAAAAGATGCACATTCAAACTTATATACTCGATGCATTACAAGGATATGACCATGCTTTACTTAGAATTTCATTCATACGGTACTTAGAATCTTAATCAGAAGATATGCACAAAAATCTTCCTTTCCTTTTTTTTGAAAACCCAAGAGGCTAGTAAAAACTTTTTTCTTAGCCTCTTAGGGCTCATATTCTTTAAAGGGAATTTGTTTCATAATGGTCGTCTAATAACCCTTAAAAACTGTTCAAATCTCATTCGAACTGGCCTCTTAATAGCCCTTAAAAGCTTTCTTTCTTTCTGAAATACTTAAATTGGCGAAATGCCGACTGTTTTTCTTACTTATTAGGAAAATACTCTGCGCATAAGATCATCATAACGTGCTGGTTGAGTGAGATCTATTCTCAACCCCTAGTGAGAGTATCCCGCACGCTAAGCTCTTACTCCCGGGATGACAACTAAATTGGATCTTAACCCTCGTCAGCGTCTCTAGGGCTTCCCATTACTAGGACCACTCCCTAGGCTAGGGATTCCCCCACACAAGCAGGTTCACTCCCATGGGATTCCCCCTTTCAAGTGAGTTCACTCCCATCTTATTGTCCTTAAGTACGATATCTTAGCCAATTTAAAGCGTATGGCCATAACGGCTATTAAGTTTGCTGCCTCTCATAGCGAAATTCTTTTTCATACAACGCACTCTGTTTTTATCTAAACTTCTTAGGGATTCCCCCATTCTAGCAAGTTCACTCCCAAAACAGTATTTGTATAGTTAAAATAGGCCACCAATCGCTAATAGTTATGGCTACTATTGGTTACAACCACGAAAACCTTCTTTCTCAAACTCACCCTCACTCGCAAGATGCAACTTAATCACATAAAGGGAAGGGAGGTTTGCATGTAACACATTCAAATACTTCATAATCAACTCAGCAGAATAAGCCACACATGGTCTCACAATCCATACGATTGCGGTCAAACACAACCCAGACTCCCTCCTCACACAACATGGACCACAAAGAACCTTAAAACTCTCATTAATCCATCATCAAGCCATCTGACTACCAACTCGATTTTCAATTCTGTAACCATAGCATATTATCACGAAATCCATAAACAAATGTGTAATAGGGCATATGTACTTACTATGCAAGCAACACCCATTCAGCGACACAGTACGGCTTATGTAACATGTATAGTTGATTAACATAAATAAGGCCCCTCAACGACTCGAAATGAACAACAAGGCATGAAGCTAACTTGCATACATAGATCACGATTAAGGAGTAAACATGCTCATTGTAAGGTATTTTCAAAAGCGAATCCTGGGCGCATTTAAGGCCTGCCAAGTCTAATTAATTTAACTGGGGTAATTGAGTTATTTCGAGGTCTTTTCAACATGAATTAACCGGACTAACACTCAACGACTTAAGGCATTCCTAGGTCATTTCAAAGGCCATTCGTGAACATGGATTACAGACCTAACATGCATCATTTCAAAACATTCATAGAATATTTCGAGGCTACTTTTCAAGCATGAATTAACTAAATAAACAAGTATCGATTCGAAGTATTCAAATATTATTTCGAAGGTACTTTCATGCATGAATTAACTAAATAAACAAGCATCGATTCGAAGGATTCATATATTATTTCGAAGCTACTTTCAAGTATGAGTTAATTAAACTTGACATATATCGATTCGAAGTATTCTTTAACTCACATATACCCAATTTTGCTAAACGTGAAAGCCACCAATTCTGACAATTCCAAAGAACTTACTTTTTGCCCTAACTAAAAAGATTCTTCTAACCTAATTTAAGCAGCCTATTCAGACATATGATTAAGTTCAAATATGGCAATTTGGGCAACAGTTAACATGAATTACCTCAACTGATTTTAATTTAAATATAACATGCATAAACAGTCATCTTGTTCTTGATTAATCTAACTAAGCCTAAACTAACTTGCATCATCATTTTAGGGCTAAAATCTTTTCGAATTTACTAGTACTTAGGAGGCGAGAAACACCCACCTGGATCGAAGCTAAAGACCCAACTCTTGGGCTAATTGTGAACATTTGAAGCCAAATTTCAAGCCTCCGAATTTGCTGCCCAAACATCATCTTCGAACCCGCTTGCCCAAATATGTCTTTAGCTCCCTCTCAGTCCTGCCTCCTCATCGGAGTCACGCCCAACAACCTCCTAGTCACCGGCCTCAGTCGCGACCATTGCTGGCAATGGGGCGTACCAGCCTCGATCCATTTCCCTCCCTCACTCTTTCGGTCAATCTCCCTCTTCATCTCTTTTTCTCGCTCAGTCGTGGGTTGAGTCGGGCTGGTGGAGGAGGTACAGGGCTAGTGTGCGCACCAGGGTTATGCTGCCGCTGCCGCTGCCGTCGCCGCCCCTCCTCCACCTTCCTCTGTCCTCCTCTTTCTCTCTACTACTGGTTGTCGGGGCTGGTGTTTTTAGAACCCCCTCTTGCTCCCGTTTTCAACCCAGAAAGGGGCTTTGGCCCCTTTTGATTCCCCAGAAAAGTGTAACACCCCCAGCCACTACGGCTAGGAGTGTTACATTTTCTTACTTCCTACTTTATTTCTGTGGAGAAACGAATAGAGTTTTCCCTAAAAACTAACCATTTCCAGGCTAAAAGCCTTATAACAAACTCCTACAATCAACAGAAGCGTAAAGAACTCTAAAATAAACTCAATGGCTACAGGCCGAAGTTCATAAGTCAACGAGCAACTCGCTCGGAGTACATAAAATAATATAGTTCATTAATAAAGAAGAAATGAAAGTTATAACTCAATGGTTCACACAACCAGAGTGTTGGGGGTTTGCATCCCAAAATATAGACAACTTTAATTAAAAAGACACTGACTGATAAGATGGTTGGCTCACATGGCCATACAGAGCGACTTATAAATAATATGCACTATATGAACTAGAGTACTTGTATACATACAATTACAAACTAGGAATACATCATGTTATGTCATTTAACACGTAAATCCACTTCTATACGTCCACACGTGACTCCTCATCAAGTAAGGGTAGACTTTGACTTGGCGTTTATAAAATGACTTCCGCCTATCATAATGAAAACTTGGGAAAAGGGGGAAAGAGTAATGGGATGAGCAGCCACACGCTTAGTAAGTATTCCCCGACTCCTTAAAACCAAAACCGTTGTAGGCAATAATACCATTAATAGCCACATATCACGTGCTTATGTATTACTATCCTATTAGGCAATCATAGTCCCTAAGGACGGATTAACACCCATAAACTTCATTCAAGCCACTTAAACTCATTTTGGGGTCCCTAAATAACCAAACCTCTTTAAAACCAAGCACTCAATCACATAATCGGGCAACAGTAACTATGCACTGAATCTTCTTTCATAAGTTGTGCACATTCAAAGCTTAAATGTATGATTCATTGCAGGGATTTAGCTAAGCCGTAGTTGTAATTTCATTCAAACACTCATTCATAAAAGAAACACAAGACATGCACAGAGCTCTTCCTTTCTTCTTTCTGAATGACAGAGAATTTTGTTAATTTCCAACTATAGGCTATGTGGTGTACTACATGATTTATGGCTAGTCTACCCAATTCAGTTATGCGAGATGCTTAAACACATGCAGTAGAAATTATGCAAGGAACTTTCTTTCACAAAGATGTACATTTAAACTTATAAGCTCGATGCACTACAAGGATATGGCCATGCTTTACTTAGAATTTCATTCATACGATACTTCGAATCTTAGACACAAGATATGCACAAAAATCTTTCTTTCTTTTTCTGAAAACACTTCACTTAGCCTCTGGAGGCTCATAAAAACTCTTTTCCTAGCCTCTTGAGGCTCATATTCTTTAAAAGGAATCTTTTTCGTAATGGTCCTCTAATGACCCTTAAAAAAATTGTTCGAATCTCATTCGAGCTGGCCTCATAATGGCCCTTGAAAACTTTCTTCTTCCGAAATACTTAAATTGGCGAAATGCCGACTGCTTTTCTTACTTATTAGGAAAATACTCTGGGCATAAGATCATCATAATTTGCTGGTTGGGTGAGATCTATTCTCAACCCCTAGTGAGACTATCGCTCATGCTAAGCGCTTAGTCCCGGGATGGCAACTGAATTGGACCTTAACTCTCGTCAGGGTCTCTAGGGATTCCCACTACTAGGACTATTCCCTAGGCTAAGGATTCCTCCGTACAAGCAGGTTCGCTCCCATGAGATTCCCCAGTTCTAGCGAGTTCACTCCCATCTTATTGTCCCTAAGCACGATATCTTAGTCAATTTAAAGCGTATGGCCATAGCGGCTAATAAGTTTGTTGCCTCTCACAGCAAAATCCTTTTTCATACAACGCACTCTCTTTTTATTTAAACTCCTTAGGGATTCTCCCGTTCTAGCAGGTTCACTCCTAAAAATGAATTTGTATAATTAAAATAGGCCATCGATCACTAATAGTTATGGCTACTATTAGTTACAACCACAAAAACCTTCTTCTTCAAACTCACCCTCAGTCGCAAGATGAAACTTAATGACATAAAAGGGAAGGGCGTGTTTGCACGCAACACATTCAAACACTTTATAATCAACTCAGCAGAATAAGCCACACATGGCCTTACAATCTATACGATTGCAGTCAATCACAACCCAGGCTCCCCCCTCACACAACACCGACCACAAAGAACCTCAAAACTCTCATTAGTTCATCCTCAAGCCATCTGACTACGAACTCGGTTTTGAGTTCTATAACCATAGCATATTATCATGAAAGCCATAAAGAAATGTGTAATAAGGCATATGTATTTACTGAGCAAGCAACACCCATTTGGCGACACAATACGGCTTATATAACATGTATAGTTTATCAATATAAATAAGGCCCCTAACAGCCCAAAATGAACAACAAGGCATGAATCTAACTTGTATACATTGATCACGATTAAGGAGTAAACACGCTTATTCTAAGGCATTTTTAAAAGCGAATTCGGGCACATTTAAGGCCTTTTGAGTCCATTTAATTTAATTAGGGGCATTGGATTTTTTTTGAGGTCTTCTCAACATGAATTAACCGAATTAGCACTCAACGTTTTAGGGCATTCCTAGGTCATTTCAAAGGCCATTCGCAAACATGAATCATTGACCTAACATGCATCGTTTTAAAACATTCATGGATTATTTCGATGCTACTTCTCAAGCATGAATTAACTAAATAAACAAGCATCGATATGAAGTATTCATATATTATTTCGGAGCTACTTTTCAAGCATGAATTAACCAAATAAACAAGCATCGATTCAAAGTATTCATATATTATTTCGAAGTCACTTATAAGCATGGATTAACCAAACTGACATATATCAATTCGAAGCCACTTTCAAGCATTAATTAACTAAATTAACATATATCGATTCAAAGCATCATTAGGTTATTTCGAAGTTACTTTCAGACATGAATTAACTAAATTTAATGTACATCGATTTAGGGCAATCTTAGGCATAAAAATCAGTCTGATTCACCTGACTAATTCTAAACTAAGATGCGTCGATCAAAATTGAATTTAGCTGAAATGGAACTTGTATAATCCCAATTAATCTAAGTAATCTTAACTGACGTGCATCACAACTTAAGGGCTAAAACATTTTCGAAATTACTAATACTTAGGAGGGGAGAAACACCCACCTCGACTCCAAGCTAAGGACCCAACTCTTGGTCTAATTGGGTAAATTTTCAGGTTGAATTCGCGTCCTAAGCATGCGTGGTATTGGTGTTGGTCACTACGATAGCCAAACCCTAACCTGACCCAGTTGCCCCTTCTCTTGCTGTTCTTGAGTTCAGGGTGTTGGGGTCGTAGCTGTTGTGCAATACCGGCGGTCGTCGGTGTGGCGGCGGCTTAGTGCTTGGTCGACCCCCTTCTCCCTCTCTCTTTCGTTCATTCTCGCAGTCGCCCTCTCTCTCTTTTTGATTTTGGGCGGTTACGGGGGAGGTCACGGGCGATCGTCGTTGTCGACTCCATCACTACCTGACCGACATGACCTACCTTTCTCTCTCTCCTCCCCTCAGCCACTCTTTCTCTCTCTTCTGGCTTATGGGGATCGCCAGGGAGGGGGTAGCAAGGAACCCAGGAGAAGGAACGCCCCCTTCATGTTTTGCAGAAAAATGAGGGGTTTTGCCCCCCTTTCCTCTCTCTCTTTATTATTTTATTATTTTTTTGTTTCATTTGGGCTCAATTCCTATAACGATTCGGTTCCTGATCCCAAATTCGTTAATGCTCAGTCTAGGTTTGGGTTGAAACGTTCTAAAACTGGCGTTCTAACTAAATTAGGGAAACGACTAAATAAATTGAATAACGACTCCAAAGGTGTGAGTTCACATCAACTCAAAAACTTTCTAAATAGTTGACGACAATATTAATAATATAAATAGCGACGAAATATTCTTTATCATAAAATTATCGCCCATATAAGCACATCAGTAATAATTTAACTCATATGGTTACTAAAGATACGAATTTTGTAGCGTAGAAAGCAAGATAGTTTGCTTAATGTAAAATAAAGAATGCGGGTCTTACAATATGTGTGTGTGTGTGTGTCTGCATGTACATATATATATATATATATATATATATACACACACACACACACACACACACACACACT
>JACYFF010031956.1:61278868-61373967 GCA_017589665.1 Selenicereus undatus | reverse complement strand
GTACTTCGCGTGATTTTCCTAGGCAAATCCTCTAGGCTTATATAGTAAGGATCAATGGAGGGATCATACGCTCTTAAGCAACCTAGGGACAAGTAATCATCAATATTCCCACCAAGCACATTAAACTCGTTATCCTCATAGCCCAAATCAATATTAGCATTACAAATCATAGAATTATCAATGGCAAGAATGTCATACTCAAGGGAAGGAGAGGGTTGTGAACACATATGGGAAACATGGGAATGTTCTAGCGGATTGGGGAAAGCATAATTAAAACAAAGGCTAGAAGACTCCTCATGCACACACTCATAACGACACCCCTCTAAAGGAGTGCTAACTAGATCATGCACCTTATCAAAAATATCTTTCGACTCAAAACATGTATCAGCAACATCAAACCTAGCATCAAACCCAAAAAGATCACCCTCCCCGAGCCCCGTGCACTGAGCTAAAGTAAAGGATGAATCATGTAAGGTCAAGACAATATCAATATTGTCTATGGGTGATGTAAAATAAGGTTGAGTATAGCATGCATAATAAGGACACAAATTATTAGCATGGTCAGAAGAATTACACAAATCACACCAAAAAGGAGAATAATAATATCTACAATAGAATGTACAAGGATCAGAAACTGAATATCTACAAATAATAGTAGTCTTCTCAAATTCAAATGAATCCCAAGCAATCCACTCAAGCAAATATACCATTTATTATCAATATTTTTACCATGAAAGCCCCAATACTCTAAAAGAGTTCGGGTGTCATTATTCACACCCTCATCAACATTGTCCAAACTTTCCCATTTACCAACATAATAACTATATTGAGCAAGAAAAATATTTAATCGCTTAAAATACCTCCAAAATAATTCATGCTCGCATTGGGGGTAATGGAATATTGCCATTGTTGTTTGTAAAAAATTCTTACTTTTTTAGTTTTTCAATTTTTATTTTCGTTTTTTTTTCAAAGAAAAAAAATGCTTAGTCAAACCTATCAGGAAAAACCCAATATTCGACGCTAGTCTCCGGCAACGGCACCAAAAACTTGATACGGCCGCAAGCGCACAATGGCGTAGCAGCAAATCAAGGTCGATCCCACAGAGACTAAGTGAAACTACTGAGTTATAATCCCTCAAGATATGCTAAGCAAATCCTGAATCAAGGGGTTTTGATTAACAACTGCAAATAAACTTTTCTAAATCAATTAAGGAAAAACGCCTAGAAATTCATATAGTTAAGAAAGGTGATTGGATCAAAATGATAAACATGTACTTTTGTCTAATTGGTTAATTCCGAGGAATTGCAATCTACACAGAAGTTCAGTCTATTCTTCCGAAATCAACTAAATTTGCCTAAACTAAGCAAATGTCGCTCTTTCAAGCTAATTTGTCTTAATTCAAGTTCAAAGTCTTCGATTACTTATTAGCCCTCCTAACATATAAATCTCTCTTTTGAGACGAAGTTATGCTAAGTCTATTCAAACAGTCCAACAAATAAATGTCGTCTTTCGAATGTTCACTCCATTGTTTCAAGTGCACAACAAATTTCGGTCAAAAATCAACCCACAACATATCAAACACTTGATAGAACGCAATCAAATCAATCATGAAGATAAGCACAATTTTATAAATTAAAACATAATCCAACACTTTCATAAACTACGAAATCCCTAGACAAAAATTAACTACTCACACAAAATCAAAGAATGAATAACTAATTACTCCAAAATGATAAATCTAAAGAGAAAAGAGAAGAGAAGAGAGAAGAATTGCTCGGCCAAAAATCGCACTTGAATATGTCATACGATCAAAAAGAGGAAAGACAAACCCGGGGTGGAATCCTTGTAAGTCTTCATTTCAACTCTATCTCTCACTCCCTCTAATCTAATCTAAAGTAATCTACTTGAACAAAGGAAAGGAGTAGAAGATGAGATGATGGGGTGATTGCCTTCTGCTACTGAGGGACGCCCTATTTATAGAAAAACTCAATCAATCTCAGTCATACGATGAGGGAAAACGAACATACAAGCAATTATGCCTTCACCACGGATTGTGGCATTCACTGCGGGCTGACTGTGATCTTGGCTGGATTGGCATTTTTCTATTCTTCCTCTGTTCCATGGGCATGGCAAGTCAGGGGCATCCGTGGTGAGTCAAAGTACATCTAAATGAGGGTCAAATGCTAGGTAAAAAAGGCTAAAATCCTGCAAAACACATTAAACAACCATACCCAAGCATAAATCGAGAATAGGAGTGTAAATCATAGTATAAAGCACATAATTCTCCTAAAAATGTGAAAAAATGACCTTGAAATGATATCCACATTAAGCACTTATCAATAGGTATATCCATATTGGAAATCTCCAAGATCAAATCACTCCATTACAATATTATGGCAAAGATATTGATCTTTATGCTTTGCTCTGTGATATTAGGCATACCAAATTTAATAATCAAATCATCACAGGGATTAAGACTAACTTGTGTAATGGATTAGTAGGATTCAATTGCTGACCAGGATCTTATGTGAGTCTAAAGGACGAGTTTGTTAAAAACTTCCTATCCCTTAAGATAAAAACAGTGGAAATAGATATGAAAAGAGGAGGATATCTATTAAGGATATTTTGAAAAATTATCTATAAATTGGATAATACTGTGGACTCAAAAACTAAGGTCACAATGATAGATGCTGAAAATTTTAAAAGTCCTACCCTTTGCAAAAAATCCAGAGGAATAAATCTAATCCACAGGAAATAAAGATTAATCATTCATGGATATCTAGCTTTGCCAACCCTACTAAAATCAATAAGAAAAATGTGATAAAAATTGATGAGAATGGCAAAATTACCATTAAACCCTAATTATTAAGAAGCATGAGTGCAAGATCAGACTGGGGAGAAGGATCTTTATCAGCTAAAGAAGAGCTTAAAGAAGATGATATAATTAGCATGACCAATCAAATAAGTAGAATGAGTTTTGAATCTGCAAGACCTAGTGTAGACCGAAGTATGAGCATAGAAAGAGAGGTCATTGGATACAAAATAAGAACTATTAGCGAACCAATCTATGGAGATGAATTTGTCAAAAAAATGACTATGGAGATTTGTTATGAAGCTACCAATACAAATCCTAATAGCATCTATATCCTAATAAAAGTATGCTTAGAGGGATATAATAAATATGAGTTGTGTGCCTGCATAGATAGTGGTTGTTCTGTATGTTTTCAAAAAAGATCATTATTTTCAGAATTTATATGGAAAAAGCCAAAAATCCTTCACAAGTAAGGATAGCTGATAATAGCATTATAAGCCATAATGAAGCAATAGAAGGGTTATCCACAGAATTAGGAGGAACCCAATGCAGTATACCAATTCTATGCGCTACTGATCAACCCTCTCATGATATGATTATTAGAAATAATTTTCAGAGATTATATTCTCCGTGCACACAGACCATAAATCAAATTATATTCACAATCAATAGCCACCCAGTTCCTATTCAAAAATTAAGCAAGGCTTACACACATCAAAAAAATTGAGTTTGTACATAGCCATCGTGGTGAGAAGGTAATGCCTGCACAACACAAAATAGCATTAACAATTTCTTTACTCGAATTATCTATTAAAGAACAGATTATCGAACAAGAAGAAAAGTTATGTAAAGAACTCTACTCTGATAATCCACTAAAGTTTGGGGCAAAGACAGGACCTTTGCAAAAATTAATTTGTAAAATCCCAACACTGTTATTCGAGTCAAACAAATGGTGTATACACACCAAGATATCCAAGAATTTAATAAACAAATTAAAGAACTTCTGGATAAAGGATTAATCAGGAATCGCAAGAGTCCCCACACGAGTCCTACTTTCATAGTAAGAAATCATGCAAGAAAAAAGAGGAAAAGCAAGAATGGTGATCAATTATAAAAAGCTTAACAATAATACTGTCTTTGATGGTTATTACATTCCTAAAAAAACAGTCCTTTTCAACAGCATTCAAGGAGCCTCTTAGTTCTCAAAAATGGATTGCAAAAGTGGTTATTGACAGATAAAAATAAATGAGGAAAGTGTTCCTTTAACTAAATTTAGTGCCCCATAAGGACATTATGGATGGATAGTAATGTCATTTGGTCTTAAAATGCACCTTAAATATTTCAAATAAGAATGGATAACATTTTTAAAGACCTTAATCACTGTTGTTTGGTTTATATTGATGATATCCTTGTCTTTTCTGAAACCATAGAACTGCACAAAGATAATCTCTTAGCTGTTACCTAAAGATGCATTGATCATGGTATCATACTTGGAAAGAACAAGTGCATTTATGCTGAATAAGAAATTGAATTCTTAGGCCTAGAGATAAAAGTTGGACAAATCACCCTACAAAGGCATATTTTGGAAAAAAAATAGAAAATTTTCCTAAAAAAATTGAAGATAGGAAGCAACTAGCAAGATTTCTTAAATGTCTTACCTATGCATTAGATTTCATTAAAGATTTAGCTAAACTGAGGAAGCCATTGAAGCGGAAACTCAATAAAGAAGTAAGTTGGACATGCACCATTAATGATACAAAGATTGTTCAAAATTTCAAAAGGATGTGTAAAAATCTTCATGTTCTTAATTTGCCTGATGAAGTAGATGATTTAGTGCTTGAGACAGATGCCAGCAATGAGTATTGGAGCACAGTACTCAAAATCAAAGAAGAGGAAAAACTCAGCAAATATTACAGTGGAAGTTTTAATAAAGTAGAATGCAACAATCCCACGATAGAAAAAGAAATCCTTACAATTATAAGGAGAATTGAAAAGGTTTTAATCTTTTTAGCCCCAAAACCTTTTTCTTATTCTACCTGATTGTAAAGGGATACTTGGTTTTGTAAAAAAGAATTTATCAAATATGCAAGCATAAGGGCGACTCCTGTATTGGTAATTATGGCTTAACCAGTTTCCTTCTCTATTGAACATATACAGGGATTAAAAAACTCTCTAGCAGACAGTTTAACTTGAGAACTCATCAATGGTGATCATCAAAGTTGACCTCCTGTAGGAAAAGGAGGAAATCCATAATGAAATGTCATTCCTACTAGAACAGGTTTCTCCTTATGGTAAAGTCCTTATTGATAATTTGGAATTCCATACAAAAAGTAGATCATGCTTTGGTCTACTATCTATAGCCTACCTAATAGCCCAAAGATTTTCCCTTCTAGAGTTACAAGTTAATTATCTTAGATGTCCCTATGATATTTAACAAAAAATAAGTTCTCATGTCTAAGAAAGACGGTTCAATGAGTGGTATGTAGCCTGCAACGATTTTTATCATCATTATTCCTATGATATTTGGGAGTCTTGGGGAACAACTCTATATTTTCCCAACAAGTATGGAGTTGGTGGTGTTAGTTTCCCAGCAAATTCGATATCTCCAAATGACCATATCATTAAAGCTTGGGAATACGGGATAGTACTTTACTTTATAGAAATCCTAGATCCAAAGTTCTCATTTTTCGCAAGACTAACGAAATTTTAGTAATGTGTTCCGAAGAATCCATTGGATTCTTACATCTCCTGATGGTCCAACAAAAAATTTCGGTTAGCAGTTGTCTAAATTTGGAAGTGTATGGTGCATTGATCAAATATGAAAATGAAAAGGCCAAACCAGCTCATTATTTTATTCAAATCGTTGATTACAATGATCTACATGATCAATGACAAGAATGGGTTCCTAAACGACGAGAATTAATTACTGATCCTACTTTAGCAAGAGCCATTGGATTTTTCAATATCTATCATCAATGTTAGGCATTAATTGAATAAGAAAAAATGTTAATGCATTGTGGAAACACTACTTTCACCATGGTAATGAGTTTAAAGAGTACATGAAGGTGGAAGGAGTAGTGTCAGAAGATATCTTTGATTATCTCTTTGACGTTAGAGCTGAAAAATTCTTATTAGCAAAAGGAAAGAAATATCTTGTTGAATTATTTGAAAAAAGGGATCCAGAGCATCTTAAGCAACTTGATGAAGATTTTGATGAATATCCAGATAATGATGGTCTGCAAGATATAAGTGAAGATGAAGGCATGCAGAATCTCAATACTGATGACTAGTCTTGTCATCATTAAAAGCTTTGAAAAGTGGTTGCTCCATTATTGTACTATTTTGACAAGTGTCAGATCTGTAAAATAAAGTGGACACTATAACCATGTAAAAAATTAGTGTGCATTGTAGCCATTAGGGCATCCAATATACCCCCAACCCTCTATAAAGGAGAGGTCGAGTGCTGAGAAGGGACACGGTCATTTAAGCATTCTTGAGCACAAGAGAAGTCGCGATTCTCCATTTCTCTATGAGCAAGCATCTCTAATGATCTTAGCTTAAAGTCCCTCTTCAAACTTTCTATTGTAATATTTCCATTTTCAAGCTTTCAATAAAAGAAGTTTCCCAGCAGGGAACGTTATTCAATCGAGCCTTATGTCTTAAATATTACAATTTTTTGATTAAAGTCTCACTATCCTTTAAATACTTAAAACTTGATAAGTGACTATGGTCTGAGATAGGAAACGAAACAAATCTGTGTTGTGCCTGATATAAGGAAGGTTGGGTTGAGATTAGTAATCTCTGTAAACCGAAAGCTAGAGGAACGCCGGAATCCAGCGCTGACTAAGTTCAAGTAATGGTTGAAACTCTCTACTTAAGCTTTAATTAGTTTGCTAAGCTTGGTGGGCTATTAATCATAAAAAATATAATATTTATGATATAAACAGTAGATTGTAATAACCAGTACCAGTAAAGTCAGTATAGAAGAAAAAAACACTAAAAATAGTCATATTTGGATATTAGGGACCAATTCACAATTTTAGAAAGTTAAAGGTGAGAAATAGAAATATTTACTCCCAAAAACTAATTACCCAAACCTACATAGTCCCGGAAATATTTATCTGAAAAAGTGGGTTTCAAAAATCATTACACCAAACCTCAGTGTACCAAAAAGTAAATTATTCGCCAATAACCTAATAGGGTTCCTAAACCAGAACTAAACTAATTTCTGGTTAAGATAGTGTTACTGTAAATATCCCAAACCTATTCTACCCCAATCCAAAAAGATCTAATGAAAAATAAAATAAAAAACAGTAAACTTAATTAATACAGTTGCAAGTGATTTTTTGGGATAACTTACAAAAAAAACCAAATCTACTCCCTAAAATGAACTATAATTCGAAAGGGACACCCAAAGGGATACTTGGTTTATTCTATGAAGGTTTTGAAAAGCCCCCAAGCATTCCCAAAATTTGGGGTTGATTGACTCCATAGGTTTGAGCCCAAGATCTAGAGTTAAGAACGAAGGTACGATGTCATCATGGAATGCATCACAATATCACCCGTCATCACTGACGACATCTACTAATCCAAATGGGAAATTATAGTTCATTACACTTTAAGCAAAGGCATCTAGCATATTAGAATCTAGAAAATTGAATAATAATGTTAGCCTCAAGAAACATAAAGAAATAATCCGCATAATTACAGTCGGTGGGGAATGAATGACCAAATATTACATCTTTGAAATTAAATAAAACTAAACAAAAGAAATAGGGAAAGGGGAAAAGAGGACGGTGGGTTTGAAAGATTGGCACCCTTAGGCTACCTACCTGAATGACATAAAGAGCCTAGGGATTGAGAATCTCGATCCTTGACTTATGCCTTAGAGGGTTATCAGAATAGATTTAAGAAGGTTTCGTTAGGCTCTCTGAACCACTCAGCATTCTATTAAAGTTTTCTAGGATTTAGGTTTCGTCCTTTCCAATTTCGTTGTCTTTCTTCCACAATTGTTTTTCTTTGTTTTCATGTGTTTATCCCCTAGGGATAGCCTCCCTTATATAGCACTTAAAGAGGCAATAAGAGTTTATCCAGAGAAAAGAGATCTAATTCAACTCTTAGTAGGCCACGTGTAATAGCCCAACACTAAATTTTATTTATTTATTTAATTACTTCATGTTAATGATTTTCTTATATTTATTTATCGCATTTCATCATCTTGGTGAAAAAAAAAGAAAATAATAATTTCATTTGGGCCATCACTTGGCAATTCGGGTTTTATTTATTTATTTAGTTATTAACAAAAATTTTGGGAGAATTGATAGTAGGCTTAATCTAAGTGATTTCTTTGGTTTTCCGTAACATTACGAAAATCTAATTTTGAGTTACGTAAAAAGATTATCGTTATGGGGTGTTTTATTTCCGAACCCAATTTATTTCGGCCTAATTTGAAGCCCAACAAGTTTGCATTATTAACTTAGCTAATAATCATAATTTAAGCTTAACCATGGTTAACAAAAGTTACTTTTGGGGGGTAAAATCTCAGCCAAGTTTGTTAGATAAGTAAAAAAAAACACAACCAAACCCAAGCACTTCCTCTCTCCTCCTTCTCTCTCTATTGGGCCACCCCCTTCCCCCAGCTGGTGCTGCCTTTTCTTGGTGTTTTCCGGCCAGCCTTGGCTGCCTCTGACCCCCTCCCAACACTCTAGTACCACTAGCCATCATCCCAAATCCTCAAAACCACCAAAATCACCTCCATCTATACTGTTTTTCAAGATCAAAGTAAGTAAACCCTAATCTGTTGGTTTTGATTTTATCTTAGTTTTGATTCTTGTTTTGTTATTTTTGATTATTGATCATGATTTTTTGATGAGAAATAAGAGTTATTTTGGTGTTTAAATTGTTGGAGAAGCTTGAGAGTAAGTGGGAGTTGAGATTGTTCATGATCATGCAAGCTTAACCTTAAGTGATGTTTATGGGCGGTTTTGTATTTGTTTTGGCAATCTTTAGCATCATAAATGATTATGGTGGTGCTAGTGATATTTTGAATGAGTTAAGGGTGGATCTAAGTTGGCCAAAAGTTAGGGTTTTAATGATTATGCAAGGCTTAGCTTTCCTTTAATAGCAAGCATGTTATTTGGGTATATTTGATTGAATAATGAATCTTTGATGTATATGATTATGAAGTGAAATTCAGTGTGGTAGATTTATATGGTGATGGGAAGGACCAAATCTTTGTTACATGATTTTAAAGAGTGATTTTAGATGAGGATTTGTGTGAAAAGAGAGCAGAAAGCAATGATAGTGGGGGCTGGAAAATGACAGAAAATAGGGCAGGTTTTGCTAATAAACGGGTAATGAACAACCCAACCAAAAATTATGATTTTTGGTAGGTGGATATATCAGTGAGTTAGATTTTAAATGGCTTTTGAATTGCCTTAATCTGAGGTCTGTGGAAAAAGTTATAGCTATTTTACTAGAACTGCGTTGGTTAGACCAAAATTGGCACACTTGCGTTCTAGTCCCATTTTGGGAACCCTATCATGGGAATCAAATTTTGTGTTCTAAATGAAAGTTTTTCGAGACTTCTTAAAATTTCTATATTACTGAATTAGATCTCAAATGGAGATCAAGAGATTAGGTTATGAGTCATTTACTTTAGCCCCTATTACACCCTTACTTTTCTTTTACTAAAGTATTAACTATGAAAATAAATACATTTGCTAACTATATGTTCCTATAATGATATTTTTGCACAGAATCAGTGCCTAATCTATCATTTCCTCCCCTTTTGTGCATAATCATACTTAGTGACATTTCATTAAAAGTTCCAGGTACGTTCATTGTCTGTATCTTTAGAAACCGACACGTATTTATCAAAATTATAATGTTTGGGTAAGCACATCAATGAATTAGTTTGATTAATGATTTATCACATAATTAATGACTCCATCAGTTATCAATTACGGGCATTGCCCTTCAGTTACCTGCAGGCTAGGTCGCCCGATCGACGTGGCAGGTGTACACCTATCTCCAAATCGTAACAGTTACTAAGGGCTTACTATCAGATAATAATTGTTAATGTAGTTTTATAGTCATCTCATTCTCTGTTTTAAATTAAAATGAATTGCAATGCGGGCCCAATCAGTTTTTCAGTGAGCACTTAACAATACAAAATTGCATGTACAGAGCTTCAACTCACAGTTCGAAATGTTTTCATGTTTTATTTTAGGGAAATGCTCAGTGAATAGCGCTCCGACTAGCAGGCCGGCTAGAGAAGATAAGTAAGTTGGAATGTCTAAAAGGAATAGTGGTGTGTTAGTGCTGAAATGTTTGAACATTGTATTGTGAGATATTTTGATGTTAGAACTATAAACTCTGCTAAAAGTTACTATATTTTGGTGTAAATTTTGAGATCGTTAGTTACTGTTGATGTTGGTTTGATGGTTTGCTTTTACAAATGCCGTGTGGTGGTAACGATGTTCAGCTTAGTTATGTTTAATTATTTTTACGTCAGGCCTTGTCCTTTTGAGACGGCGGTAAGGCCCCGATCATTTAGGATAACACTACTAATTGATGATATTAATTGATGAGAACGCAAACAGTGAATTATGTATATTTAAGGTGTTACAGATTTGGTTGGTATTAGAGCCGGGTTTTGATTTTCCTGATGGAATACGGAGTATGGAGTTTAGATATATGAGGGTGAGAAGGGTTATTAGTAAGGAATATCGTATACTATTAGAGATTGGTGATATTAGAAATAGACTTGTGACCTTAGAAATGCATATTGTTTATCTTCTACATGCCCTCATTTGTATTTTCCTTGCTAGATGGATCCTTATGCTGTTAATATGATGCCTAGCACATCTATGGTGGCCCACATTTCACTATTGCATGCTAGCATGATAGCTCATGCGCAGGACCTTTTCTCCGAGTTTCACAACATCACGGTCCGTGCATTCAAATTGCTATGGTCCTTACCTATGGTTGATCTATGGGCAGAGTTTAAGCTCTGTTATCAATTTCATAATGATGGGGAACCCAGGTTGGGAAGAACCTAGGTTCCAAATCCAGGAGGCTTGGGCTACCATCACTTCAGAGTTGATGTTACGGGAGGAGTTCGAGCAAAGGGGGATTACTATGGAGACTCTTCAGCACGTCTTTCCTTTACACCAAGCACATCCCCCACCTGCACCACCTGTACCAACACAAGGACCACCTTCGTCGCCTATACCGGGTACTCCATAGATGCCCGACAGTCCTGGGGAGGCACATGTGGTGGTGGATCTCCCCGATACACCGGTGGTCGTGGTAGTTAGTTCTGGCGACGAGCCGATGGAGGGTTTCGAGGGCGATCCAAAGGAAGAGGACGATCCAGAAGAGGATCAGGAGATTTATGAGGTAGTAGAGGAGCAGCACATGGATCAGGAGGTGGAAGAGGATGTGGGAGAGCAGCAGGTCGATCAGGAGATCGACGAGCTAGAGTTTGGAGGATTGGATAACAACTTCAACTCAGGCGAAGAGCCAGAGGATGAGTCCAACCCAGATTACGATCCATGTAGGGATCGTTAGGTTTTTTTTTCAGGTGTTGACTTGAATAAGTTACATTTTGAGCCCCGCGTGTATATAGTATGGTCATATTGGATAGTTGCATTTTGTATAGCATATGAAATTGTATATAGTTAGTCAAATCCTTCCGACCGTGAAGACATGGTCCATTTCTTTTTTTAGGCATATGACAGACTTAGGGACAGGGGGCTAGTCAGTGTTTTAGGTAGGAGCTAGGCCTAATCTTACTTATTTAGCTAGATGTGTTATATTTTGTTGATCATGTATATAAACAGGTAGCTATATATGAAACTAAGCAGTTATGAAATGATATAATGAAGCTTTGAGTTATGTTTTAAATAATATTTGAGACATATTAAACGTACTTATTGGACATGCTTATCTTATATGTTTGGGTATTTCAATGACTGAATTATTTTGTTTAATGTATGATCAGAATGTCTGAGTCAATGCAAAACAATGCGGAGATTCATAGAGAAGATAACTCATATCATGGCCAAGAATCAGGTGAATAAGCCTCACATCATGTGCCACCAAATTTTGCCCAAATGCCACCAATTCCCCCTGAGTTTACTAACAACATTGGGGACCCGAACTACTGGCTGGCCTTAGTAGCTGAACTAATGAAGCGGATTTCCCAAGTACCTACTGAAACCCCTCGTAAAGATGATAAATTAGCAAATAGGGTAGCACAACGCAACTCTAAAGTTTATGTCAGAAATTATGATCCAGTAGTATTGGAGGAATGGGTAAGGGGAATGGAGAAAATCTTTACAGTGGTAGAGGTGCTCGAAGAAAAGAAAGTAAACATTTGGGCATATTATTTGACTGGTGAAGCGGATATTTGGCACTGTTAAGGCTAGGCTCGTAGGGCCTAAATTCACCTATAGCAAATTCCTGGGTGAGTTGATGGCAAAATTTTACCCAGTTGTGGTCCAAAGACAAAAGGAGAAAGAGTTCGTGGAGTTGAAGATGAGTGGTAATATGACTGTGATGCAGTATGCCAAATAAGTTCACAGAATTATCTAGGTTTGTCCCTGAATTTGTGTCAACTAAAAGGTTAAATTGAGGAGGTTTGAAGAGGGTTTGGCCTTCTATATTCAAAATCAGTTAGCGGGGCAACCAATCTTGACTTATCAAAAGCTATATGAGCGAGCTGCTGAAGTGAAGCGAGTGAAGACAGAATTAAGAGCCCTGAACCCGATCAACCAAAAGAGAAAAGGGTTTGATCGAAGAACTCCGAGTGAGAGTGTGGACCAGAAGAAACCTTCTCCTGCTCCTCCCAAGAGCCATTCTACAAGCTCAGCAGAGCCCTGTGGGAAATGCGGAAAAACATATCACACTACCCCTGAATGCCGAGTAGGAACCAACAAATGCATGTGGTGTGGAAGCCTGGAGCACCTCATTGCTGCCTACCCAAGAAGATTGAAGGTGGTGGATAAAGGCGGTAAAACCCTTGGCGCCACCTCACCAAGGGGGCCCACCACCAAGGCCTGCACCCGTAGGACGGGCGTATGTAATGAGTAACAAGGAAGCTGCCACTTCTAGTACAGTAGTCACTAGAACTCTCCTTTTAAATTCAAAGCCATTTTGTGAGTTGTTTGATTCGGGTGCTACTCATTCATTCATATCCACCCGATCTGCCATGCAATTGAACTTGGAGGGTAAGAGGATATAAACCAATTATAGGATCAAGCTACCCAATGATTATGTGATTGAGTGCCTGTAACACCCATAGCGTTCTAATTCCTTATTTGCTACTGATTTACCCTGGATATCAACAGCAACTCCTAACGGGGTGTTACCGCTGTATCCCCTCCTTGGGAATACCAGGTTGGATATCATAACTTATATTTAACGCAAAGTCTTTACAAAAAAAAACTTACCATTCATGGTTCTAAATCTTAAACCCAAAACTTAAACACCACAATTGAAGTCAACTATATTTTATTAGAACTTCTAAAATTCTTTTCAAACATGATCAGCATTCGAGTCTCGCTCTACTCCCATGTCCCTAGTCCCAAGTACAGCTAGATTACCTGAAAATAAAACATTTTATAACAGTGAGATAAACTCAGTAACATTCACCCCTAACAATCAAACACACATACAAATTCATTTAAAAACATTTTAGGGGAAGGGGGACAGCAACATGTTTTCAAAACAAGCAAACCATTATCACCACCTTCCTTGGTTATCATTTTAAGAATTACACTTCCATAGTTCCATTCATGATGTTTCAGTTTCAGATAAGTCTTGGGTGAGCGACCCCAGTGGGTCTCATGGCCTGCGCCCTAACATAGCGCAGCCGTTTAACTCTTCCCTAACCTACCGCTCCTCGGACGGTTACCGCTTAACTTTCTTGGCCTACCACCATCATGGGTGATTACCGATAACTTGGCCCACGTCTCATCCGAGCACGTGGCCGCTCACATGCATGCACTTATTACCCGGGGAAGGCTATGGCCTTCAACCAGTTCAAACAGATTTTACTCACCCTATTCAGTTCTTTTCAGTTAACGATCTTTTTCCTCTTTACTGGATGTCAGCTTGACACGTTCAGTTCATTCGGATTTAAACACTTTTCCCTACAGAATTCGAGATACAAATACAGAATTCTAAACACAATCACAGTAAGTTTCAACTTTTCTCATATGGAAAGTTTCCAACTTCCAGAACATAACACAATATGCAATTCCCATCAAGTAATCACTTTCAAATTGTAAACCAGTGTTCATTCAGTTGAAAAGAAATGCCAACGGTTCAATGCAAGAACTCCAAACATTCATGGTTTCAGCAACGCGAAGAAGAGGTTAGGGCATGACTGTTACCTGGATACCGCACAAATTTATAGGCTCGGTTACTTTAGTAGGAGTTCACCGCTCCACACCTGAGCCCACATATAGCCCATAGTCATTCCACATTCAGTATAGGGCATCCTTGGGCCTCCCCCAAAATATAAAAAAAAATCCTAGATTTTTGTTCATTCGAACCCTATCCTTGGTTAAGGTTCGGCTGGCCAGTTTCTGGGTCAACTTTCCAACACCTATGACTTTTGTTTCCGGCATTCAATTCTAGTGTTCTTGGTCAATCTGGAAACCTTAAAACATCCTCTGTCTTTTCTATGTTTAGAGTTTGGCTCGGTTCTGCCCCAAACCTAGTCAAATTTTTCCTTCTTCCAGCAATGTCAGTGACTGTCTTTCCCAGGATAGTCCCGGGAAATTTTACCAAAACTCGGGCTACGCTACTCCAAATGACCCAATTCCAAAACGACGTTAATTGGCACATCTAGAGGCTCCTGCTCAATGAATTTCATAGTTTTGGCAATCAATGTCAGCCTAGGAATGTTTTTCCAAATTGAGGGTAAAACAGTCCAGACCCTGTCTCCCAGATTCTATCCAGATTTTTAGCCTAACTTCCCATCCTCATAACGTTTTCTCCTGACTTTCAAAAACCATGTTCTTTCCCAATCCAGAAGGATGATTTTGTCTACTAAAACTTTTATGTTCAGCACTTCCCCAAATTCGGAACGTAATTACGTCTAAAAATTCAAAAGTCGTATCCTATACTTGCAGTCCCCCAGTTATGACAGTGCTCGGTATTTTGGCCATAACTCTTTCAATTTAACTCTGATTCATAAAATTCAAAAACGCACGTAATTTTCACATCCCAATCTAACTGCTGTAAAAGTTTTAAAATTTTTGGACGACCAGAATAATTATACCGAATTTTCAAAGTTGAGCCAAAAACAGTGTCAGTCCTGACCAAAATATTCCCCCTTTTATGCACGGTTTTCACTCACTTTGGGTCACTACAAATTCACCCGTACCCGTTAGACATCCTTAAACCCTTGCTCAGACCCACTCATGTCGAAATAACCTACCTTTATTGAGACTAAAAAAAATAAAATCACATTAAAACATTGTTACAAGTACCTTTGATCAAAACCGGATCTAGATCAACGGAAATTCCTCATTCGTTCAAATTTAACACCGAAAGTACTGAGAAAATAACGAAAATTATATCAAAATCTTCAGTCACAATGGTCATAAAATCGTAAAAACACGAGATTTAAAAGTGGGGGTTTTGGGTGCATGGAGTGCATGAATCCATGCACTACTTGGCTTTTTCTTACCAACACAAGGGAGATGGGCTGGTGGAGGGTGGCGGCACTGGGGCGGTTGGCGTGGTTGCCGGGGCGGTGGTTTGACAATGGAGAGAGAGAGAGAGATTAGAGAGATGGCGTAAGAGGGAGAATAGGGAAAGAGGTTAGGGTTTAGGATAATTAAGGGGGGGAAAAGAATAGGGACGTGGGTTAGGGTTTAGAGGGAAAAATATGGTTTCCTAATTTTGTTTGGAAATAAAAAAAAACTTCCAAATCTCTTTTTTTTTTTAACAAGAGGGGGGGGACATGCTGTTGTGGGGGTATTAGGGCTTAGGACTTTATTTCTTTATTTTTTTTTTGTATAATAATAATAGTAACGGTAGTAATAATAATAATAGTAATAGTAATAATATTGATAATAATAAAAGTTGTATAGTAGAAATCGAGGAGGATGGTTTTTAAGATTTAAAACCTTCCAAAACATCGGATTTGTTCACGAGAAAATAAATAATTAAATAAATAGATTCTACAAGAACTCATTTGGCAATGACTTGGTTCTAGGCCGGTCCAACCTGAAAATAACTTTCCAAATTAAATATGTGGGATTTTACAGTGCCCCATCTGCTATAAACTTATTCCCATTACCATTGGTGGAATCACCTTCCCTGTGGATTTGATTCAATTTGATTTGTCTGACTTTGATATCGTTTTGGAAATGAATTGGCTACTCACTTACGGAGCTAAGATTGACTGTGAAGATCTTAAGGTTATTTTGAGGGATGAAAAAGGGAGAGAAGTATGTTTTTGTGGGCAGAAAGAGGAAAAACCTTGTCCCTTAATTTCTGCTATGAACGCAAGTAAGCTATTATGTCAAGGGTGCATTGGATATTGGTCTTATGCTATTGACACCAAAACAACATAAGAGAAAGCAAGAAATATTCCTATAGTTTGTGATTTTAGAGATGTTTTTCCTGAAGAGTTACTAAGACTACCCCCGCGAGGGAAATTGATTTTAGAATTGAATTAATCCCTAGTGCCTAACCTATCTCCAAAGCCCCTTATCATATAGCCCCAATTGAGCTTAAGGAGCTGAAGATTCAGTTAGATGAGTTGTTACAAAAGGGATTTATCAGACCAAGTGTGTCACCATAGGGTACCCCACTGTTGTTCGTAAAGAAAAAGGATGGAACCTCGAGGTTATGTATTGACTATAGGGAGTTGAACAAGATCACCATAAAAAAACAACTACCCTTTGCCGCGAATAGATAACTTGTTTAACCAACTGCAAGGAGCAGGAGTCTTCTCTAAGATTGATTTGAGGTCAGAATACCATCAACTTAGGATTAAACCTGAAGCCATCCCCAAGACTGTGTGTTAGGACAATGTATGGTCACTATGAATTTACAGTGATGTCATTTGGCCTCACCAATGCTGCCGTAGCTTTCATGGATCTTATGAACAGGGTCTTCAGACCCTATCTAGACAAGTTTGTAGTGGTGTTCATAGATGACATCCTTATCTATTATAAAGAAAAGGAGGAACATGCTGATCAATTGAGGATGGTGTTACAAACCCTGAGGGAGCATCGACGTTATGGAAAATTAAAGAAGTGTGAATTTTGATTGGAAGAAGTGATGTTCTTGGGACATGTGATTACAAAAGAAGGAATCAAAGTTGACCCCCAGAAGCTGAAGGAAATCACTGAAAGGTCAAGGCCTACCAACGTCATTGAGATTAGAAACTTTCTAGGTTTAGCGGGCTATTATCGAATGTTCATCAAGGACTTTTCGAAAATAGCTTTGTCCCTAACCAATCTGTTGCAGAAAGCGAATAAATTTGAGTCGACAGAGAAGTGTGAGAGAGCTTTTCCAGAGCTAAGGCATCGATTAAGTACCGCCCTAATCCTAACGCTGCCAGTAAAGGGTAAAGAGTACACCATTTATAGTGATGCTTCGAAAAATGGTTTAGAGTGAGTACTGATGTAGGAAGACAAAGTAGTAGCTCATGCCTCTCGACAGCTCAATCCTTATGAGAAAAATTACCCTACTCATGACCTGGAGATTAGCAGCTGTGGTCTTTGCATTAAAAATTTGGAGACATTACTTATGTGGGGTACCATGCGTGATCTATACTAACCATCAAAGTTTAAAGTATATCTTCACCCAGAAGGAGCTCAATTTGAGGCAACGGTGTTGGCTTGAGTTGCTTAAGGATTATGATTTGTAGATTCAATATCATCTAGGAAAAACAAATGTTGTAGCGGATGCGCTGAGTAGGAAAGCACAACATAGCTCAAACACTTTGGTAATTACTCACTTGAGTCTCTTGAGAGAGCTTGAGGACTTGGGAATTCAACTAGTGTCCCTTGGGCAAGCAAATGTTCAATTATCAGCACTTACCTTACAGCCTTCCATAGTGGAGGAAATTCGGATGAAACAGAAAAGTGATCTTGAACTCCAAAGAATAAAGAAAAATTTAGAGAAAAGGAAGTCTTATGGGTTTGTAGTACATGAGGATGGGACCCTGCGATTTTAAAATCGCCTATGTGTACCCAAAATTAAGGAGCTGAGGAAATAGATCCTGGAGGATGCTCACAATACTCGCTACTCAGTGGATCATGGAGGCATCAATATGTACAAAGACTTAAGACAATACTTTTGGTGGAATAATATGAAGAAGGAGGTTGCAGAATATGTAGACAAGGGTCTAACTTGCCAAAAGGTTAAAGCAGAGCATCAGCGTCCCGTAGATGAACTACGACCCCTAGAAACTCCCACCGGGAAGTGGGATTCAATCTCAATGGACTTCGTTATGGGTTTTCCCCTTTCTGCCTCGAAGAAGAATGTTATCTGGGTCATAGTTGATCGACTTTCCAAGTCGACCCATTTTCTGCTAATTACAGATACTTGGAAAGTTGAAAAACTAGCCTAACTATATGTTAAGGAGATAGTTGATCCCCTTAGACATAGTATCAAATAGGGACCAAAGATTCCAAGCCTGTTTTTGGGAAGCACTCTAGAAAGCCTTTGGGACCAAATTGAATTTAGTAACTCTTATCACCATAAGACAGATGGGCAAACTAAAAGAGTGAATCAAACTCTAGAGGACATGTTAAGAGCTTCTGTATTAGAGTTCCAAGGGCAATGGGAAGACAATTTACCATTGGTGGAGTTTTCTCATAACAATAGCTACCAGTCCACTATCAAAATGGCCCCGTTTGAGGCTTTATATGGGAGAGAATGCAGAACCCTACTGTGCTAGAGTGATTTCGACGAGGCATTGATCATAGGTCTCAAAATGATCCAAGAAACCATTGAAACAATAAGAAAAATTCAGAAGCATATTAAGGTTGCCTAGAGTGGGCAAAGAGTTATCCAGACAAATGAAGGAGGCCTCCGGAGTTTCAAGTAGGCGATAAAGTTTTTCTGAAAGTTTCCCCAACCAGGGGTATCAAGAGGTTCGGAGTACGAGGCAAATTGAGTCCACGATATATTGGACCTCATGAAATCATTGAAAAGTTAAATCCCCTAGTATATCAACTGGATCTGCTGGTAGAACTAGAGCACGTGCATAACGTGTTTCACATCTCCCAGATCAGGAAGTATATTCCAGATCCGGACTACACCATTGTATCTGAACCTATTGAAATCATTGAGGATCTAGTCTATGAGGAGCGTCTAGTCCAAATACTAGATCGCAGGACTAAGCAGTTGCGCAACAAGCACATACCTTTAGTCAAGGGGCTTTGGACTAACCATACATCCCAAGAAGCCACTTGGGAGACCGAAGAAGAAATGAAAGCCAAGTACCCACATTTATTTGTGGTAATCTTGCATGACATGATAAAGTTCATAAGTTTCGAGAACGAAACTCTTTAAGGGAGGAAGGCTGTAATAGTCCAACCCTAAATTATGTTTATTTATTTAATTACCTCATGTTAATGATTTTTTCATATTTATTTATCGCATTTCATCATCTCGGTGGAAAAAAGAAAATAATAATTTCATTTGGGCCCTCATTTGGCAATTCGGGTTTTCTTTATTTATTTAGTTACTAACGAAAATTTTGGGAGAATTGATAGCAGGTCCTAATAAGTTTAATCTAAGTGATTTATTTTGTTTTCTGTAATATCACAAAAATCTAATTTTGAGTTGTGTAAAAATGTTATCGTTACGGGACGTTTTATTTCCGAACCCAATTTATTTCAGCCTAATTTGAAGCCTAACAAGTTTGCATTATTAACTTAGCTAATAACCATGATTTAAGCTTAACCATGGTTAGCAAAAGTTACTTTTGGAGGGATAAAAGCTCAGCCAAGTTTGTCAGATAATCAAAAAAACACAACCAAACCCAAGCCACTTCCTCTCTTCTCTTTCTCTCTCTATTCGGCCACCCCTTTTCCCCCAGCTACTGCCACCATTTCTTGGTGTTTTCCAACCAGCCTTGGCTACCTCCAACCCCCCCCCCCCCGACCCTAGTACCATTAACCATCATCCCAAATCCTCAAAACCACCAAACATTACCTCCATTTCTACTTTTTTTCAAGATCAAAGTAAGTAAACCCTAATCTTAATCTTGTTGATTTTGATTTTATCGTAGTTTTGATTCTTGTTTTGTTATTTTTGATTATTGATCATGATGTTTTGATAAGAAATAAGAGCTATTTTGGTGTTTAAATTGTTGGAGAAGCTTGAGAGTAAGTGGGAGTTGAGATTGTTCATGATCATGCAAGCTTAACCTTAAGTGATGTTTATGGGTGGTTTTGTATTTGTTTTGACAATCTTTAGCATCATAAATGATTATGGTGATGTTGGTGAGATTTTTAATGAGTTAAGTGTGGATCTAAGTTGGCCAAAAGTTAGGGTTTCAATGATTATGCGAGGTTTAGCTTTCCTTTAATAGCAAGCATATTATTTGTGTATATTTAATTGAGAAATGAATCTTTGATGTATATGATTATGAAGTGAAATTGAGTGTGATGGTTTTATATGGTGATGCGAAGGACCAAAGCTTTGTTACATGATTTTAAGGAGTGATTTTAAATGAGGATTTGCGTGAAAAGAGAGGAGAAAGTTATGACAGTGGGGGCTGGAAAATGGCATAAAACAAGGCAAACTTTGCTAATGAACGGCCCAACCAAAAATTATGATTGTTTATAGGTAGATAGATCAATGAGTTAGCTTTAAAATGGATTTTGAATTGCCTTAATCCGAGGTCTGTGAAAAAAGTTATGGCCATTTTAATAGAACTGCGCAGGTTAGACCAAAACTAGTGTACTTGTGTTCTAGCGCCATTTTGGGAACCCTATCATGGGAATCATATTTTGTGTTCTAAATGAACATTTTTTGGGACTTCGTAAGCTTTCGATATTGGTGAATTAGATCTCAAACGGAGATCCAAAGATTAGGTTATAAGTCATTTACTTTAGCCCCTACTATGCCCTTACTTTTCTTTTACTAAAATATTAGCTATAAAAATAAATATATTTACTAACTATATGTTCCTATAATGATGTTTTTGTACAGAATCAGGGCCTAATCTATCATTTCCACCCATTTTGTGCATAATCATACTTAGTGACATTTCATTAAAAGTCCCAGGTACATTCATTGTCTGTATCGTTAGAAACCAACACATATTTATCAAAATTATAAAGTTTTGATAAGTACATAATGAATCAGTTTAATCAGTGGTTTATCACATAATCAGTGACCCCACTAATTATCAGTTACAGGGCATTGCCCTTCAGTTACCCGAGCGGCTTCAGGCCAGGCCTCCCGATCGGCTTGACATGTGTACACCTATCTTCAGATCGCAACAGTTACTAGGAGTTCACTACCAGATAATAATTGACAATGCAGTTTTATATTCATCTCATTCGCGATTTTAAATTAAAATGAATTGTGATGAGGGCCCAACCAGTTTTTCAGTGGGCACTTAACAGTACAGAAATGAATGTATTGATCTTCGACTCACAGTTCGAAATATTTTCATTTTTCTTTTTAGGGAAATGCTCAGTGCATCGCCCTCCGGCTGGCAGGCCAACTGGAGAAGATAAGTGAGCAGGAAAGTCTGAAAGGAATAGTGTTGTTTTAGTGCTGAAATATTTTAAGCACTGCATTGTGAGATATTTTGATGTTAGAACTATATACTCTGCTAAGAGTTACTATATTTTGGTGTAAACTTTGAGATCGTTAGTTACTGTTGATGTTGGTTTGATGGTTTGCTTTTACAAATGCCGTGTGGTGGTAAAAATGTTCAGCTTAGTTATGTTTAATTATTTTTAAGTCAAGCCTTGTCCTTTTGGGACAACGGTAATACCCCGATCATTTGGGATAACACTACTAGTTGATGATGTTAATTGATGAGAACGCAAACAGTAAATTATGTACATCTGGGGTGTGTAACTACGTCTAAACAGATTCACCCATCTAGATAAAACTGTTGCAACTGAGACCCATTTTAGAAATGGAGGACACTAAGAACTTGGCTGGGTTCTTGCCTGCTACAGGTACCTGGCCTAGTTCTTGGTCAGCTCAAGCCAGCACCCGACCAATGTACTTTTTTTGGGATCCTATAGTATAGGCTAGGTTGGGCTGTAAACAATACAACTTATTTTGGACATAACTTTCTCAGCCGACCTTGATTTTGAGTGATTCTTTTTTCCTAAAATCGTATTGAGTCTATTTTCTAATGAATCTGATTTTATAGTTTTTAGATAAGTGTGGAAAAATATGTAAGTAAAATGGTATGTGTCATTTTCAGCGCACACCTTAGCAATCAACTTATATCTTTTATGTTGCTTATCAAACTTTGACGCTTAACATGTCTTTTGAAAACTTATTCAACGAATAATATTAATATCTAAACTCAATAATTTTATGAACCCTAAAGTGCAGGTAAAATATGAAATGAATCTCAATTAGATGGTGAATTCAATCAATTTGGGCCTATTTGAGCTTTTAGGATCTTTTAGCCTTTAGTGAGCTCCTTTGGGGATGAATATGTTGGTTAAGCAACATTGGCACATTTTGAGGCTCTAGTATTTGGGGATCCCCAAGTCTTATTCGATCTGTTTATCATCTTCGGGAACTTTATGAAAAGGAGGCACTTTTTATGTGTCTACAATTAACCCCTGCTTTGACCGAGCCTGCACTAGGCAATCGTCAAAGTAGATAGCATTTGTGCTTACCTATTTGAAAGTGATGATTCCTAGACTTGGTCACTTAGAGACCCAAAGATTGGTCCCTATCCACTTCCATTATGACGAGGGCTAATAATGCCTAAAGTTCATCAATGAGTTTCCTAAAGCTTAATGCACGCCAAATTTTTCTGTAGCGAAGGCTAATGCTGAAATGTCATATTATGTTGGGCGCCAGTGGTACCCCATTATGTCAAAAACTAGCAATGTCTCATTGTGTTGAGAGCTCGCCTATAGTTGAAATGTCCCCTTGTGCGGGAAGCTAGCGATACTATTGTGCCGGGCAACAACGATGTCCCATTGTGCTGGGAGCCAGCCTATTGTCGAAACGTCCCATTGTGTCAGGACCGACGGTGTCCCATTGTATCAATAGCCAACGATGTCACAATGTCCAATTTTATAGGGAGCCAATGACATCCAATTATGCTAGGAGCAAGTGATGTCAAAATATCTCGTTGTGTTAGGAGCTAGCAATGAACCTTAGTGTGGGTGCCTGAAGCTAAGTGGCCAGATCCCTGATAAATTGATGGCATGGGAGCCTGAGGATTTATAGCTAGACCCTTATGAATTTTATAACATACGACCCCAAAGATCTGTAGCCAGATCCCTATGAACTTGGTGGCGTGAAAGCCTGAAGACAAGTGGCCAGACCGTTCTGAACTTGGTGGTATAAGAGCCTAAAGATCTATAGCCTAAAGTTATGTTGATGTCCTTTCTGTAAGGATATGAGTGAATTGCCCATATAAAGCAATAATGTTTGTGTAAAGCCCTCTTTCAGAATGGAGCCCCCACTTTGACTGAGCCTAATTAAGACGAGGGTCAAAAAATAAATATCTTTTATGACAGTTGTTGACGTGAGCTTAAGAACCTTTAATATAGATTCATAGTTGACTAGGGTTGTGTGCCCTTCCTATGGGGTTGTTGTCATGTTTGAATGTACATTTATTTGATCCAGGGTTCCTAAGTGATTAAGGCGGACGCGGGCTTGTCAATAAGGTAAAGACTCATGCATAGATGTAGGTGCACTCACTAGCTTAGGTTGGACTACACAGGCAGGACATGTATCCTGCCTGTGTAGACTTATGATGAACTAATCATTGTATGTGGAGATCTCAATCTAAGTTTGGGGTCTATTTGATAAGGCCCAATTGAGGTTTAGGAGACTGATGGATTAAGTACAGTTCTATGCTGTAACTTACGCTGCAAAATGTTGGTAAAAAGTTGCATGAATGTTGCATTCGGCTAGGTCATGAGGCATAAGTTATTCATGATAGGAAATCTTTCTTTTAATAGAGGAGTAACTTTCAATTTTGTAGTAAAGTACTCTTGTTTTGAAGAAATCCCTAATTTTTGTTTGTTATAATAGAAGTCCGAGATGTTTTTCTTGGTGTTGCCTAGAGTGGCCCTTAGTTTAGTACAAAGAGTATGATTTTCTCTTATTAGGATATGTCTACTATGATGAAAGTCCTAATTGTTTAGAGAAATGTAGAGGTTCCCCCTATCTTGTATAAGGGTAAGTATCCAATTATAAAGGTTAAGAAATTAGAGGGAGTATCCACTCTTGAGTTATTAGTCATGGTTGAGACAAAGAGTCCTATGAGATTAGGGGCTATGATGATTGGGAAGAATTGGTTAAGCGAGTAAATGGTTTGTCTAACTCTCGTTTGATGGGAGTATGCAATGGAATATTTCTTGTCCTCAAAACCCAAGGTTTTGTTTCTACTTTCCTTTTTGCTTGGCCCTCCTTTTGAGGTTTTTGGAACAACCACTTTTTTCCTTCTCCTTTCTTTAGGACAAGAAACTTCGTGGTCGAACCTTAAAGAGGTTACCTATGTATCCAATATGAAATTAGGTCAGTCGCAGTTCAAAAGCGAGAACATGTAGCTTAAAGGATGGATACCTCCAAGGGGGCCAAAGGAAGGGAATCGGCATGGAGGCTTAAACAAACCTTATGAAATTCCCAAGTGTGCATGGATGATGAGGTTAATACGAATCAACCATTTTTTTTCTTTGCTCATTCTTCTTTTGTTCAAACTTTTTTTATTCTTCTCTTCTCTTCTTTTTTTATGTGGCTTCTTCTTTTCTCTCTCTTCGTTTTTCTCTTTGGATGACATCGTTTGGTCTAAACTCTCTTGTTTTTTTATTCCTAGTTTAGATATTAACGTCACCCGTGATACACTCTCACTTCCAAGTTTGGCCAAATGTGATTATGAAAGAATTAGGCTCTTCGAATGCTCAAGGGGTTCCAAGTGGTAACTTATTAGGTTTGACAAAAGTATTAATGTAGGTTACCAAAGAAGGCATCCTATCCTGGGCATGTTCTTTAAAGTTGTATAACCAATTGTAAAGAAATTCCTAATCTTTTCCTTTTTTTCAGGTGATGGATTGATCTTCTTAGTCCTAGCTCACTTTGTGAGGTTTTCAAGTTTGCCCCTCTTTTTTTTTCTTTTTCTTTTTTTTTTACCTTGGATTCATCATTAGATAAGAGCATTCTAGCATGGAAAGGAAAAACATTAATAGGTTTATGAAGTATGAAAATGTTGAAGTTTTAAGACTTGGACTCAAAAAATGCGAGAGTTAGTGGATAAGTGAAGGGACTCTCCGACTTATGTCATGAATGCAAATCAAGGGTTTGGTAGTGCTCATTATATCTTATAGTGAGGAGGTATATAATAGGCTCAATGGTGAAAGTCGATAAAGGATTACTATTAGGTTTACTCTCCTATCTCAATATCTTGGATGAATATGAGAACCCTTTCTAAACGATTATGCAAGCTTCCTTACAACATCTTGGGTCTAGACTTAGGGTGGAACCATTTAGCCCGACCTAAAGTGACCCCTTTTCTCTAATAACTCGTATTTAATAAATATATTTGTCCCTCTGTTTTACCTACTTTTTAGTCTTTGAAATATAAATAACGTATATTTTGTATAACATTCAGGTGAAAAATAAGTGTATAAAAAATGATGGAATTGACCCAGCTCTCTTTCCCTCTAACCCATGTGGGCCTGTTCTTGTCAATCAACAACCTAGACAGGAGCGCACATGCCACCTCCACTAGTTGTCCATCACTCACTCTCTCCTCACATTTGGGCCTATCTATTTTTTGGTGTTCCCTTCAATGTAATCAATAGCATCGGTCGCCCCATCTTCATCAGCTATCAAGTGGGCCAGTTATTTTTTGTCTGCATGCTCACAACACACTTCTGCATCACTTGACTCTCTCTTGACTAGTCCTTAAATGGGCTTGTTCTTTTCGATGCCCGACCCCAATGTAAACGCCTTAGTCTTCACTCATTCTCTCTCACGATATGCATGGGCCTATGTCCTTGCGCCCTGGAGCTCATCGGCGCCACCCATTTCTTCCCTTTTCAATTAGCATTTAGTCCTGTCCTTTTTATTTTTCTTGTGTATTAGTAGTAGCAACTGAGTTTTTTCTTTTTTCTTTTTTTAAATTGTAAGTTAAAGTTGACCTAGCCAAATACAATTAATCAAGATTAATTTTCAGGTAAAGACCAGCCTTTTCTCATGGAAGCCAACAGTGTAACAACAAAAGAAATGACTTAAACTATTTTTTCTCATAAATTTTGGGGCAACAAGAAGAGTGTGGAACTAGTATAAATGGGGGTTAAAGTTGGAGCGAAAATAATCGTCCACTCCTCTAAGCACTTTTCCATTCTCTAATCTTCCATCTTTGATTTTTTTAGAGAGTCTTTGTAAGACATGATCAATTGGGTTGAGGAGTTTAGAAGAAAATAAAATTTGTTAGTTATTTATCTCTTCTCTTCTTACCTCATTTGTGACTCAAATTGAAGAGTTTGTGCTTAATAATATAGTTTTGCATAATTGAGTATCAAAGTTTATACATAGGAAGTGAAATATACCTTGAGAGTATTGCTAGGCCAACTTCAATTGTATTTTTAGTAACTATGATCGGCTAAATTACTCATCTAGGATTAAGATGGATTTTTGATTAATAATATTGATTTACTAATTTCTTTTGGGGTTATTTTCTTTTATTGCATTGCATAATTTTCAATTTATATTTGATCCTAATTTATTTATGCATATTATCACAATTGTTTATGCATGTTGATTTCAATAGTTTGTTGTAATATCTCATCTATATATTAGACATTGTAGGTAGGGCTGGCAAAACACTGTCTGACCCAAATACCTGAATTTGTCTGACCCGGAAAAAATCTGGTATAGACATGATGTTCACATCCGAATTTATAATTCGGACATTCGAACAAGTCCAGTTTCAAAATCGGGTCAGGTTCGGGTTTATTGATCCGGTTTCAGGTTGTCCGAATACAACTATAACACCACCTCCTAGTGTGGGTCTCGCTTTCGCGGGGTTATCCGAATGTGCTGGCAAAAGCGGGTCTAGACAAATGCAGACAACTAGACTATCTGAACTAGTTTTGTAACTGACTGATATTTATGGGCCTGTCATGAACAACTTGTGATGATTATTAGTTCTTTTCATTTCGCTTAATGTCTCTAATTGTTTGATTTTATTATGTTGGAAATTTCATCCACCTTCTTTCCCTCAGCCTCTGACAGATAGCATGCTTGACCTTGAATGGCTTGAAATAAAAAAATTGTTGTTTGTGTTCTAGTTTGTATGATTTAGATATGTAGATGTTCTTTTGCTCATCATTTGCTTGTGGTGTAGATACTAGGTAATTATGGCCACTGTTGATGTGAATGTTGGCATCTCAGATTCATAGTCACAGAAAATGGTTAGTTTTTCTTCATTTTATCCTTAACTTAGTGTTTTAAAAGCATTATTGCAATTAAATTACATTACTACTGAATGTGGTTAATTCTTGCTGTTTTACAGAATATAGAAGAGACATGTGTATGAGACAGGCAAGTCTGCAAGTGTTTCTGCTTCTAGCAAGAAGCACGACTTACCAACAACATCTGGAGTTACTGGTCCAAAGAGGAGGAAGAACCGGTCTGAAGTGTGGGATCACCTTGAGAAATTAGTGGAAGGTACTTATGCATTGCCTGAGGATGATGATTACAAAAGAGGGAAGTGTAAGGGCTGCAAAACTATTTTGATTTGTGATAGTAGGTATGGCACTACAAGTCTAAAACGTCATATAAAGCCTTGTGTGAAGCTGCAAGGCCAAAATAATGTGAGACAAATACTTTTGAATGTTGCCTTGTCTGGTGAGATGTCTTTAAGAGGTTCTAAAATAGATATCAATGTTTATAGAGAGAAATTTGTAAGAATGATTGTGCGTCATGAATTGCCTTTCTTACTTGTAGAGTATGCAGGAGTTAGAGATATCCATGAATACTTCAATCCTAATGTGAAGCACATAACTAGAAACACATGTAAGGCTGACATGTTTAAACTTTACCAAAGAACAAGAGTAGGATAAAGGAGTTGCTAAGTACATGTCCCTATAGAGTTTCTCTAATGGCTGATTTTTGGAGTTCAATAACAGGTGACTCTTACATGTCTATCACTACCTATTTTATAAACAATGATTGGAAGCTTTAAGACTTTGTGTTATGCTTTTCATGCTTCCCCCTTCCACATAATGGTTCATTGATTGGTGAGAAGTTTTCTAAGTTGTTGGGTGACAGTGGTTAGAATATTGAGCATAAATTGATGGCAATTACTTTGGATAATGCTTCAAACAATGATACTTTTCTTGATAACTATATGACCAAGTTATTATCTCAAGGTGCTTTAACTTTAAGAGGCCGGTTTTTTAGGGTGCGATGTGCTGCTCATGTGATTAATTTGATTGTGAAATCGGGTTTGGAAGAGCTTGATGTCGTTATAAAGAATGTTCAAGATAGTGTGAAATATGTCAAGAGGTCACATTTTAGGTTTGTAAAGTTTTTAGAAGTTGCAAGAGACAAAAAGATTGTTTGTGTTAGAAAACTAAAGCACGATGTGGTGATGAGATAGAATTCCACTTATCTTATGCTTGAGAGTGCCTTATTTTATAAAGGTGTCCTTGCTCATCTTGCCATAATTGATAAACATTATTCATTTTTCCCTTCTTCTTATGAATGGAAGAAAGTTGAACCATTGGCTAAATTTCTTAAGCGTTACTTTTATTTGACTAAGCTCTTTTCGGGGAGTAAGTATTCCTCCTCAAATCTATTCTTTCATGGAGTTTGGCAAATACAACACCACTTATTAAAGGAGGCTATGAATCCTAATTCTTTCATTAGGGACATGGTGGTTAGAATTCAAAGTAAGTTTGATAGCTATTGGCAAGAGTGCAACTTGGTTTTGGCGGCGGTTGTTGTTTTGGATCCTCGATATAAATTAAGGGAGGTTGAGATTGCATACACCAAAATCTATGAAAAAGAGGAGCGTGCTCAAAGGGCAAAGCAGGTTCTTGACACCTTGGCGGCACTTTTTGAGGAGTATAAGGAGGAAAGTTCGCCAAATTTGGATACTCATATTTCTCAAGTGCACAAATTGTTTCCAATCTTGAATAAGAAGCCAATGGTTTGGATCCTTATGAGAATGTAAGTTTTATATTTTCTTTCAAATTTTGCATTAAGTTAAATTCTGAATTTTCTTTAACAAATTTACGTTCAATTAGACTTCTGAGTTTAGATTTCGGAAAGCTCATTTATTTTTATTTGTTTTGTTATTGAGGACTTGGACACCACGATTGCAAGGTTATTTGTGGAGAAATTGGAGTTAGATTTATATTTGGAAAAACCACATATGGGTAGAAATCAAGAGATAGGTATCTTGGTGTGGTGGAAATCTCTTATGTATAGTTCTCCTTCTCTAGTGAAGCTTGCATGTGATGTGTTGAGTATTCCCATTACCTCGGTTGTTTCGAAGTCGACTTTTAGTGTTGGAGGTAGAATCTTAAAATCAACGAGATGTTCTTTAACTCTGAGAGTGTAGAAGCTTTGATTTGCACAAGGAATTGGATATTTGGTCTAAGAGGTAATTTCTTTGTTGCAATAGGAATTTCAAAGCTCTTAGTTTTGATGTGTTGGAGCTTAATTTATATAAATTATTGTATTACTTTGTTTAGAGGAGGATCAAGGACATGATGATGCCGTAACCAAGGCGATGACTTATCTAGACCTCAATGCTTCCAATTATCAAGGAGGTTCAAATGAACCTCTTCAAGTTGATTAGAGGTAATAATTTATCATTGGATTTGTTTTATACTTTCTAGTCTTTTTATAAGCGCATTCCAATCTAATGCCATTTATATTTTGTTTTTGAGGTGCTTGGAGTTGTGAAGACCATGGTGACTAGATTGGAGACTTGGAACACATTGGCTCGGTTGGAGTAACAATTGTAGTAGTTCTCTTGATGACTTTGTAATAGAATAGTGTGTGAAGTATCGGACTATTATGTATTGTCCGTCCTTATTCCTTACCCCATTTCGAGTTAAGACTTGCTCATTTAGTTCGTTTGTTGATTTTGGCATTGAACTTTGTGTGTTTCTTTGAAATTTATGGAGGCTCCAGTGTGTTGTCATCTCCATTTTCATTAATCGCCAAGTTCAATCATTAATTAGGATGCAATCATGCAAATTGGAGAGATTTATTGTGTGACAAAGTTTGCTGTTCGGATTAAAAATCGGACATCTAGACATCTGGGTCCAAGTCCGGGTATGCTCTAATGTCCGATTTTAAATCTGAACAGGGTCCAGGTACGATAGTTTTGTCCGATTGTCCGATTTGTCCGTACCCGAAATGACCCGGACCCCTATTTTTGCCAGCCCTAATTGTAGGATAATATGATAGTGTGCAATTGTGCTTAAGGTTATAATTGTTAAAGTTGAATCATTTATGCTAAAAATTAGATGAGTTATGTCTAAATATAATAGTTCATGCTAACTACTAGAAATTATATCTTATGATCATTAGAATTTATCTTTATAATTCATGGCGAAATAGTTGTAACTTAGATTGAACAAGAGACTAATTGAACCCCATTTGAATTAGTAATTCAATATTTAAGTCATTGATGAAATCTGAAAGTCTAAATCTTTCCCTAATTTGATTTCTCTCTACTTTCTTGACTTATTTGCTTTACTTTTGTTTCTTTAATTTTATTTGATATTGACCTTCTCGCTTCAATTATTCTTTTAATTAATTGGAAAAACTAAATATGAAATTGCTATTGTTCCAGTGGAATCGACGACATGTATTTGCTAGTCTGTAATTTATCTTGCGTACTTACAAGTAAAAAGGGCTTTTAAAACTAAACATAAAATGCTCTTCTAGCTTTTGGCGCCATTGTACAGGAATGTTTAGTAATTTCTTATTTCTTTTTCCTTTTTTTCTCACTCTTTCTTTTCTTCCTTTTCTTTTCATTATTTTATTAAAGACAGAAAAGGTCCAAAAAAAAAGTTCTTGTTTGATTATTCTGGTGGTGAAAGTGTGCTACTCTTTATTTGGTTGTGAGTTAGATGCATGTTAGACGTCCTTCATTATTAGATCTTGAAGGATATAATCCTAAAATTGAACGTTATCTTAGTAGGATAAGAGCTAAGGGCCTGTTTGGTTCACTTAGAGTGGAATGGAATGGAATGAGATTTGAAATCTAGAAGGAATGGAATGAAATTTGATTCTTTGAAATCATGTGTTTGGTTTAATAAAGGAATGGAATCAAATTTTTTGTTTTTTACCTTTTTATATTAATATTAATATTTTTGATCTAAAAAACCTATTATTAGGCTCTGTTCTTTTCGTGGCTAAATTTTTTATTTTTTACTTTTTTATTTTTTATTTTTTATTTTTGTATTTATTTTTTGTTTAATTTTTTTTTATATTTTATTTATTTTTATTTATTATGTATTTTTCATTATTTATTATTTATTATTTATTTATCATCTATTTATTTATTTATTTTTATTTACTTTAGATTTTCTAATTTTTTGTTATTTATTTATTTATTTATTTATATTTTTTTTCACTATTTATTTGTTTATTTATTTATTATTTTAATTATTTATTTACTTTTTATTTATTTATTTTTTATTTTTTATTTCTTTGAATTTTCTGTAGGTTTTTTGGAATAAAAATAAAAAATTTTAAAAATTAAATAAAAAAAATTTCAAAATTTCAAAATTAAAAATTAAAAACAAAATTAAAAAATAAAAAATAAAAAATTAAACACAAAAAATAAAAAATAAAAAATTAAATACAAAAGATAAAAAGAAAAAAAAACAAATAAATAAATAATTTAGAAATTAAATGTAAAAATAAAAAATAAAATAAACATTAAAAAATACAAAATACAAAAAATTAAAAATTAAAAAACTAACAAATTAAAAATTTAAAAAATTTAAAAAATTAAAAAATAAAAATAAAAAATTAAGTACAAAAAATTAAAAAATTAAAAAATAAAATACAAAATGAAAATTAGATAAAAATTACAAAATTACAAAATTAAAAAAGTACAAATATTCAAAAATAAAAAAATTCTAAAGTATGATAATTTACAAAAAAAGTTATATAGTAAACTTTTTGGTGCAAAAAAAGTTAAATCTCACATGACACTTTACAAATAAATAAATAAATAAATAATTATTATTTTTAATTAAAATGGGGAATGGGACTTGAAACCCTCCCAAAATGGGGGGAATCAAGTCCCACTAGAATGGGGGGAACTTGAAACCCTTGGGTATCAAGTCCCATACACTTGGAGACTTAACCAAACAATGGGTATGAGAACTTGATACCTAAAGGTATTGAGTTCCATTCCTTTTCCTCCAACCAAACAGACCCTAAGAGATGTGAATCTAAGAAAAAAATGGTTGAAGAACAAATCCCACCTCCTAAGCAACTTAAAGGGTACTTTACTCCTGCCATTTATCATTCACCTACAAAAACCTGTATGCCTACTGCCACGGGGCCATTTGGGATTAAACATTCCCTTATCCAAATGCTTTTGTCGTTTCATGGGGTAGAGTTGCCCAGACAATTGGGAAGTAAAGGAGGGATTTATAAGGTTTCATATTCACTTATCCTTTCTAGTAAAGTTGATACTTTAACTAAAAAATTTGATCAATTCTTATGCATGAATAAAGTGTACAATGCCCCTTGGATGCAAGATGTGTATTCGATTTGTACTAGTTCCATGTATGCTTCTTTTTATTGTCCTTGTGTGGATAAGTCTAACTGTATGACTGAACAAGTAAATGCGGCCTAAGAATTTCCTCCTACCAATAATCCTTACTCTAATGCTTATAATCATGGTTGGAGGAATCATTCTAATTTTTCAAAGAGGTCTCAAAATGTTAAGAGTCCATAAGCCAGTCTAGTAGACCTACCCCTCTTGATTTCCAAAACAAAAGATATGCTCCTCTTACTTCTCATCAAGTTCCATTTGGGAGCTCTGACATAGACAAGGTAATTTCTGCTCTTGGTACTTTGACTTCTATTGTGTAAAATGTTTATTCTAGGGGTGCAAGGAATTGAGTATAAAATACATATTATTGATTCATACTCACAATCTGTAGCTAAGTTAGAAGCCCACTTGGGTAATTGGCCATAGTTGTAGGTGAAGAAAAGAAGGAAACTTCCAAGTCATTCTATATAAAATTCTAAAGGCTAACGATTTGAACAATTAAAAGCTGTCATGGTTTTAAGGGGTGGTAACGAAGTTGATAATAAAGAGAGTGAAAAGGATCATGATAAAAGACTTAGGCTCTATTTGGACCTTGGAAAATTTGGTGGAAAGAATTTTTTTTTGGAAATTTGCTTTTTTCCTTGTGTTTGGTTAAGAGAAAATCACACAGAAATTTTTTTTGGAGGAAAGTTAGATGGAAAAATTGTTAGAAATAAGTGATAAAATTTTCCTTATAAAATTGTGCGGAATGTTTGAGGAAAATTCATATCCTCCTTCAACTTCGTATTGCTTAGATGACATCAATATGATTTAAATAGTTCACCAACATTCAAAATTTTCATTCAAATTCTTGTATTTTTTTCTCAATCCAAATAAGAAAAAAAAACTCATTTTCTCTCTACTTTTTTTTCCTTCACATTTTTTTCTTTCAACTTTTCTTTCCACCAAATTTTCTAAGGACCAAACAGAACCTTAAAGAGGAATTTTTTCTTCAGTATCAATAATCATTAGCCCCATTCTATGATTCCACGCCCGTTGAATTATAGAATTGGTTGCGATTCTATTCACTGTCTTATTCAAAATTGGCTGCCCCACTAATATCGATTCATTTAGGTTCCGTTTGGACCTTGAAAAATTTAGTGGAAAGAAAAAAATTTGGAAAAGCTATTTTTTTTCCTGCGTTTAGTTTAAACAAAATCACAAAGAAAAAAATATGGAGGAAAGTTAGGTTGAAAAATTGTTAGAATCCAACGATAAAATTTTCGTTATAAAATTATGAGTAAAGTTCGAGGAAAATTTGCAACTTCCTCCAGCCTCATATTGGTTAGATGACATCAACATGATTCAAGTAGTTCATCAACAGTTAAATTTCTCATCCAAATTCTTGTATTTTTTCCTCAATCTAAACAAGATAAAAAAATTCTTTTTCTCCCTACTTTTTTTCTTTCACATTTTTTCCATCAAATTTTTTTCCACCAAATTTTCTAAGGACCAAACGAAGTCTTAGAATCAACTGCCTTAATGCCTGTATCTATCCCCAAATCTAAGGGTGCCATTGAATGATCAAACATTTGTAGCTATAAAAAAATGAATTAGAAATGTAAGCCAGGAACGAAATTTGGGTGAAGAATTGAAGATTATGAAAACCCTAAAGGCTAAGTAGAAAAAGCTCAACACAGGTTGTGATAGCGAAATGTCTTTGTTAAATACACTTTCCTTTATTGGGACGCACATTAAGTTTAATTTCTATCGTCTTTGTTTAACTCCCATTTTATAACATAAATTAAAAATTTGCCAAAAATTACATATTTTCAATTAAAGGTCAAAAAATTTACTAAAAACGTTCCTGGTTGACCCCTTTCTCCTATTCAAGCAAATATTTAAAATTATAAAATTTAATTTCCATCGCCTCCAAACTGTACATTAGAAGTGAAGACTTCAAATCTATATAATACATAATAGCAATCTTGTGGGTCCTACTATTTATCTAAATTCTCAAAAATTAGAGTTTCTCGACCGTTAGATTGAGATTGTTTTTTTTTAATTACCGTTGGATTTACACAAAAATCAAATTAATTTTAAAAAATCTATCTATCTATAATCTAACTATATCCATAATATCTATAATCTACCTCTCTATATAATATCAATCTTATGAGTCTTATTGTTTATCTAAATTCTTAAAAATTAAAGTTTTTAAATCGTTAGATTGAGATTATTTTTAATAATTACCGTCGGATTATAAAAAATCAAATTAATTTTAAAAAATCTATCTATCTATAATCTATCTATATCCATAATATCTATAATATAGTCTATATCTATATCTATATAATCTATATCTATATCTATATATCTATATAATACATAATAGTAATCTTGTGGGTCCTACTATTTATCTAAATTCTCAAAAATTAGAGTTTTTCGACCGTTAGATTGAGATTGTTTTTTATAATTACCGTTGGATTTATACAAAAATCAAATTAATTTTAAAAAATCTATCTATCTATAATCTAACTATATCCGTAATATCTATAATCTATCTCTCTATATAATAGCAATCTTATGAGTCTTATTGTTTATCTAAATTCTCAATAATTAGAGTTTTTAAATCATTAGATTGAGATTATTTTTAATAATTACCGTTGGATTATAAAAAATCAAATTAATTTAAAAAAATCTATCTATCTATAATCTATCTATATCCATAATATCTATAATATAATCTATATCTATATCTATATCTATATCTATATAATTTATAATATTATAAGTCCAATCTCAACGATAAAAATATTTATGCATTAGATCTAAGCCGTCGATTTTAAAGTTAAGATATCTATTTATTTTTATTTAAAAAAATCCCCCATGATTTCGGATATACATAATAAAAGATAGATGAAAATTTAATTATCTAGGGAAAAAAAATTTATCAACAAATACCCATTTATAATTTTTATTTTTAAAAAAAATCCTTCATAATTTCGGTTATGTGATAAAGGATATATTATAATCCTATATCTAAAAAAATATCAAGTAGATACAATAACATGGTAATCTTTAGAAAACTCCATAATGCTACAACGAAAGTGATTTGTGGGATTTAGTGTAATCCTAACCATAAAAATTATTTATACATTAGTTCTAAATTGTTGATTTTAAAGGTAAGATATCTCTTTATTTTTATTTAAAAAAATTCCTATGATTTCAGATATACATGATCAAAGATAGATGATAATCCAATTATCAATAAAAAAATTCTATTAAAAACATCTCGGGAAAAGCACCAGGTAGTTATATTTATTTATTAAATCTAAACCATAGATTTCAACGTTAAAAAAAATACCTGATTCAATTAAAATACCAATTTATAGTTTTATTTTTAAAAAATCCCTCATAATTTCACTTATATGTGAAAAAGACTATATGATAATCCTATTGTCTTAAACAAATCTCAAACATTTAATAAAAATTATAATTTTTGAAAAAACCTAAAATGCTACAACATGAGTGATTAATTTGGTGTAATCTCAACCGTAAAAGTTAATCACCTATTAAATCAAAGCCTTTGATTATATCTATTAAAAAAATGTACATTCCCCAAATAAATCATGACTTTATTATTACTTTTTTAAAAAAATCGTAAAGAATATATAATAATCTTATTATCTACGGGGTAGCCATCTATTAAATATAGATAGAGATGGGCATGAGGCGGGTTTAGGGCGAGTGGAGCCGTACCCGCACCCATACTCATTTTCTAAAACCATCCTCATACCCGTACCCGTACCCATCGGGTTTTAAAAATTCATACCCTACCCATATCCATCGGGTTTTTCGAGTTATTCAGGTTTTATTTTGGTACATATACATTGTAAAAACTGACACCTATCGGGTTCATTAAGTATAATTTTTAAAGGTTTAAAACTAAATGAAAAATACTTTTTTACTTGGATTTCCCCCTTATTAAATTTCTACCTACATATTCAAAATTAAAATAATGCACGTTGGGTTTATTAAGTTTAAAAAATAATACTCATAATTGAAATGCATTGTGTCCCTACAAGATATCAAATTTGTAGGTGCATAAGAGTAGAGTAGCTATCAGCTGAATCTGATAGCACAATATGTATTTAGGTACAGATTTGGACATTTTTTTCACTATAGCCTACTCGCTTCAGCCTCATAATTTTTTTTGAAAAAAATCGGGTTTGGATATGGGGCGGGGTTGGGTATGGTATTCCTGTACCCGATCCGTACCCATACCTATACCTGTTTTTTGCACACCCGCCCCATACCTATTTTTCCTCTATTTTTTGTACCCGAACTCACCATAAATAAAGAGGGTTCCTTTCGATTTTTTCGGGTTTGGGTAGAAGTCTCATCCCTAAATATAAACCACTAATTCTATATCTTTAAATTATCCTACATGATTCAATTAATTTTTTGTTTAACTTTATTTATCTCAGTTGCTATTTATGAAGTTCACAACTTTTCATTTTTTCCACTAACTACTTATCGATAAATTTTTTAATTTTTTCAATAACACATATTTTTTAAAATATCTGTTTCATCATGCATCGTGCATAGCACGAGTTTATACTAGTTAGAGGAATAATAATAATAACGATAATAACAAATATGTATCTTATTTAATAAACTACATGAGAGTTCTCTCAATCAATGTACCGGAGAAACACCAAAGAAAGGACAGAAAATGATCCACATGTTTTTTTTTTTTTTTTCCCATTTTCTTCAACCAAACACAATTTTTAATCAGTAGTTCTTTTACCAAGCTGAGGTTGGCAAACCAGAGGGGAGAGAAACCATTTTTTTATTTGTGTATTTTTTTTAACAATTGAAGGGAGGGGAAGGAGCTGTCGGCTTCGACCAGGCAAGGACGATCCAAATCCAGACCTCTCTCTCTCTAGAGCAAGACACCAAAGCCTTGTACCTCTCCCTCTGCTTTCTTCCTTTCTCTCTCCTCTTTCTGGAAACCCTAATTATTGTCAAATTCCAACTTTTGGCCTTGCTTCTTCTGTTTGAATATTCACTGAATCTGATGGCCAGTTGGCTCCTTAGATCGTTGAATCCCTGGGTTTTTGGGGAATGGCGCATTTTGATCTAATTTTTACCCAGATCGGTCCCAGAAATTTTCAGGTAAAGGGTTTCTTTACCTCTGGATCTTTTTATTTTATTTTATTTTATAGCAAATCCCTTTCATTTAGTTGGTTTTTTGTGCTTGAAGTTTTGTTATGTATTTGTATTTGTACTTGTTGAAAGCTGTCATGGAATTTGCTGCTGCTGCTGCTGCTGCAGTTTTAGTTACCTTGTATATCATAATAGTAAACTTTCAGCTTAGTAATTGGTCATAAAGTAGTTTGTCTCTACAGTATCACAAGGGGTTCATGACCAATTGAGTAATCTGTTTCTTTTTTGGGCTGTCTAGTTTTGGGTTTTCTTTTTTTTTTGGGTTTGCTTGGCGTGGTTGGCTTGTGGGGTCTTTTGGATATGTATGCAGTTATGAATTCTTCAGCAACAAGCTGCCATTGTTCTAGAAATGGGTGGTGAGCTAGTTGTTTAATTCTTGGTGCCGAATGAACGCTGCAGAAAATCAGGCCATGATTTCAGGTAAAGGACGGAGACGAACGCAATGCTCGTTTTCCATGCAGTTGTTCCAATGACACATACCGACAATTGACGTTGAACATTGCTTTTTTTTTTTTTTAAATAGCTGAATCGGATGAATGTAGCCAGCTTGTGGAAGGATGAAAACTTGTCTTAATTGTGTATCCCCTAATCAGCTGCTTTGTATCAATAATCATCTTTATTGTGCCATTGTCTCAAGTTTATCGTAACTATTAATTCTAGCTAACAATTGATTGGTTGGTTTGCTCTTGAGTGTGTGTGATCAGAGACCACTTGTTGCGTCTGGTGCTGGTTGCCTTGGCCGTGTAAAATACGTAACAGTCACCTGCTACACGTTCCACAGAAGTAAATTACACGTTTCACGGAAGCAATTTACACGTTTCACAACCTTAGAGAGGAAATTTTACCATAAATAGGGGGCTCTGGTGGAATTCTTGGTAACTTCTCATGGCGCTCGCAGGCACTCCTTTGCCCGGAGGGCGACCTCAGCAAGGTTTGAAATTTATTCTTTATAGTTTATAATTCCTGCCTGTCATTTTTTATTAGAACGTGAAGGGATTAAATTCATCTGCTGAGGGTGTTCCTCTTTCGAGTAAGAAAGTCCTGTTGCTTTTATTTCTATCAAATTCTATGCTTCTGAATGGAGAGTATTAGATATGGAAAAACAAAAAACAATATAGGTTGCCCCCTGCTAGTTTTTGAGTTGCAGCTCATGCCTGTTTCTCATTTGAATGAGTTGGTTTAGTTTTTAAACATTGCCAAGATGATTCTTGGTTTATTTTCACTTTGCTCGCTGCAGCTCTTTTTTTTCTATCTGTTTTATTTTTTCTTTAAACAGTTGACACTTTGTACCTCAATTTATAACCAGAATAATAAAGTGGTCTAGAATTTCGTAAAAATTATAATTTAGTGCCTTAAGATTTTAATGGATGAATAATTCAGTCCTTTTTTTTTGGTATGAAGTGCTAGAAATAATGTCTTGGCCCCTCAAACATGTGATACTTTTATGGTGTTACTATATTTTTGTTGGTTTTTTTAGGAATCGTGTTCGTATTAACGTGTTTGGACATCTTTTAGTGACTATTGTGTTACTATTGTTATCGAAACTTGGAATATCTTGTCACTAATACCACATATAGGGCACATAACTTCTTAAGAAGCCCAGAAAAAAAAAAACTTACAAAAAAAAAAATCCCATTTTAGGGTCAAAAATAATTTCCGGAATGTTTTGTCAAGAAAGATGACTAAAGTACAATTTCATTAGCAAATTATTATTTTTACAAAGTGGTGGACTAATTTATTCAATGGCCATACCTAGGAGTACTATAGTTGAATTAAATTAAATGTTCTCCTCCCCTTTCTTAAAAAAAAGGTCTGTCTACATGTGGATCTTCTTAAACCTTGCTTAGGTGGATTTGACCCTAGGTTGTGGTGTTGTTGTTTAGTCTCTATGATTTGTCAACTTGTATCACACTGTTCTTTCTAGTTCGTTAATATGTGCTTTGTTTGCATAAATTATTTTGGAATTTGGGATCTTATAGCTAAGGCATATGAGATAGAGCCTTGCAAACTTAAGTTGGAGCATTTTTAAGGGGTGGGATTTTCTTTTCCTGATAAAGGAGAAAAGAATTACTAATAGATCAAAAGGGTTCAAAGGCATAAATGGTATCCTACAAAGGGACTCTATACCATGAACTGAAAATGAGGCCATTCCATGCAAAATGGCCACACAGAAAGTTCTGAAGTTGAGGGAACCGCATTTGCACTTTGTGGCAACCGTGATATACTGATTGCAGCATTTGAATGGTTCTGTGGTACTGCACCCACTTCCACCACTTTGACTGAAACCACCGCATAAATCTCTGTTCTGTATGGCTCTTAAAAAGTCTACGTACAAACTCTAGGTGAGGAATGACCCTCTTAGCATAGGACACAAAGTCTTGATCAACTTGTCCTTGATGTGTTTTAGAATATGCTCATCTGCTGTCGAAGGGTCTTTTGTTTCTCTATAACCCAAATGTCAAAAAAATTGCATGGTTTAAATAGATCTTGCTACGGATAGATTTGTTTGTCGTTCAGATTTCTTCAATTTATTAGGTTTGTGCACTGGGCAGTTTGGGTTGGTTTTGGCTAAACTCGAATCTAGTCCAAAATGATTCCTGATTCATCTTTTAATGCTATCTGATCTATGTAATCTATAATCCAATCTGGCTTAACTTTGAATGTATCTGATTTTTGACTACTCATAAAGCTTTCGAAGACTACTAATTATGCATGACTACAGGCCAAAGTTTCATAAATATCATTTCTGCGAAGTATGTGGGAGACGCTAGCATGCCGATTGCAATTTTTGGGATATTGAGTTGATAACTTATATAAACCTGCTCAATAGGAAATGCTAAAAAGTGCAAAACTGAAATATGATGAGTTTTTGAATATATGAACTAGGCTTGTGCCACGTTCTTGTTGCATCCTGCAACCTTTGGCCTTGTAGGGTTTTTGGCTTATCTAGTTTCATATGTGGAGTAACAACCCCTGTGGTTCTTTGAAATTCTTAGCTATAAGTACAGGGCGAGCCAGTTACCATTTTTATTCTTATTAATGAAAACAAAAAGAACGAAGAATATATGGACTGCAATGCATTTTCCAGTTTTAGAATCTAACTCTGAATGCTGTGTGAAACTTAAAATTTTGAAAAAGTTGATTGAGTTTCATTGTCCAATGACAAAGAAAATTCTCCCTAGGAGGTTGAGATATTTAATTTTCTCTTTAAAAATTATTCTAATTTTAGGTCCAAGTATTTCATACTGGGTGAGAATTGTCTCTTCTTGATTTACCTGATTTGGGTTTTTTTTGGGTTTTTTTTGGGGGGATGAAGGTATCCCTCTGCCTGCTCTTTGTACATCATTACTTTTTAAAGAAAAGGAAAAATTGAATGTTCTGGGCTGGATTTGAGTTGTATTTCGACCGAATGTGCATCTGCAAATTGCAACACCTTCCTTCCATGGCAATGCCTTAATTGTCGTTCGTTTTAGATTTATATTTAATTGCATTCCCATCACCAATTCCTTGATTAGCTATGTTTTACTGTAGGGTTGGAAATCATACCTTTGTTTGACCTATTGTAGTTGATCTATTATTTCCATGCGCTTGCTTTTGTTTGGATGTTGCTTATTGATTTGTGGAATCATTTATAGATCCTTTGTACAAAGAGCTGTGGTATGCCTGTGCGGGGCCCCTTGTAAATGTCCCTCGTGAAGAGGAGCGTGTTTATTACTTCCCCCAAGGTCACATGGAGCAGGTTAGTTGCGAATTCTATTAACATGGTCTATTGTTTGCACAGTGTCCACCTTGGAAGATGTACCCTCATTTACTGCCTCACCAAGAAGGGGATCCAAATCTAGGTCAACATGTACCACATGATGTCATGATCTAATTTACCGATCAACATAAAAAGTTAAATTAGGATGGACATTGGATCTTACTTCTCTGATGATTGGGACTTGTTTTGAATACTATTTTCAAGCCCCACACTTCAAAATTACCATTGCAAATAATCAATGGAACAACACCCCCCCCCCCCCAAAAAAAAAGGGATGAGAGAGCAAAAGGGGATGCTGGAACAGGTGATGGCTTATTGTCCTTGTCCCAATTTAACTCTAGTGCCTTTATTTTTAATTGAGCATTAAGCCCAATACGATATATGTTGAAGATAGCCTTAATCATTGTCTTTTTTTGTGGATTATTAACACTTTGGTAGATTCACGATTTAGCCCAACCCAAATGGCAATTTTCTTTACTTATTTATTCTGCTTCATATCTGTTGAACCCCCCCCCCCCAAAAAAAAATCCCCACTATTTAGGAGTTTCTGCATATTCTACGCGAAAACAAGGTTTTTGATACCCTTTTGGGTTGGTCTTCTTATCAAAATTCTGTTTTTTGCTGCTGTCTCTTTCTTTCTTATATTCTTTTCTTTTTGGAAGGGATTTTCTTTTCTTTTTTTTTTGTCCCTGAGGAAGTGGGTGGTAAGGTTTCATTTTTCTACTGTAATGTACGTTGTTTATAACTGGGGTTCTACATCTGGTTTGGAGTTGACGAGGTCGGCTGTTCATAATTTTGCAGTTGGAAGCATCAATGCATCAGGGATTAGAACAGCAGATGCCTTCATTCAATTTACCATCTAAAATTCTGTGCAAAGTGGTTAATGTTGAGCTTCAGGTTCGTATCGTTCTGGTCATTGTTGATGTTTGCCTATTTTCAATGTATTCCACATGGTGTTTTCCATTTCCACTTCTTGAAAAAGCCGTCTTGAATTGTGTTATGTTTATTCTACAGGCAGAACGTGAAACAGATGAAGTTTATGCGCAGATAACTCTAGTCCCTGAAAGAGATGTTAGTCTCTTTCCTCACTCTCTTCATCCTTGTCTTTCTTTCTTTCTTTTTTTTTTCAACCTTTCCACCCCTTCTGATATTTTATGTTTTGGTGTATGTGGCATCTGATGAATTATTATTAGATATAACGTTTCTGTTTACTGTTGATCAGCAAAGTGAAGTTATGAAGCCTGATCCTCCTGTCCCTGAGCCTCCAAGGTGCAATGTCCATTCGTTTTGCAAGACCCTAACAGCTTCTGATACTAGCACACATGGTGGATTCTCAGTGCTTAGGAGACATGCAGATGATTGCTTACCACCCCTGGTGAGCACTCCTGAACTATTTAGTCTTAGAAATATGTAACAAGAAGTAGTGATGCTGAGGAAAAAGGGCTTTTAAAGGAAAGCAAGAATAGGGATTCATCAACTAGTATTCTGATTGTGTTTGCTGCCAGCATTTTGGCACTGAAGGGAGATAGGGTTTTCCCCCATCTTTTCGTCACATTCTGAGCTCTACCCCCCCCTCTTATGAACATGTCTTCTGTATGTTAAACTTCTGCAATCCACAGGATATGTCACAGCAGCCACCGTGGCAAGAACTTGTTGCCACAGATCTACATGGCAATGAATGGCATTTCCGTCACATTTTTCGAGGTTAGGACCTTTTGATTGCTTTTGTTTTGCTTTTAGTGTGTGTTCGGTTGGGGTTGAATAATTTTCCATGTAAAATGATTTTCTAGACAAATAAATTTTCAAGTAAATTTTTAGTTGTTTGGTAAAACAATAATCCTTCCAAAACAGCTATTACTCTAACCACTCCAGAAACATCCATCCTATCCCCCATCCACCAAAAAAAAAAAGCATTAAAAAAATTAGAGATCCTCTCTCTCTCTCTTTCCCCTCTCTGAAGCAGATTGCTTCAATGTTGATATCTAGCGTGGTCGAACAATCCAAATCCAAACCGTAATTCTTCCCCTTCCTGCAATTTCGACTCTGTTGATGACCACCATTCTGACCCACCATCTCTGCCGCCATTGCTACCACCGCTGCAGCCCTCAATGGTATCTCAAGAATTAGTACATTGCTATCTTGACACCAACTCTGAGCCTGAGAGATTGTTCGAGCCTAATTTGCACTTCTCTTCCCCCTCAAAACCCTAACCCTGACCAAAAATCAAAGAGAGAGAGGAGATGAATTCTTAGATCAAAATCAGATTTCGCTGAAACCTCTAAAAATCAGATAGGCCAAGCCTTAGAAACCAATTCTTACCAAGAAAAGCAAATATCAAAGTTTCAAACAACGGCAGCAGAAATCTCCTGCCTTTCAACAATAGTGATAGAGAGAGGGAGGAGACAATTCGGCTCCTTCAATCTAGTTGGGGGGGGGGGGGGATGCATATGTCGATGAGAGAGAGAGGCCTGGGCGTGAGAAGCTGAGCCAACAAATGAAAAATCAGCTTACCTTCCTTTGATACTGAAAATTATTTCCTTTGATTTTGGTGATATCAGTTTTCCCCTGAAATTGGATTTTCCCTTCGACAATCATTTTCCGGGAAAATGATTTTCGCTTGAACCAAACGCGCCCTTAATAAATTGTACACCATTTGAGCTCTATCTTTATTCTAAGCCTATAATTTTTGCTGTGTGTCATACATACCATGAGTCCGCTGGCATTATGTGAATGAAGAAAACTCTTTATGCCTTGTTCTTTGAGCATTTATCAGAGTATCTGCACCCACTGCCATCTTGTAGGGCTTGTAGCTTGTATCATCTATCAAATGGAGATGTCTCTACTATTCACGTCTTGTTGTGCCTACTTATGTACTTGACGATCTGTGAGGTTGCTGGGGCATACTGTTTATATCTATATGAAGCTCAAGTTGCACAATAGGTTTAGCACTTCCAGGAAGTGCAATGTCATGCTTAAAACTTAAAGCTGTTATTTTGTGTAACAACTGGGTCTTTATGTATGTGTGCATGTGCACAAGTGTGTGTGAGTGGTTTGTCTTTACATGAAGCTTCAGAACAAAGCTTCACATTAACTGATTGTATTTATTATATGTGGGATTGGTGAAATTTTTAACCGTGTAATGTGAAAGAAAAGTTAATTCTCTTTCACTTGAATTTTCTTCTTGCTTCCTTCACATAAGCCCCGGGGGCGGGGGGAAGAATTAGACTGTTTCATTAGTAGCAGTTCTGAGAATCCGAAACCGTAGTGTTTCATTTGTAATTTGTGCATAGGAAGGGTATTGATTTCCTATATGAGTTTAATATAGACATTCATTGTTGTCATTTTATGAGAGGTCAAGTTATGGTTTTACAGTCAGCACAAATTATTCTCATTTAAGCAAATTCTATACAGGTCAACCAAGGCGTCACTTACTGACAACAGGATGGAGTGTTTTTGTCAGTTCCAAGAAGCTGGTAGCTGGTGACGCATTCATATTTTTGAGGCAAGCTCACACCCCCCTCCCCCAAAAAAAGCTCTTGGCTGTCTTTCATCTCTATTATACAATTAGAAGCATCACATTCCTTTTTTCAATTCTTTGCCCTTTTATGTTTTTACTCTCACAGGGGTGAAAATGGTGAGCTGCGGGTTGGAGTTAGGAGGCTGATGAGGCAGTTGAACAACATGCCGTCTTCTGTTATTTCTAGTCACAGTATGCATCTTGGTGTTCTTGCTACAGCAGCACATGCGATACAAACAGGAACTCTGTTTTCAGTTTTCTACAAGCCAAGGTTTGTTTGGTCTTCCCTTGTTTATGGGATTGCTGCTGTACATTTTTGGCACACTTATTTCTGGACTAATGGCATGTCTATTGATTTTGGCAATCTTTCAATTCCACCAATATGCGTCAATTAACAAAAATATCAAGTAATACTCGAATACCATAAGCTCTCTTGGCAACTGGGATAGTCTACTAATGGCAATTCCTGGGGAGAAACCATGTTTTAAGCTTTTGCTTTACGTGTCTATAAACTCTCTTTGCTAGTTGTCTTGTCTGCATTGTACTGTCCCTTGTTCTTCATTTTGTATATAATCCTCCATGCATCTAGGATTTTGCGGATGCAATTAACAATTTTAAGCTCTCCTTTTTTATATAAGAGAAACAAGGCAGAAGGCAAAACAGAGAAGAGAGGGGGGTGGGGGTTTTTGGGGGGGGGGGGGTTGGGCGCAGAATGCTTGGGTTTCTACTTTGTGGTAGTACTAACAGAAAGGTAATTGTTAAGGACAAAGTAAAAAAAAGCATGCTTGCCTCTTTTTGTAGTGCTTAAGTCAGATGTGATCAAATTCTTTTGCCTACCATTCATGGATGTTTCACTTGTTTGGGGTTTTACTTTTATGTCTGCCGCAATCTGGAGTTTACCCGTTTAGGTTTCACTTCTGTACATGTTTGTTGTAGGATGTATGTGATTCTGATACTGTGTTAGTATTTTCCCATTATGTTAGAATCCATCAAAAACAATTCCACGTGGCAAAAAAATTTGGGCATATCAGAATCAGTATCTAAGCTTGTAACCTACATCTGGATCTTCCTAGGCAAAAGCGCAACCCACTTTAGTTGATGTCCTTGTTTTGCTGAAATTTTTGAGAATCTGATGTTTTTGACAGAACTAGTAGGTCTGAGTTCCTTGTGAGTGTCAACAAGTACATTGAGGCCAAAAGCCACAAGCTTTCAGTTGGAATGAGGTTCAAAATGAGATTTGAAGGTGATGAGGCTCCTGAGAGAAGGTATTGTTGTGTTGAGCTATCTAGACGTTCTTACTCTGACTAGTTGCTAATGCTTTTTTATAACCTCACAGATTTAGTGGCACGATTGTTGGAGTTGATGATACTTCATCATCCAGCTGGGCAAACTCTGAATGGAGGTCTTTAAAGGTTAAGATCCTTTTTATCGGATTGCTTCTGGGCATGAGATAATGTGTGTTTTATTCAACATCCATTGACGCTGGGGAATCTCTTGGTATAATTATGGCTGTCTACTCGTTTCCCTCGGATTATATTATAGGTCCAGTTACAATGGTCTAAACAAGTTGCATCTGACTTGATTCGTCATGTAATTATCAGCTTAAAAATTGTTACTTGTGACTTTCCAATATTGTAATCTTCCTAAATCTTCTGAAACCTATTTTAAGCTGGATTCCTTAGAATGTTTCTGAAATGAAAGGTAAAGACAGTATTGCCTGACTTGACCCATTTGTGGTGCATTGTCATTTGAAGAGAGTATTTGCTTGCCTTGGTATTGTTTTTCTGTCCATTTGTTGCTACTTTTCTTTGTAGTTGATGAAAACTCGCTACTGTGTTCAAAAGTTGTAAATTTATTTGCTGTTGTATCTCTCTGCAGGTCCAATGGGATGAACCTTCGTCAATTGTACGTCCTGAGAGGGTTTCACCGTGGGAGTTGGAACCACTTGTGGCTACCAATTCTGGCAACCCTCAGCCTGTGCAGAGGAACAAGCGACCTCGACCTGCAATGATGCCATCCCCAGGACCAGATCTTTCTGCATTGGGTATGTTAAATGTTCTCCCTGGACTCTTGATTTTTCATTTGGGTGATCTCTTTATATTTGCATGCTATTTCCAGCAGGCATCTGGAAGTCTTCTGGTGAAGCTCCCTCTGCTGTGTGTTCAGAAGCTGAACGTGCACGTGATCAGCTTTCTTCTGTGACAAAAGTTGGTTCACTTGGGTTCACTGTTCACAGTCCTGTTACTGCAATGTCAAGCCAGTCAATTTATTGGTCCAGCAGAGCAGAAAATGTATCAGAGTCCTTAGGATCAGCAGTTGTCAATAGAGAATCCGTTGAAAAGAGAAAGAGTGGTGGAGCTGGCTGCAGGCTATTTGGGATTCAACTTTTTGATCATTCCAGTTTGGATGAAGCTTCAGCTACACCATTGGCGAGAATTGGTGAGGAGCGGCCAGTTCCATCTCTGGAGGCTGAGTCTGATAGGTCAAATATCAATAGATCTGATGTCCCTTCGCTTAACGGTGATCTTGAGAAATCTTCACAGAGATCTCTGTCAGAGTCACAAAGCAAGCAAACTCGGACCTGTACAAAGGTGAATTTATTTTCATTACTTCGACTTAGTCTTGTTCTTGTTTTGTTTAGGTGCATCCCTTTATATCAAAATACTTAGCTATGGGAAACTAAGACATTATGCAGAGACTTCCCTTCCATCTTGAATCTCTAAGTTTCTGTTATTGATCTAATAGCATTAAATATTGATGGATTATGACAGGTGCACATGCAAGGTGTGGCAGTTGGAAGGGCTGTGGATTTGACTCGTTTTGATTGTTATGATGATCTCCTGAATAAGCTGGAGCAAATGTTCGATATTAAAGGAGAGCTCTGTGGTTCTTCAGGGAAATGGCAGGTTGTCTACACTGATGACGAGGACGATATGATGATGGTCGGGGATGATCCATGGCAGTAAGTTTTTCACCACCATGTTTATTGTTTTGAGCTCATTGCTTACTCATGCTTTCTTTTGGGATTTTCCTATTTCTGAAGCATGTGCTTCCAGGGCTAAAATATTTAGTGGAATGGAGCCCTCCTTTTCCTTTTTTCCCTTTTTTTGTTTTTTTTTTTTTGGGGGGGGGGGGGGGTTGGGGCTCAATACAGCATTCCTTCATGCTGAAGTGGAATGGAGCCATGGTAAGGAGGCTGGGGGTTTTTGGTGCCTACTTGACGACTTTTGTTCATTTTATCTCCTACGATACTGAAATTTGATATCTTGTAATTTTTGTAAGTCATCTTTCAGATTCCATTATAAAAATCTGCAATTTGTTCGTACCCCCCCGGCCAAAGGAAAAGAAAAAAGAAAAACCAAAAGAAGGAAATTTCAGGAGTCTACTGGGTGTTTTGGAATCTCAGAATTTGAGTTCGTATCAGATGATGAAAAATTAAATTCAGAGTAGGATAGGAGATTTTCAGGCGTTACCATCTTGTTTGTGAAACATTTTTGACTCTTGGTCTTTGTACAGTGAGTTTTGTGGCATGGTGAGAAAGATCTTCATCTACACATCCGAAGAAGTCAAACATCTCTCGCCAAAGAATAAATTGATTGTTCAAGATGGAAAACCCAGCAATGTTGATACTGACGTGCCAGCTGCCTCGGAGGAGCAGTCATCTGCTGTTGGCCCTAGCTGCTGATTTTGCACAAAGCCCTGTGAGACCCCTCTTTCCTGAATCCTGAAGCTCAAAAAAAAAAAAAAAACCCTAGGTCAAAAATAATAGCAGATGAGTACCAAAGCTACATGAAAAAAGAGGTGACAATCGACGACTTGTTAACCTAGTTGATGAGGGATGTTGGTTTCGCCTGTCGGGCTTAAGTTGCAGCTGCCCAGCATTGTGAGTAGTTTAATTTTCTTCTGTTATCTCCTCTTAGTTTTCTAATTTTGGGTGGGGGGATCTCTTGTATGCTCTCCTTTGTTAAGTAATTTAGTAGCTGAAGAAAAAACAAGAAGTTTGCTTCTTGTGTTGCCAAGCATAGGGTCACAGTAGTAGTTTTCGTTCCGTAGTGCCTTCCCTCCCCTTGTGATGTTTGACCAGATACTCTCGTGTTGTATATAAAAGGACCTATCTGTAGAGCAGCTTCTCTTGCGTCCCATTCATCTGCTTGCTCACGGATGTCTATCTGTTACCATGGTTACTTTCCTTTTCTACGTTAGCTCGCCCTATTGCTTTGGCCTTCGGGACACTGGTTGTTTTGAGTGAAGCCATTTCATCTATTAGTCTTATGAGATGATGGCTTGCATGCAGAGTTACTGAGCTAGGCAGCATGGCAAAAGAGACTGCTCTGGCAAAAAAGTTCTAGAACTGATTCGTACTATGATATTGTTTGGTTGGAGGGGAAATAGTTTTCCCGGAAAATGAAGTTTCAATTTTCAATCTTTTGGTGATGACAAGGATGGAAAATTAATTTTCCTCGGAAAATTTCCATCCCAACAGAGGAAAATAATTTCTATTTCAAAAGAATGGAAGTTGATTTTCTTTCTTCTAATTTTTTGGTGATGTGGTCAGGCGGAATTTAGGAATAAATTTTAATTTAAATGGTTTGGATTGAAACCTGGTTATTTAAGGGGAAGATACAAAAAAGGTTGAAACCTAACTTTAAGGTTAAGATTCTTTCATGTAGTTAATTATCTTCACCATAATAATTCATTTAATATCTTTCGCCATTAAAATGATTCAATTGGCATTTAATTATCTTCACCATGATAATTCATTTAATATCTTCACCATGATAATTCATTTAGTTAAAATGATTCAATTGACATTTTATTGCATTAAATCAAATTAATGGTTTGGGTCAAAAGTTGATGTTTGGATAGGACATTTTAAAAGAAAACTAAATCTCAATTTTAAACTCAAATTCTTTGATTTGGTGAACATTTATCTCTAGTAATATAGTTCAGAAACAATTTTCATCATGAAGACAACTTAGTTGGCATTTTTAGCTTAGTCAATGGAAAAGATTAAAAGAAGTCAAATATAAATTATCAAATCAAAATTCATTCAGTTGTTTTAACGTTTATATCATTGATGACAATTTCAATTGATATTTTGTGTTTACTAAAATAGTCCACATGACATTTTCTTTTTTCATATAAAATGATTTTTTCATGAAAACTATTTTTCACCCAAACCAAACAATAACTCTAAGGGTCCGTTTGGTTATTAGAAAATTTGGTAGAAAGAAAAGTTGAAGGAAAAAAAAAGTGAAGGAAAAAAAAGTAGGGAGAAAATGAATTTTTTTTCTCTTGTTTGAATTGAGGAAAAAATACAAGAGCTTGAATGAAAAATTTAAATGTTGATGAACTACTTAAATTATATCGATGTCATTTAAGCAATACAAGATTGGAAGATGTCGGGAATTTGCCTCAAACTTTCTCAACAATTTTATGGGGAACATTTTATCACTTGTTTCTAACAATTTTTCCACATAACTTTCCATAATATTTTTTTCTTTGTAATTTTTTCTAAACCAAACACAAGAAAAAAAAGTAACTATATCAATTTTTTTTCTTTTCACTAAATTTTTCGAGATTCAAGGAGAACCTAAAAATTCAACTTTTTTGTCCTTTTTTGGGTTTCTTTTTTTTGGGGGGGGGGGGGGTGCTTCACATCCGGCTGGATCAAAGGGTTGCGTTGAGGAGCTGGAAGAGTGATGGAGAGGGAATACGACTAGTGATGATGAGGGTCATGATATCGTAAATTGATTCGTTTTCAATGGTTCCATAAAGCAATGAGCCGTTCAAATAAATTATAAAAAAAGCAACCCAACGGTCACCAAGTTTGAAAAGTTCGGCTTGGCTTACCTACTTTTCAAATTTCAAACAAAAATGCATCTCCTCCATCCATTTCTAGTTCTACTATACGAAGCTCAACCCCAAAGTCACCTATCCACTATCGGCATAATCAACAGGCATCCCTGTCTCTCGTTCTCTCTCTTTTCCCCTTTCTGTCTGAAATGCAGCTAATGAAGGCAATGAAAAAGCTGAAATTCTGGTCAAAAAAGAGCAAGAGAAAGAAGAAGAAAAGCGATTATTATCACGATCCCAATCTCTATTACCAGCTTCCCTGCTACCCACCGCCACCTTCACTGCCACCGCCGCCTCCACCTCGAACAGGAGGAGCCTGTCCATGCCACTTCTGTCAGCCAGTGCAGCCCTCAGCCCCACCTCTGCCACCATGGCTCGAGGAGGGTGCGTCCGGATCCAATTGGGTTGACCCATTTCCGGAACCCAGCCAGCCGGTTCGGGATCAATGCATCAGTGTTTCCCAGGAAATAGTGGTGACGACAACCAGCAAATTGCAGCCTTGCCCAGACTCAAGTAGCCTGTCTTATCAGCAGTACATGTCTCCAAACCAGGTTTACGAGTTGACCGTCGTTGCGCCGAGGAGGGAGAAAAATGGAAGTGGAGGGCTGTTTGGATGCGGTGCTAGAGTCGGTGCTTTCCTCATCCGCTGTTTCTTCCCCTGTTTTCACATCTCTGAAGGCCACCGAAAATGAAAATGTCACACTGATTTTTTTTTTAACAATTTGTTCCGTTGTGAATAATTTTAAAAAATTTGTTTCAGTTGTTCTATTTCTCTTTTGTTTTTCTGTTTTTGCTTTTATTTTCTTAGGGGTCGACATAGATACAGATATTGATACAATTACAAATAATTGGATATGAATTATCACTTACCGAATAATTATTTAAAATCCAACTATTCATTGAATTGAAGAGTGTGTTGTAAGAACTACGGTATGACATTCAGATAATTTTGTATCACTAGTTATTGTACCTGCTTCGCACGGTAAAAGGTATGACTGGTTTTCTTGTTATAGTTGATTATGTTTTATTTTTTAGCCTTTTAATTAATTTCTACAAAATTACAATTTCAATACATCTGACTAATTAGAGTGTTCATTTAAAACTGAAATGCATTATCACATGCCCTATGTGTAAGTACTTTTTTTTAAAGAAAACTTATTTACATAAGGATGGAAAAATTACTTATCTCTTCATAATAAACTTTGAAAATACCATATCGAACTCGCATTTTTATCCCTAAGTATTATTATACTTAAATCAAATTAGCTCTTCAATTAATGACAAGCATGTATTGAGGCATTAGTTAAGGTATAAAAACAGATAAGGAATTTTTAATTAAAAGATTATACAACAATTCGTATAACGACACTTGTCCTTAACAATCTATGTAGTCAATCTTTATTATTACATTGGATATTTTGACCATGAAATTGGAGTAACTCAAATGTAAATAAAGTCTTATTTGTGTCTTTTGCCTGATACGTTCAACAGGTGCTTCAAAAAAGTTCTATGTCTTTCAATTTGGTATTTTTTTAAATTTTTTTTTTTTTGGTTTCCTTTTTCTAGAGGATGTACGAGGTCACGATTTGCAACCAACTCTCCAATGCAGCACTCCAAAAGCTTAATCAATAGATTTAGCTAATAACCTAACTTCTACCGCCCAACATCTCTTCATTCTATCAATTGAACTAAACAGAGTATGTGTGGATAGCACTGGCAAAAATTTCAATTTGGGCCAAATTGGAGTCAAATAAATTGGACAATATCAAAATTCAAACAAGAAATTAATGACCGATACCCAATTTTTTTCTAGATTGGACAATTCAGATAAGGATAAATTTGAGTTCGAATAATAGAAATATGAAAAATGTTGTGCTCGGATTTGAAATTCGAATGAAAAATTCATGACCATGCAAATTTTTTTTCATATCGGATAAATTCGAATATTCGGATCGGATAAATTTTTACTAGCGCTAAATTGTGCTATGTGGGCCCAACTAATTTGCAAATGGCTTGTCAAGTCTTTACTTGGTGAATTGATTAGGATATCCCATTATCTCAAGTGAAAGTAGACCAACTATAACTAACCTATGGTTGTCCACTCTCATTACGAGTGCAGATTATTAAGGGGGGTTTGAGCCTTGGTACCACATAGAGCAAATTTTATAGAATTCCTATAACTGTCTTATTTTTGTTCCTCGCTGAAAAGGTAATTTCGAATCAGAAATAGCACTTTGTACCCTAAGGGTATGTTCTTTTCATTGGTAAATCCCATTTTATTAATTTCAACCCACTTCAACCAACTCATACCGATGTCTACAAACTCAAACAAAAAATTTCGATCCTTTCCGAATTTAACTAACTTCAATCAATTTCGACCAACATCTATCAACTCTTACTAATCTCTTTCAATATTTCTTACAAAGAAATCCCCTCTCATTTATATTGTTTTTCCAATATCCTTTAACTTCTACCAATCTTTCCTAATCTTAACCAACTCCTACCAATTATTCCAAAAAAATACTAAATTCTACTAACTTCTACCTATATTTACTAATTTCACCTATTTATCAACCCTTATTAGAGGTGGATAACGGATTAGGTATCTATTGGGTCAGGCGGGATGACCCCTTTAAAATAGGGCCAATAAAGGATCACATCAATTATAGACTGGGTCAATAGTGGGCTAATCCATTACAGTATATTGGTGAGTCGGATTGAGTCAGTGTATTAACGACCCATTTCGTGACCTGTTACTTTTTCAATTTACTTGCCATACTAATCTACCATTAGTTAAGTTTATTACCAATGCTTTTACACATAACGATAACTATTATATACAATGTTTTTTCGTATGAGTTTGTTCAATTATAAAACAGGTCAAAAGCAGATCGTCCATGGGCCAACCCGACCCGATCCAATCCACCTGATTTACAAAAAAGTCCCAATCTGGCCCAAATTGTTAAATGGCTGGCCCTAACCCTACCTGAACCACTTTGTAAATGGGCTGACCCTAACCCGATCCAATACGGTCCATTACACACCCCTAATTCTTATTTACCAACGAAAAGAACAAGCTCGAGTCTATAGATGGAGGGATAAGGTACAAGTCCTACATAAAAAGAATGATCAAACATATTCATTTCAAGTGGTTCTCTTAGTTGATCTGCTCCTTTTCTTTTTTGGGGGGGGGGGGGGATAAGGAAATGACCATTGAATAGAGAACCAACACATTGTCCAAAATACATCGTCTATCAGAGCATCACGCCTACCAGAAGCTTCCATCGCCACAAAAAACAAGAGACTTTCCCCTTCACCAAACGAAAGCAAAGCAAAAGAGGGAAGGGGAAGGGATGATGAATGTAACCACCTTTATTACTTTTGATTTCAATCATGGGATCCTTTTGTATTAGTTCACTCATCTCAGTGCTTCAGCATTAGCTTACAAGGCCCATCCAATTGGCTCTGGGGGAATGTTATGGTCCAAAATATCCAAAACTGGATGCAATTGCTCATAGACTCGGTTGAAACTTTGCTGCCGTACTCATCTGAAGCAAAGCATGGTTGATGGTAATTTCTCACTTTCCTCTGAAAGAGTTCCTTGACTTTTGCCACAACATAAGAAATAGGCCCGGGGGAACTGGACTCTCCTTGCCTTAGCTTTTCTAACACATCAACCTCTGGGTCACATTCCATCTTACAACAACAACAACACCACCACCTCCCAGTGTGGGTCCCACTTTTGCAGGGTCTGGGAAGATCCAGCTGTAGGCAACCTTACCTCTACTAGTATTCCTACCCATAGAGAGACTGATTCCAAGAGACCCACGAAAAAGGTTTTGTGAAAAATTTTTATAGAGGAAAGCGCTTGCGAAGCATTTAAAGAGGAAAATCAGTACCAAAGAAGCTGAAACTGAAAGAAGTTGAAAGAAAGTTGAAAAAACGTACTTCAACAATCCACGTTAAGCAGTTGCCGTCACTCCCAGAAAAAAAGCACAACCTGCATACGAGAACGACAAACCCCTACCATCCCTAAGCCACAGTAGCTACTGACAACTATAGAGTCGCTTCTCTACCATCTAAGATTCTAATCCTATTCCGCCACAACCTCCTATCCTGAGCGAGGTCCTCCGTCAAACCCATTACTTTCAAGTCCTCTCTAATCACCTCGTCCAAAATCTTCTTCGGTCTACCCCTTCCTCTCTTACCACCAGGAAGGTCGATCAACTCACACCTCCTCACTGGGGCGGCCATACTTCTCCTTTTCACGTGGCCAAATCATCGGAGTCTTGATTCCCTCATCTTCTCTTTTATGGGGGTCACTTTAGCTAAGTCCCTGATTACACCATTCCTAACTCTGTCCATTCTCGTAAAACCACACATTCACCTGACCATCCTCATCTCAGCTACCATCAACCTCTGGATCTGCGTCTTTTTTAGAGGCCAACACTCCGATCCATATAAGACAGTCGGTCTAACTACCATCCGATAGACTTTGCCTTTCAATCCTAAGGGCACCTTCTTGTCACATAGCACCCCTCAGGCAGACTTCCATTTTTGCCAGCCCACTCTTATGCGCTGGTTAATATCCTCGTCAATGTCCCCATTTTGCTGGATGATCGAGACAAGGTACTTCAACTTATCTACCTTAGGTATCTGTCTCCTATCCAGAGTGACTTCTCCCCCCTCTACTATCCTTCCACTGAAACAACAATACAGGTATTCCGTTTTCGATCTACTTAATCTAAAACATCTAGCTTCCAGCGTAAGCTGCCAACTATCCAACTTGTTATTCACCCCGTGCCTGGTCTCATCGATGAGAACAATGTCATTTGCAAAAAGCATACACCATGGGACCTCAACTTGAATCTCTCTAGTAAGTTCATCTAAAACTAAGGTGAAAAGAAACAGGCTTAGGGCTGAGCCCTGATGCAAACCCATACTAACAACGAAGTCATGAGTCACTCCAACATTGCTACCGGCCCGTCTCTACCAAGAATTACCATTGTGATACTCAAGAACCAGTTATGGTTGGCAATGATGATAGCTCCTAGTACTATATACCTCTTGCTGTAATCAGTCTAATGGTACCCAACATTCATCTTGAAATGAGCTTTTTTTATCCCAAGCTATGAGCAAGCTCTCCATGAGTCGCTCAACATAGCCCGTCTCTACCAAGAGCTACCATTGTGATACTCAAGGACCAGTTATGGTTGGCAATCATCATAGCTCCCAGTACTATATACCTCTTGCTGTAATCAGTCCGATGGTACCCAACGTTCATCTTGAAATAGAACTTCTGCGTCATTCTTTAAATTATCAGTACCCTGCAACTTCATCATATGATTAGTCTCCTAGATTTCATAGATAGTTTGATTCCACAGGGTTTGAGCTCTGAGGCGCCACTTAAGAAAATAGACCTGCTTCTACAAGACAACAAAAACTAGCAAATCATGGTGAAAATTCTTACCCATTCTTCATCATGAGATAGATTTGTGCTAATCCAATGAACTTAATTTCAATCAAATAAATTATTGAGAAGGAAGCTATTATTTTTAGGAATGGATTTCACCCTACTAGCACTCCAGCAGCAATAGAGCAATTCCTAAAAATATGTAGCTGAGTTTCTATTGTATTCCAACAAATACAACACCTTGAATTAAGGTCAAAGATACACTTCATATGATTAGTCTCCTAGATTTCATAGATAGTTTGACTCCACAGGTTTTTAGCTCTGAGGTCGCTATTTGAGAAAACAGACCTACTTCTATAGGACAATAAAAACTAGCAAATCATGGTGAAAATTCTAACCCATTCTTCATCTTGAGATAGATTTGTGCTAATCCAATTGTTGGCCAGCCCTAATAGAGTTGGGCCCGATGGCTACTAGTGTCGCCTAGGGCGACAACCCAGGCTGGCCCCTGACCTATATAAGGAGGCTTAGGGGGATTAGCCTAGGGTAATCAACAACTAGATTTCTCATACTCCCCTATTCATCTCCCACGGCTGCCCTACCATCCAGTGGATTTTCGGGTTTAGGGCGTGAAACCCTAAGGCGACTCTAGTAGCCGCCTAGCATCCGTATTGACATGGGCTATTCCCGATAGAAAATTTCGTAACCATGTTGGTCCTAATTGTTCCTACAGTGGTATAAGAGCCAAACTGTTTGGATTAGTCCCGAAAGATCTGATTCATTAAGAGCATGCTTGTCTATACAATTGAAGTGCTTAATTTTTGTAATGATGCAACCCTACTATGCTAATAGCATGCGTTTGGAATTGTGATGCCCAGAACCAACTAAAAGATTGCATCTTTAGTTGAATTAATTGTTGAATGTTTTTGTTTTTCGAACTTGGTATGCCCGGATTGATAAAACAAACCCCAATTGTGATTTGTGCGACTATGTGTGCATTAATCCATGCCCAGATTAATCCTTGCAATCATGCTCTAATTAACTACCCATGACACGATTTCCATTATTCTAAGCATGCTTATGTGACAAGATTTCAAACTATATTCGTTTTAATTTTGCGATTATGTCGTTTGATGGCATGTTTTTTGATTATGCAACTACATTACTGTATGTAATTATTTGCAACCATGAATGCACAAAACCCTAAAGACCCGATGCCCTGATTATGCATGACCTGAGTCAGCCCTTTACCCCACCGACTTCACCTTTGTGGTTGTAGTGGATCTGGCAGGGTCTTCGTGACCCCAAAGAAGCCACCTATTGCCCAAAATATTTAATAAAAGCAAAAGCGAGGAAAAGAAGCATCTGTACTCGTTAGAGCTGCTAAGGAGGGATGGCACGTGTACGTCATGCGCCGTCGACGAAGAGGATTCAGGCTGCCTTCCCCCTCCTTTGTCCCTCTAGAGCACCGATCTATGCTTTGTGGACTAAGAAAACCCCAAAACAACCATGCTTGGATGCACGTAAGCAACACGCGCCGCTGCCTGGGTAACACATTGGCCGCGTGAGACACATGCTCCCGCTCGTTTTCGACCGATCTATGAGGTGGTTGTGACGGTTCTATGGGTGAGATGTGATGTGAGACTGACGACAACCATCCTTCGGGATAGGAAGGGATGGCGATTAGGGCTATGTTGGCGAATGACCACCTAAGAGACGATGGGTTCTCATGGTGGAGAAAACCCAGAGGAAACTAGGTGGTGCGAGTAGGAAAGGTCGGCCTTCATCTCGGTGGAGAGAGAAAGAGAGAAGGCTCCATTCCGTTTTGAGGAGGGCAGAGAGGTAGGGAGGTTGAAAGTTTTGAGGTGCAATTACATATAGGTATCCTCACGTTTTTACTTATTATTTTTTTAACTCTGAACTTTTTGAAATAATATTTTAGTATCTCCATGTTTATGTAATTTAATTATTAGGTACCTTTTATTTTTCTTAAGTTTCTGAACTTTTAAAAATTTGTAATTTAATCTCAATATTTAAAAACTTATTTACGAAAATTTTAATTTTGTGCATGTGTATTTTTTCCCATTAAGTATTATTTTCGATCCTTTTTCATTTGGTATTAGAGTCACTTGTGTAAAAATAATTAAGATTATTAAGCTAATTAATGGCCAATTAAGCTAATTAATGCTTGAATCATCACCTGCTTGCCATGGTCCTAATTATTCACATATTGTCCACTCACCAGAAAGGAATATCTCATTAGCACATCAATTAAACTATATCACTAATATAGTTTTACAAATAAAAGCAGAATTAGTTGAAATTAAGACTGAGCTGAAGGAGTTTAAGAATTAGTTAAATGTTGTCCATCTTTCTCTAATGAACGAACTTAAACATAGTGAAAAAGCTAGTCCTAGTATTAGTACTCCTTTTCAGCATAAATATCCTTTCCAAAACCCAAAAAACAAGATTTCATTTCCTTTGCAAGAAATAAAAATCCAAAAAGAAATAGGAGAACAATTTGGTGAAAAATCGACTGAAAAAAAAGAAAAAGAAGATGGAGTATAAACAATATACGCTTGAAGAACTACAAAAAATGTTCGATAAAGATCAAAATCTGGAAGAATTAAACAAAATTATGAGTGCCATTAGTGATAAACATGAAGTGTTGTCTGATGATAATGAAAGAACCAATAATGTCCAATTAGAAGAAGAAATATATCAGCAGATGAATCTGATTAAATTAGAAGATCTCAATGCATTACCATTAGAAGAAATTAGCAGAAAACTTGATAAGAAATATGGTAAAATGACTATTGAAAACGAAATCAATGAGATTGGGGAGGAAATCGACTTATATGAAACAGAAACTAATCTAGTTAAAAATGTTATTCCTAAACCTGAAGAATTTGGTGAACTATTTAAAAGAAATACTCATTTTCTAAGACCTAGGTACGCCCCGGCAAGACGTACAAACAATTGTTCCTTCGGGTTTATCTCAAGAAAAACCACGACCTATGAAGAAATTGGCTTTACCTTAATAAGCCAAACTGGCTATATCTTAAATATTGATGAAGTCCGTAATACAGAAGAAATATTTGAGTATTGAAAAAGAGGAATGAATAGTGTCTTAAATCTAAATACTGCATGGACTGCGGCAAACTTCCTAAGTTATATCGAGCACAGTTTCTCGGGCACTGTGGCTGATTGGTATGATTCATTAAGTGACGATGGTAAAAATGCATTAAGAACAATGGAAACACCAGCTGCTATGTTTAGAAATTTGTGCAAAGAATTGAAACTGAATTCATCGAAGCTAGACTTGATTTTGAACAAAAAGCAAGAGAATGACAAAGAAAGATTAATAACATATAATTATGGGTGTAAGATCCACGTTTTTGTTTTTCCGTTAAGCTAACTGTATTATCTTTTTACGTTATAAAATCGTATTTTTAGTAACTGTGTGAGTTAAATTATTATCGATGTGCTTATGGGAGCTAGAATTTTATAAAAAGGCATTATTATTGCTATTATTGATTTTAAAGTTCATTCGCTCTATTTGTATCTTTAAATTTTATCGATAGTTTAATTTAGTCGTTATTCGATTTATTTAGTCACTTGCCGAATACGATTAAGTTGTCAACCTTAGAAGTCGTTCGATGTTTAATAAATCGAACCCTTATATATTTGGGAACAAATTGTCAATCAAAGGCCGTACTAATGATTGGGTTTAGAATAGGAGGTTGCGAAATTGGATAAGCGATTTTAGTTGAATGGGCTGGCGACCAAGAAACAAAAAATAAATAAATAAAAAGGAGCATAAGGGGCCGAAGCCCCTTACTTTTCTCAGCAAAAGCACAACCCCGACCCCCCTCTCTCTCCTCGTTCTTCTTCTTCATCTTCCTGAGCCTGACTCCCCTATCTCTGCACCACTCCTCTGCTTCACTTCCTCCTCACCACACATGCATATCCTGGCCAAAGAAACTCGAGCCACCGTCTCCACGTGCCGACGACCCACCTCACGCGTGGCTGAGCTGAAAACCGGGAACTGGCAATGCTGGTTTGGCATGAATCCGACCGAACACCCATCAGATTTGGAGCATGCAAGGTGAGTTTCGAACCTCTTCTCTTCTATAAATTGGATTCTCGCCCTAATTCCATCTCAATTGTCCCTAAATTCCTCAGAAATTGCGAGTTAGGGTTTTGGGTTTGGGCTAGGTCGAGTCACGCGCGAAGAGCAGACGAGTATCTGGGTGTTGGTGTTCGATTTTTGGCCTCAATTCAAGCTAAATCGCGTGTCTCTAGCGTGGAATCGAGGTGGGTGTTCCTCGCCTCCTAAATTAGTATTAATTTCGAAAACGTTTTCAGTAGTTTAATGATGCATGTTAGCCTAGGCTTGCTTCAATTCGTGTATGATTCGTGTTGAATGACCTAAATTACCTATTACATGCAAGTTAGTTTAACGTATTTAGTCTCGATTCAAGTTAATTAGTTGATGCGTGAAAAAGAATTAAAACCGAAGTTAGTTTAGCGTGTTTAGCATCGATTTAAGTTAATGAGTTAATGCGTAAAAAAAGAATTAAAATCGAAGTTATATTAACGTGCTTAGCTTCGATTCAAGCTTCGATTCAAGTTAATTAACTAATATATGAAAAAGAATTAAAATCGAAGCCCTTTTAACGTGTTTAGCTTCCATTCGAGTTAATTAACCAATGCATGCAAATGAACTAATTTTGAAGTCAATGAAATGTGTTTAGCATCGAATCGAGTACATTAGCTAATGCATGTTAAAAGAATTAATTTCGAAGTTATATAAACGTGGTTAGCTTCGATTCGAGTTAAACTAGCTAATGCATGTTAACGAATTAAATTCGAAGATATTGAAATATGTTAGCTTTCATTCGAACCCTTTTTAGTACATTCAGTTAACACGTGCCTGAAAGTTTGGTTCAAAGTAAGCTATGCATGTTTAGAATCAAGTTTAGTATATTTAGTTAACACATGTTTGAAATGTCGACTCGAATAGTAACATTGGTATGATAAATGAAAGCTTAGAATCGTATTAAGTCTAAGTGGCCTATTTAGATTCGAATAATGACTTCGATGAAATAAATGAACGTCTAGATTCGTATTATGCTTGCATGGCTTAACTAGGCTTGAAATGTAACTTCAAATCAATGAATGAGCACCTTGAATCGAGGTTTATTCGTTTAGTTGAATTAGGCTTGTGAAATGAGCTTGAAAACTACATTCGAATGACGAAATGAGCATGCTTACCCCTTAACTACAATACGTGAATGTAATCGTGTTTCATGTTAGTTAGTTCGACTCAGCTTATTGAACGTTTGTTTTCAGTTAAGGTCGTGTGAATGCATATATATATATATATATATATATATATATATATATATATATATAGATATGCACATATGTATGTATGGTTATAACCGTTGCTTGCAGCGCATTGCTACTTCTTATTTGTTGGTTCGGCAAGTGAAACATTGGTAAGTTACGCAAGTTTACATATTGCTCTTCAGTATATCATGATGATTAGAATACTAAAGTGTGAAATTGAAACCAAGATGGTAGTTGAATGGTTTGAGGAAGAACTATGAGTGGTTCGAGGTTCTTGTGGTACGGTGCTTATGAGGAGGGAGTTCGGGTTGTGAATTGACCGCAATCGTGTGGATTGCGAGGCCATGTGTGGCTCATTGTGTTGTTGAAATGATTATGAAGTGGTTGAATGTAATACGTGCAAATCTGTCCCCTTTTATGTCAATAAGATGCATTATGCGTGTGTATGTGATACATATGGACCCCTTTCCCTTCGATGTCTTCGAATTGCATTATGTGGATAAGGGTGAGTTTTTTCAAAGAAGGATTTCATGTTTTGAAATGATACTAGCCATAACTATTAGTGCATGGTGGCCTATTTTAATTAAATGAATACAGTTTTGGGAGTGAACTCACTTGAACGGGGGAATCCCTAAAGAGTTTTACAAAGGTGTTAGTTGCATGAAAAAGATTTCGCTGTGAGAGGCAGCAAACTTATTAGTCATTATGACTAGTTTAAATGGCTAAGATAAGTGCTTAGGGACAATAGATGGGAGTGAACCTGCTTGAACGGGGGAATCCCTAGCCTAGGGAGTAATCTTTAGAGACCCTGACGAGGGTTAAGGTCCAAAAGTTAGTTGTCATCCCAGAAGTAAGACCTTAGCGTGAGTTAATCTCGTTGGGATTGAGTGTAGATCTCTCTCAACCAGCACTTTATGATAATCTTATGCCCAGAAGTAGTTTCTTATCAAATGAGAAAAGCAGTTGGCATTTCCCCTTTTTAAGTATTTCAGAAAAAAAGTTTTTAAGGGTCATTATGAGACCAAGATGAAAGAGATTCTTTCAAAGAATATGAGTCTCAAGAGGCTAAGAGTAGAGTTTTTATGAGCCTCAAGAGGCCAAATGAAGTGTTTTCAGTAAAAAGAAAGAAAGCTTTCTGTGTATGACATGTGCATGTTCTAAGTATAGCTTATGAATGAGATATTAAGTAAGATAAGAATATGAAAACAAAGTCTTATGAGCATATTCATGCATACCCTATGAATGAGATTTGATTGAGACTTGAAATGTGTATATCTTATGCACCTTATATGAACAAAATACCAAGAAAAGTATGATTATAAAAGGAGATAACCTTATGTGCACATCATGTGAATAGGGTTTCATGCATAGTTCGAATAGACTGCTAAGAAGTTATGTTTATGAAAAAGAAAGTCTATGTGCTTAGCCTCATCACTTGTTTAAGTGTTTGACTACTTGTTAGTAAATAAATTTGGTCATTTAGAGACCTAGAAATGTGTTTGAGTGCTAAAAGTCAAGTTTATGGTTAGTAATGTTTCCATAGGAATTTCATGAATGCCTACTATGATATTAAAGTATGGATACGTGATATGTGACTAGTAAAGATATTATTGCCTGTAACGGTTTTGGTTTTAAGGGGGATGGGGAACACTCACTGAGCGTGTGGTTGCTCATCCCACTACTCTTTCCCCTTTTCCCCAGGTTTTCTTTATAACAGGAAGAAGTTGAATCAGCTATGTCAAGATGGAACCTGTTCTTGCTTGCAAGGTGTCGTTTGTGCCCATTTGAAGGGATCTTATGTTTTTAATGAAGTCATGTTATGTGTTCTTAGTTTGTAAATGTTTGTAAACAAATATTCTAGTTCATGTAATGCATATTGCATATGAGTCGCTCTGTATAGCCATATGAGTCAACCATCTAACTAGTTATATGTCTTCTTAGTCAAAGTTAGTTATGTTTTGGAATGTAAACCCTATACTTCGGTTGTGTGAACCATTGAGTTGTATCCTTCGTTTCTTCTTCATTCATGAACTATTCTGTTTGGTGTACTCCGAGCGAGTGGCTCGTTGAGTTATGAACTCCGGTGTATAGCCGTTGAGCTTCTTTTAAATGTTTTACGCTTTCGTTGATTTACAAGGATTTATTGTAAGGCTTTTAACCTGGAAACGATTAGTTTTTGGGGGAAACTCTATCCGTTTCGTCCCAGAATTTAAGTAAAAAGTTAAGAAAACGTAACGTTTTCGGCCCTAGGGGCTGGGGGTGTTACAATGGGATATGAGATATTTGGAAAATTATATTGCTGAATTTAGTCAATATTATTACAAAAGTGGGCATAATGAAACCAATCTTGGTATGTTCTATGACAAATTGCTATATGCTATAAATTCTATAATTAATGAAAAATACACTGCATATCTTGAACAAGCAGATGTCATTGATACCCTTGGTTCTAGAATTTCTTATTTAAGAAAATGGGTCAATGATGTCATTGATCACCAAGGCCTTGATCTCCAAAAACAAAACAAAATTAAGAAGCAATTTCTAACTTGCTGGGATTCACCTCACCAATGGGGAAAAGAACATGAAAAGTGAAGGAAAAGAAAATTCTATAAGAAAAAGAGTTTTAACAAGCAAAGGGGCGAGAAAGATAGAAGAAAATATTATAATAAACCAAGTCCTAAAAAACTAAGATTTTTTAGGAAAGCAGCTTATTGTCCGGCTAGGAAAAACAATTGCAAATGCTGGGCATGCGGAGAAGTAGGGCATTATGCTAACGAATGCAAAATTAGAAAGAATAACAAACTTATTGAAACCTTGGGAAGCTTAGATTATGTCAAGCTTAGTGAAGATAAGGCTTTAGACCTAGCCTTAAGCAATAACAAAGGAATTATTGAAATTATAGAGGACAATGAATATGAAGAAAGTGATTATGAAAAAATAAGTCATATGATGAAAAGTAGTTCGGTCAGCCTTGGTGATCTTCAAGGAGAATTTGTGGTAGACAATGATCATGAAGAAGTCAAAGGGGATTGGGTTCTTCCCATAATAAAAAAAGACATGATCTATAAAAAATCTTTCTTTCAACTAAAAAGCAAATACGTTTGTGAAATGATGGAATGAGACATGGAGATAAAGGATTGTGAGTATGACGTTGGGAAAGTTAATCTTATTAATTGGGAGAATATCCTTAAGCATAACAAAGATAGAAAATATAGGTACATCCATGTCGGAAGTGTCCAAGTTCAAATCACTCCATTACAATATTACGGTAAAGATATTGATCTTTACGCTTTACTCTGTGATATTAGGCCCACCAAATTTAATAATCAAATAATCACAGGGATAAAAACCAATTTATGTAATGGGTCAGTACGATTCAATTGTCGACTAGGATATTATGTGAGTGTAAAAGATGAATTTGCTAAATACTTCCTATCCCTTAAGATAAAAACGGTTGGGATGGATATGAAAAGAGGAGGATATCCTTTAAGGATATTTTGAAAAATTATCTACAAATTAGATAATACAATCGATCATAAGACAAAGATAACAATAAAAAAAGCAAAGAAATTTGAAAGTCCCACCCCCATGCAAAAAATCCAGAGGATTAAATCCAATCCTCAAGAGATAAAAATTAAACGTTGATGGATATCTAGCTTTGCCGATCCTATAAAGATCAATAAGAAAAATAATATAATAAAGATTGATAAGGAAGGCAAAATCACCATAAAACCCTAGTATGAGTACAAGGTTAGATTTTTGTTAAGTCAAAAATCATGCATTACTTTTATAATTATTTCGAGTATATTATATATATTATTTCGTTTAATTTGCGTTGTTTTATATATTTTTTAGGGTTAGTATTAATTTAATAAAGAGAACAAGAGAGGACGTAGAAGCTCGGGTTTTCCACACTTAGCTACAAGACAGTTTAAAAATAATAATTATGGAAAATATTATTTTTATAATTATTATATTGGGCTAGGGTTCAAGAGTTGGTGAAAGGCTATAAGTTTTGAGGAAGAAGAAACCTAAGGAAGAAAGGAGAAGAAAACCCTAAGACACTAACCCTAGCCTCACCATACTCACTATATACTCATCTCTCATCCACCACCATCAGGAACTCACACGACCATCTCCTTCAACGCTGGCCCATCTCCATACCTCCACAAACACATGCCTTCACCATCTTCCATCGTCATCGTCATCAGCTCCTTCATCGTCATCACCAGCCCCTCCCCATCATCTCATCAAGCTCTTCTATCTTCACCATAAATCATCACAGCAGCCATCTTCCTCACGCCTCCATCAAGCCTCCTCATCATCTCACCGTGATCATCATCATCTCATCGCCCATCTTCTTCTGCCCATCAAGCTTCCTCACCATCATCATCATCATCGATTAGCCCCTTCATCACGATCACCTCACCTACACCTTCATCATCATCTTCGATCATCACCATAATATCCACCACGCCTAACCTCAAGAACCCACGACTTCCTTCTCCACGCAACACCCTCTTCATCAAAGTAGGATTTTTTTTTGTTTTATTATTATTATTATTATTATTATTATTATTATTATTATTATTATTATTATTTTGTTTTATTTATTCTGTGGTAGGTTTACTATTAAACATCAAATATTTGAGTTATTATTGTAATTTTATTTTTAATATGAGTGAGTAATTTTTTGCTTAGTATAATCTTCTTGAAGTCGTGTTAAATTAATTATTTTGAAACAAGTTTTACGCTTTAATGCCTAGTTGATTTATATTAATAATTCTTTAGCGATTAACGTTTATTGTTTATGAAATTTGCGTTAAATCGATTAGAATGCATGCTAGTTGATTAAATATAATTTCGATTGATAGTTTAGAAGATTATAATACGTAAAAGTTATAATCTTTTATGCTTTGGTATCACCCTAATTAATCATGGATGGCTCAAACTTATCTCTTTTAATTAGGTAATCGCTTTAGATCTTTGTTAAATCAATTTGCTGGTAAATTGGTTACAAAGTGTTAAATGATGTTTTTCTAATTCTTAATGCTCTAATTTGGTTAAATTTTTACGCTGGTGTAAAGATTATCAAATTAGTAGCGTTTATATTAGGGCTGGACCTAAGTAAACTAAAATCTAAGGAAAAACGGGGAAGAACCATTCGTGGATATCTTCTACAGTTTAACTCATGAATGAAATTAACTTGTGTGTTAATGATAAATATTAATTTGCATGGTGGATTGAGATTATACTAAGTATCCTTCATAAATTTGATAACTTTTGATTATTATTTATTGCTTAGAATTAATTTGATTAGTTTGTTGATTTTTGTTCTAGTTTTATTAGCTTCAATATAATTTCAATCGACCCCCCACAAAATTATAGTATTTTAGGAGTTTCTAGGTAATTTTAGATAGCTTAGATTTTGATTTTTAGAGTGGTTATAATTTTAGATTGATTTATATTCAGTTTTAGTATTTAATTACCGGTTTGTTAGAACTTAGACTAAAAATATTTATTTTTGTTATTTTTCTATTTTTATTAATTCCTAGGATTTATATAGTGTCCTAGTCTGCTCATATTCAATTTCGTAATGTTTGGAAATTATTTGATAATTTTTTAGAATTATTTTGTGAAATTGATAAGTGCAGGTTTTTTAGGTTATTAATTCTGCAAATTTCGATTTTTAATTATTAATTCACGATTATTAGGTATTGTTAAGTCCAGAAAATTGTGTCCTAGGATTAGGATAATTTTCTCAATTATTTTCGTATTTATAGTTATGCAGATTATTTTATTTCTGATTTCAGATCTAATATTCTGCATTGATATTCTGTGCTAATTTTCTGATCTGATTTTTCTGAAATAAATTAGATACAATTTAGAATTTATAAGCTTATAGACCTAAAGAATGATATTTTAGGTTACTGTTTGATATTTTTAATATTTATTTTCTAACTACTATTTGCTGTTATTGATTTTTAATTAGAATTTTAGTTAATATTTTGTTTTTATTTTTCTCAATTATTTAGGAAATCTTTTTACTGTTTTATTTCCAGAATATGATTTAGAATATTTAGGAGCATCATTAGGTATTTTTCTAGATTTTTAATCATTAGATTTTAATTATTTTAGAATTACTAAGATTAGACTTAACAAATTGGATTAGTAAAATCATTTAGGATTAAGCTAGCCTTTTACAACAATCTTTCCTCGTGGATCGATCCCTGCTTCCCTATACTATAAAAAATATTTAATAACCGAAGTAGTGGTTAAATTTGTAGCTCTCGACAAGCTTTACAAATTTTGGCGCCGTTGCCGGGGAAAGAAAATTAAATTGCTAGTTTATTTCTATTTAATTTTACTCCTTTCATTTCTTTGTTTTAACTTTAGTATTCTATTTTTATAGGACTTCTTGTAGTGCATGAAATTAAGGAGTGGTAAGGACACTGGGGAGGTCAGGGATCAATCATTGAAAGCTGAAATCAAAGAGAGTCAGCTTGACCCAGTAAGTTTTAGGATTAAAGAGGTAAGCATGTCTACTCTTCGAGAACTTGCTGTGTAACGCCCCAAATTAAACATGTTTCACTGCTTGTATTTTCTTCATATAACCACCTACTACAATCATGCTTTAACTCATCCAAAACCATACCAACATTACCATAATCATTTATGATGATAAATATTACCAAATCAAATACAATATGACCCAAATCCATCACTTCAACTCAAACTTGCTTGATCAAGAACAAGCTCACCCTTAGCATGCTTTGATGCTTAACCAACAAATTAACACATCAAAAAATAGCTCTTACTTTTATCAAAATAGCATGATCAAGAAGCTAAATCAGAATCAAAACCAAAATACAACAAATCAACAAGATAAGGTTAGGGTTTACCTCACTTGGTGATTCAAAGAGAGAGATGAAGATGGTGCTTGATGTGGGAGGTGTTTGGGTGGTGGATGGTAGTTGGAGGGTGGCCAGCTGGTGGCTGGAAAGTGGCTGGAAGGTGGTGGATCAGCCAAGAAAAGAGGGCAGCCATGTAAGAGGGAGAAGGAGAGGTGAGTGGATGAAAGAAGAGGATGACTAGTCTTGCTTGTGTGAAATAAAAAGATCACTAACTTGAGTAAGCAAAACACTTGGCTGAAAATTAAAGTAAAAGACTTGGCTGAAAATGTAAACCCCCAAATTAATATATTTGCTAATTATAATTAGGGTTAATCATGGTAATTAGCTAAACAAAAGGGATTAGGAACTTGTTGGGCTGAAATTGGGCTAAAATGAGCTCGGGTTGGAAAAAAAAATGTCAAACCGCATGCGATAATTAAATTTATTTTTCCGAAGCTTGAAATTAAATATGATGTCATGAAAAATAATTTAATCGTTTAAATCATAATTATCGAGGCCTAATATCAATTTCTCCGAAAAATTATTTTCGGTAAATGAAACTCGAATTGCAAAGTGGAGCCCGAAATGATTTTTTTTTATTCATTTTTTTTTTCAATTGGGATGATTCAATAAGATAAATAAATGTGAAAAATAAATAACGTTGCTTAATTAAATAAATAAATATGATTTAGGGTCGGGCTATTACATGCTGCCCCTAACTTAGAAACCCAACCAATGTCCATTACTTATGCTGTTTTAGATAAACCTTTGAAATTAAACTTAGGATTTATTAATTTGTTACCTAAGTTTCATGGATTGGCTGGAGAGGACCCATATAGACACATTAGTGAATTCCTTATTACCTATTCGGCTATGGTGCCTGAAGGAATTTCTGAGGGTCAGATTAGACTAAGGGCCTTTTCCTTTTTTTTGCTTGGTAATGCTAAGGACTGGTTATATTATATTCGAATACTTATAATGAAGGATGGAGAAACCACCCTAACCTTAGGTATGGCCCTAAGCCTAACCCACCTGGTTTTGACCAACCCTCTTGTCAACCTTCTAGTCAAGATAGGACTAATTTCCTCCTAGAACAAGTCCTTAAGAAAATAGATGATAGGTTCCAGAGTATGGAAACCACCCTTAAGCAAGTTCAAGAGAGACAAATAGCGACTGATACCATAGTTAACAACTTGCAAGCCCAATTGCAAAATAGGTTACCATCTCAACCTTACCCTAACCCCAAGGAGAATGTTAGTGCCATAACACTTAGAAGTGGGAAAGAGTTAAAGGAACCTATGAAGAAGAGAGAAGTGGAACCTGAGTTGGAAGTGAAAGGGGCGGAACTAGAATTAAATACAGAGTTTAATCAAACTACTAAGGAATTAGGAGAAAAGAAAAGAGAATCTTACAAGCCAATCCCACATTTCCCTAGTAGATTTAGGAGCCCTGCGTCTAAGGTAAATGAGGCTAACCAAGAGATTTTAGAGACTTTTAGGAAGGTAGAAATTAATATACCTCTCCTTGATGCCATTAAACAGGTGCCTCGTTATGCTAAGTTCTTAAAAGAATTATGTACTACCAAAAGAAAGTTAGTTTGTAATGAGAAGATAAGTGTGGGGGAAAATGTGTCTGCTGTTTTTCAAAGAAAACTTCCCCCTAAGTGTCAAGACCCTGGTGTGTTTTCTGTTCCTTGCAAGATAGGAAACATTTGCTTTGATAAAGCTATGCTTGATTTAGGTGCCTCTATTAATGTTATGCCTAGATCTGTTTATGACAAACTGAACCTAGGCGAATTAAAGAAAACAGGCATAGTGATTCAATTAGCTAATAGGAGCAACACTTATCCTAATGGAGTGTTAGAGGATGTTTTAGTTCAAGTGAATGAACTAGTGTTTCCTGCTGACTTTTATGTAATGAACATGGGTGAAACATGTCATGATATTCCCATCTTGCTTGGTAGGCCCTTTTTGAAAACTGCTAGAACTAAAATAGACGTGCACAAAGGGGCATTAACCATGGAATTTGATGGTGAGGTTATTAAGTTCAATATTTTTGATGCCATGCGATTTCCTTCTGATGTAACTACCTATATGCACTTGATGTTTTTGATGAGTTATCTCAAGATGTCTATGACTTGTCCCATGAGGATGAGTTATTTATTGTGCTTACTGAGAGTCTTGATCATACTGGGTCCTAGAAAGTGCCGTATCAAGTTAATGATAATTTAGATGAGGTGATAAGTTCTTTGTCTCACTTGCAAGAGCATAATGGACCTAACAAACTTGAACTGTCTGAAAAGCATTCTAAGTTACTTCCCTCGAGTATCTCACCCCCTAAACTGGAATTAAAACCCTTACCTGAAAATTTAAAATATGCTTATTTAGGGGAAAATGTGACTTTGCCTGTAATTATCTCTAGTGCACTCACCTTGGATCAGGAAGAAAAACTTATTAAAGTGATTAGAGAACATAGCGAAACTATAGGGTGGACTTTAGCAGACCTTAAAGGCCTTAGGCCTACCTTGTGCTCACATACTATTACCTTAGAGAAAGATGCTAAGCCTTAGAGGGACCCTTAGAGGATACTTAATCCACCTATGATGGAGGTAGTCCAAAAAGAGATTCTTAAGCGGTTAGATGCTGGGGTGATCTACCCCATGGCTGACTCTGAGTGGGTGAGTCCTATTCATGTGGTTCCTAAAAAGGGGGGGACAACAGTAGTGCAAAACAATGAAGGAGAGTTGATACCTACTAGAGTCCAAAGTGGTTGGAGATTGTGTATTGACTATAGAAAGCTTAACAAGGCCACTAAGAAGGACCATTTCCCATTGCCTTTCGTGGACCAAATGTTAGAAAGATTAGCTGGGAGGTCACATTATTGCTTTTTGGATGGCTATTCAGGTTATATTCAGGTCCTTATAGCTCCTACAGATCAGGAGAAGACTACCTTTACTTGTCCTTTTGGCACTTACGCTTTTAGACGTATGCCTTTTGGTTTATGTAATGCACCTGCTACCTTTCAAAGATGTATGATGAGTATCTTTTTTGACTTTATCACCAAGATTATGGAGGTTTTTATGGATGATTTTATTGTACATGGTGATTCATTTGATGAGTGCTTGCATCATCTTACTCTTGTGCTTAGACGTTGTATTGAAACCAATTTGGTCTTGAATTTTGAAAAGTGCCATTTCATGGTGGAGTATGGGGTAGTACTGGGACATGTAGTGTTCTCGAGGGGATTAGAGGTAGATAGAGCTAAAGTTGAAATCATCCAGTCTCTACCCTATCCAAAGTGTGTCAAAGATGTGAGATCATTCTTAGGACATGTAGGGTTCTACCGGAGGTTCATCAAAGATTTTTCTAAGATTGCTTCTCCTTTATGTGCCTTGCTTGCAAAAGATGTCCCTTTTGATTTTAATGATGACTGTATGAGGGCTTTTGATCTGTTGAAGTTAACATTGACTTCCCCTTCTATTGTGCAACCCCCAAATTGGGCCTTACCTTTTGAGTTAATGTGTGATACTAGTGATAAGGCAGTGGGGGCAGTTCTAGGTCAAAGAGTTGGGAAGGTACCTCATGTAATATATTATGCATCTAGAACTCTTGATCCTGCACATTGTAACTACACCACTACAGAAAAAGAGATGTATGCTGTTGTTTTTGCTCTTGAAAAGTTCCGTCCTTATTTGTTGGGTGTTAAAGTTACTGTTTATTTTGATAATTCTGCTCTCTAACACTTATTGGAAAAGAAAGATTCTAAGCCCAGGTTAATTACATGGATGTTATTGTTGCAAGAATTTCAACTAGAAATTAGAGATAAGCCTGAGGCTAAGAATTTAGTTGCTGACCATCTGAGTAGATTGGAAACAGGGGAAAATGGTAGCCCTTTTACTGATTGTTTTCCTGATGAGACTTTGTATGCTATGACTAGTAGATTGCCTAGGTATGCTGACATTGTAAATTATATAGTCACCAAAAATTTTCCCATTGAGTTGACTATAGCTGAAAAAGAGAAAATAAAAGCTCAATCCAAATATTATGTTTGGGATGAGCCATATTTATGGAGGTTTTGTGGTGACCAGATTATAAGGCGATGTGTAGATGATAGTGAAATTCACTCTATTCTAACCTTCTGTCATTCTTTAGAAAGTGGGGGACACTTTGGACTAAAAGAACATCACATAAAGTGCTTGAGTGTGGTTTTTATTGGCCCACTATTTCTAGCGATACTTATGAATTCTGCAAAAGATGTGAAGTGTGCCAAAAGACTGGAAACTTATCAAGGAGGAATCAAATGCCTTTGTATAATATGTATGTTTGTGAAATTTTTGATATATGGGGCATTGATTTCATGGGACCCTTTCCCCCTTCTTTTGGATATACCTATATTCTTGTGATTGTTGATTATGTATCCAAATGGGTAGAAGCCGTGGCCACTAGGACTGATGATGCTCAGATTGTGGTGAAACATGTTAAATCTCTAATTTTGCACCGATATGGAGTACCAAGAGCGATCATCAGTGATAGGGGGACTCATTTTTGTAACAGAACTCTAGGTGCCTTATTAGCTATATATAATATAACTCATAAGGTATCTACTAGTTATCACCCCCAGACTAATGGCCAAGCTGAAATTTCTAATAAAGAGATTAAGGGCATCCTTAAAAAGGTAGTTAAGCTAGATAAGAAGGATTGGAGTCTTAGGTTAGATGAGGCTCTTTGGGCTTATAGGACTGCATATAAGACTCCAATTGGTATGTCACCCTACAGATTAGTCTTTGGAAAGCCGTGTCACCTCCCTATAGAAATAGAGCATAAATCATATTGGGCTGTGAAGCAATGCAATCTTGATTATCAGTTAGCAGGAAAAGAGCGTAAATTGCAATTGCAAGAACTAGAAGAGATACGCTTAGAAGCCTATGACAATTCAGTCATCTACAAGGGTAAGGCCAAAGCATTTTGCAATGCCAAACTTATTAGGAAAGAATTTCAGGTAGGTGAGAAAGTGCTACTATTCAATTCTAAACTGAGACTTTTTCCTGGTAAATTAAACTCTAGGTGGCTAGGACCTTTTATGGTAGTAAAGACTTATCCCCATGGTGCTGTAGAGATTAAATCCTTCGCTACTAACAAGATTTTCAAAGTGAATGGTCACAGACTAAAGCATTTGCATGAAGGAGACCAGGTATGTTTAATAGAAGAGATTCGACTTGAGGATCCATGAGCTTCATGAAGTCGAGCCAATGATTGTAAACAAAGGCGCTGGTTGGGAGACAACCCAACGTTTTCAGGGAAGTTCCTATTTACTTTTGCTTTTGTTTTCATTAATTCTATTTTTTTGCATGCATTAGGGACAATGCATGAATTAAGTGGGGGGGGGGGGGATGCATCCTGCATTTAATTCCTGCAGTTTTTATTTATGAAAAAAAAAATCTTTTCTTATAAAAAATGCATGATATGAGTTTATGCTAAGCTTGCTTGTTTAGAAAATTTTTTTTATTAGCTATTTTGTAGTTTATTATTTTATAAGTGAAGACTTCTAAGCATGATAGTTGTCCTTTAGAGAAGTTTGAGTTGATCCTCATACATCTTTTTAATGAGTAACTCTCTTGATTATTCATCTTATTTGGTCATGTAATGTATCCGATTCAAAGGCAATAAAATAACCTGGCCCATCTCCTAGACTATTGAATTAGTTGAATAACTCATTAAAATTGTGATTTTACTTGTCTATTTTGCATCTATGAAAAAGAAAAAAGAGAAAAGAGAGTCAAAGTTGGGAATGACAAGTATCCCTTTGAGGCATGCGCTACTTGGTGTTACCCTTTGAGGTAATACTGCTACTGGAAAGCTTGCTTCCCATACTAGTGAGCCAATAAAATAAAGAAATAATAAGATGAGAATGAATTATTTGCTCCAGCACCTCTATTCGGGTGAGTATGAGACATGGAGTATTTAATTTCTAAGACCCTATATGGGCTTCGAATATGTGCGCCAGTGGAGTTTGAACAGAAGAAGAAGAGGAAAATAAATACAAGGCAAGTTTAGGATCAATTTAATGAAGTTACTCTACCTAGTTCAATAGTCTCTATAGCCAGACCATGCCTAAATTTTTTCTATCTTAAATTCTTTTTTGACCTCTTGATTGGTGTATGCATAATAAAAAAGAGATGGATAATTATTGATCTTGTTACTTCATCATGAAAATGTTGTGAGGCTGATGAATAAACTCTCTAAGGATAGTTGGATGTTTCATGTATTCACTTATTGAAGGAAAAACTAATTAATTCAGTAAAACTGTTTTTTTTAAAGCAAGCCAAAGCCCAGTATGAACATCATAGTTATGCATGACTTTATAAAAAAGAAAGAGGGTAAGTTTTTAGGTCGAGTCTAAGATTTCTTTGCACGAGGATGTCCAAAGTCTAAGTGTGGGGGAATTTGTTAAGTCAAAAATCATGCATTACTTTTATAATTATTTCGAGTACATTATATATATTATTTCGTTTAATTTGCGTTGTTTTAAATATTTTTCAGGGTTAGTATTAATTTAATAAAGAGAACAAGAGACGACGTAGAGGCTCGAGTTTTACACACTTGGCTACAAGACAATTCAAAAATAATAATTATGAAAAATATTATTTTTATAATTATTATATTGGGCTAGGGTTCAAGAGTTGGTGAAAAGCTATAAGTCTTGAGGAAGAAGAAGCCTAAGGAAGAAAGGAGAAGAAAACCCTAAGACACTAACCCTAGCCTCACCATACTCACTATATACTCATCTCTCATCCACCACCATCAGGAACTCACACGACCATCTCCTTCAACGCTGGCCCATCTCCATACCTCCGCAAACACACGCCTTCACCATCTTCCATCGTCATCATCATCAGCTCCTTCATCGTCATCACCAGCCCCTCCCCATAATCTCATCAACCTCTTCTATCTTCACCATAAATCATCACAGTAGCCATCTTCCTCACGTCTCCATCAAGCCTCCTCATCATCTCACCGTGATCATCGTCATCTCATCGTCCATCTTCTTCCCCCCATCAAGCTTCCTCACCATCATCATCATCATCATCATCGATCAGCCCCTTCATCACGATCACCTCACCTACACCTTCATCATCATCTTCGATCATCACCATCATCTCCACCACGCCTAACCTCAAGAACCCACGACTTCCTTCTCCACGCAGCACCCTCTTCATCAAAGTAGGATTATTTTTTGTTTATTATTATTATTATTATTATTATTATTATTATTATTATTATTTTTACTTTGTTTTATTTATTTTGCGGTAGCTTTACTATTAAACATGAAATATTTGAGTTATTATTGTAATTTTATTTTTAATATGAGTGAGTAATTTTTTGCTTAGTATAATCTTCTTGAAGTCATGCTAAATTAATTATTTTGAAACAAGTTTTATGCTTTAATGCCTAGTTGATTTGTATTAATGATTCTTTAGCGATTAGCGTTTATTGTTTATGAAATTTGTGTTAAATCGATTAGAATGCATGTTAGTTGATTAAATACAATTTTGATTGATAGTTTAGAAGATTATAATACGTAAAAGTTATAATTTTTTATGCTTTGGTATCACCCTTATTAATCATGGATGACTCAAACCTATCTCTTTTAATTAGGTAATCGCTTTAGATCTTTGTTAAATCGATTTGCTGGTAAATTAGTTACAAAGTGTTAGATGATGTTTTTCTAATTCTTAATGCTCTAATTTGGTTAAATTTTTACGCTGGTGTAAAGATTATCAAATTAGTAGGGTTTATATTAGGGTTGGACCTAAGTAAACTAAAATATAAGGAAAAACGGGAAAGAACCACTGATGGATATCTTCTACAGTTTAACTCATGAATGAAATTAACTTGTGTGTTAATGATAAATATTAATTTGCATGGTGGATTGAGATTATACTAAGTATCATTCATAAATTTGATAACTTTTGATTATTATTTATTGCTTAGAATTAATTTGATTAGTTTGTTGATTTTTGTTCTAGTTTTATTAGCTTCAATATAATTTCAATCGACCCCCCCCACAAAAGTATAGTATTTTAGGAGTGTCTAGGTAATTTAATATAGCTTAGATTTTGATTTTTAGAGTAGTTATAATTTTAGATTGATTTATACTCAGTTTTAGTATTTAATGACTGGTTTGTTAAGCCTTAGACTAAAAATATTTATTTTTGTTATTTTTCGATTTTTGTTAATTCCTAGGATTTATATAGTGTCCTAGTCTGCTCATATTAAATTTCGTAATTTTTGGAAATTATTTGATAATTGTTCAGAATTATTTTGTGAAAGTGATAAGTGCAGGTTTTTTACGTTATTAATTCTGAAAATTTCGATTTTTAATTATTAATTCACAATTATTAGGTATTTTTAAGTCCAGAAAATTGTGTCCTAGAATTAGGGTAATTTTCTCAATTATTTTCGTATTTATAGTTATGCAGATTATTTTATTTCTGATTTCAGATCTAATATTCTGCATTGATATTCTGCGCTAATTTTCTGATCTGATTTTTCTGAAATAAATTAGATACAATTTAGAATTTATAAGCTTATATACCTAAATAATAATATTTTAGGTTACTGTTTGATATTTTTAATATTTATTTTCTGACTACTATTTGCTGTTATTGATTTTTAATTAGAATTTCAGTTACTATTCTATTTTTATTTTTATCAATCATTTAGGGAATCTTTTTACTGTTTTATTTCCATAATATGATTTAGAATATTTAGGAGCATCATTAGGTATTTTTCTAGATTTTTAATTATTAGATTTTAATTATTTTAGAATTACTAAGATTAGAGTTAATAAATTGGATTAGTAAAATCATTTAGGATTAAGCTAGCCTTTTACAACAATCTTTCCTCGTGGATCGATCCCTACTTCCCTATGCTATAAAAAATATTTAATAACCGAAGTAGTGGTTAAATTTGTAGCTCTCGACAAGCTTTACAATTGGGGAGAAGGATCTTCATCCGCTAAAGAAGAGCTTAAGGAAAATGATACAATTAGCATGACTAGTGAAATGAGTAGAATGCGTTTTGAGGCTGCTAGACCCAGTGTAGATCGAATAATGAGTCTAGATAGAAAAGTTATTCGGTATAAAACTAGAACTGTTAGTGAGTCCATCTATGAAGATGAATTAGTCAAAAATATGACTATAGAAATATGTTATGAAGCTACCAATACAAACCCTAATAGCATTTACATCCCAATAAAGATATGCTTAGAGGGATATAACAAATATGAACTGTGTGCTTATATAGATAGTGGTTGTTCTGTATGCTTTGAAAAAATATCGTTATTTTCTGAGTTTATGTGGAAAAGAGCTAAAAATCCTTTACAAGTAAGGATAGCTGATAATAATGTTATGAGCCACAATGAAGCCATAGAAGGATTATTCATAGAACTTGGAGAGGTTCAATGCATTATACTAGTTCTATGAGTTATTGATCAACCCTCTTATGATATGATTATTGGAAATAATTTTCAAAGATTATATTCTCCATGCACCTAGACCATAAACCAAATAATATTTACAATTAATGGTCACTCAGTTCCTATTGAAAAATTAAGTAAGGCTTACACTCATCAAAATATTGAATTTACACGCAGCCAACGTAGTAAGAAGGTAATGCCTGCACAATGAGAAATAGCATTGACAATCTTATTACTTGAACTATCTGTTAAAGAGCAAATTGTTGAGCAATAAGAAAAATTATTTAAAGAGCTCTACTCTGACAATCCTCTAAAATTTTGGAATAAAGTCAAAATATTTGCTAAAATCACTTTATTAAATCCCAACACTATCATATGAGTTAAACAAATGGTATATACCCACCAGGACACTCAAGAGTTTAGTAAACAAATCAAAGAACTTCTGGAAAAAGGATTGATTAGAAACAGTAAGAGTCCTCGCACTAGTCCTACTTTCATGGTAAGAAATCATGCAGAAGAGAAAAGAGGAAAAGCTAGAATGGTAATCAATTATAAAAAGTTTAATGATAATACTATCTTTGATGGTTACTGTATTCCCAACAAAAGTCCTTTTCACCAGAATTCAAGGAGTTTCTTGGTTCTCAAAAATGGATTGCAAAAGCGGCTATTGGCAGATAAAAATGAATTAGAAAAGTATTTCTTTAACTGCATTTAGTGCCCCACATGGACACTATGAATGGATAGTAATGCCTTTTGGTCTTAAAAATGCACCCCAAATATTCAAGAGAAGAATGGATAACATCTTCAAATACCTTAATCATTGTTGTTTAGTTTACATCGATGATATCCTTGTCTTTTCCAAAACTATAGAGTAGCACAAAGATGATGTCTTGGCTATCATCCAAAGATGCATTGACCATGGTATCATACTTGAAAAAAAAAAGTGCATTTATGCTGAACAAGAAATTGAGTTTTTAGGTCTAGAGATAAAGGTTGGACAAATTATTCTACAAAAACATATTTTGGAAAAAATAAAAAATTTTCCTGAAAAAATTGAAGATAAGAAGTAACTAGAAAGGTTTTTTAGATGCCTTACCTATACTTCAAACTTCATTAATTAAAGATTTAGCTAAACTAAGAAAACCGTTACAACAAAAACTCAAGAAAGATGTGATGTGGACATGGACTACCAATGATTCAAAGATTGTCCAAAACTTCAAGAAGATGTTTACAAATCTTCATGTTCTTAATTTATCTAATGAAGGAGATGATTTAATTCTTGAGACAAATGCCAGCAATGAACATTGGAGTGCGATACTCAAAATCAAAGAAGGAGAAAAACTTTGCAAATATTGCAGTGCAGGCTTAATAAAGCAGAATGCAACTATCCCACAACGGAAAAGGAAATCCTTGCAGTTATAAGGGGAATTGAAAAGTTCTTAATCTTTTTAGCCCCAAAACCTTTTCTTATTCGAACAGATTGCAAAGGAATACTAGGTTTTATGAAAAAGAATTTATCAAATATGCAAGTGCAAGGGCGACTCCTGCATTGGCAATTATGGCTTAACCAGTTTTTCTTCTCTATTGAACATATACAGAGATCGAAGAACTCTCTGGCAGACAGTTTAACTCGAGAACTCACCAATGGTGATTATCAAAGCCGACCTCCTACCAGAAATGGAGGAAATCCTTAGTGAAATGCCACTTCTACTAGAAAGGGTTATGCCTTCTAGTAAAGTCCACATTGATAACCTAGAATTCCATACAAAAAGTAGATCACGTTTTGATTTACTATCTACTGCCTACCTAATAGCCCAAAGATTTTCGCTTTTAGAGTTACAAGTTAATTACCTACAATGTCCTTATGAAATCCAAGAAAAAAAAAGTTTTCATGTTCAATAAAAATGGTTCAATGGGTGGTATGCGGCTTGCATTGACTTTTATCATCATTATTCCTATGATATTTGGGAGTCTTAGAGTACCACAATATTTTTTCCTAACAAATCTGGAGTTGGTGGTATTTGTTTCCCAGCAAATTCATTATCTCTAAATGATCCTATTTTTAAAGCCTGAAAATACGGGATGGTGCTTTACTTCACAGAAATCACAGATCCAAAATTTTCATTTTTCTCAGCCTTAACTAAATTCCAGCAATGCATGTTCAAAAAGATCCATTGGATTCTAACATCTCCTGAAGGTCCAACAAAAATTTCAGTTCGCAGATACTTAACTTTAGAGGTTTATAGCGCTCTAATTGAATATGAAAATGGAAAAGCCAAACCAACCTATTATCTTGTCCAAATCGTTGATTGCGACGATCTCAATGATGAACGACAAAGTTGGGTTCATGGAAATCCAGTACATCTAGTTACTGATCCTGTTTTATCAAGAGCCGTTGGATTTTTCAACATTTATCATTAATGCTGGGCATTAATCGAACGAGGAAAAATATTAATGTATTATGGAAGCACTACTTTCGCCTATGATAATGAATTTAAAGACTACATGAAGGTTGCAGGTGCAGTGTCAGAAGATATCTTTGATTATCTCTTTGATGTTGGAGTATGAAAATTCTTATCAGAAAATGGGAAAAATATCTCCTTGAATTGTTTGAAGAATGGGATCCAGAGCATCTTAAGCAAATTGATGAGGATTTTGATGATTATCCAGATAATGATGGTTTGGAAGATATAATTGGAGATCAAGGCTTGCAGAATCTCATTAATGATGACTAGTCTTGTTATCATTAAAAGTTCTGAAAAGTAGCTGTCCTATTGGTGTACTATTTCGACAAGTGTTTGATCTGTAAAATAAGGTGGTACTGTAGAATCAGTAGGTACTATAGCCATGTGAAAAATCTTTATGTACTGTAGCCATTAAGGCATCCTATATACCCCTACCCCTTCTATAAATAGAGAGGTCGAGTCCTAAGAAGGGACACGGTTATTTGAGCATTCTTGAGTACAAGAGAAGTTAAGATTCTCCATTTCTCTATGAGCAAGCATCTCTAATGATCCTAGCTTAAGTATTTCTTTAAAGCTTTCCATTGTAATATTTCCACTTTCAAAGTTCTAATAAAAGAAGTTTCCTAGTAGGGAACGTTATCCAATTGAACCTTATGTCTTAAATATTATAATTTCTTGATTAAAGGTCCACTATCCTTGACAAAGATTAAAATTTGATTAGTGACTACGGTCCGAGGTAGGAAACGAAACAGATCTGTGCTGTGCTTGATCTAAGGAAGGTGTGGTTGAGATTAGCCATCTCTGTAAACCGGAAGCCAGAGGAATGCCGGAGTCCAGCGCTGACTAAGTTCAGGTAATGGTCAAAACTCACTAATTATGTTTTAATTATTTTGCTAAGCATGGTGGGTCTATAACCACAAAAAGTATAATATATAAGATATAAGTAGTAGATTGTGATAATTAGTACCAGTAAAGTCATTATCAAAAGCCTAATCTAGCAAATTTCCTAAAAAAGAACTTGTTTGCATAAGTTTACCCAATCCAGGGACCCCTCCTGCAATTTTTAATAGTTTTTTTAAAAAAGAAAAAGGTGAAGGGGGGTAAAAATTATTATCAATAGGTGAGGGGTGAAAAAATCATTTTGCAAAACTTCGAGGGGGGTAAATGTGATTGATTCTTAAAGAGAGAATGAGATTTTTGTTTCGGGCTGAGAAGGTAGAGAAGAGGGCTAGAGAGGATCACTGAGATTTATGGTTAGAGTAAGTGAGAGGAGTGTGAGTTAGAATGAGTGAAAGTCACTCATTTATACCACGGTTTTTGGGCCTCCGTCAAAGAGGCAATTTTTGGGCCGTGTTTTTTTTTTGTGGCCGGTTTTTTTATTTCTGCTTTACGCCAATTAATGTGTTGTCATGATCATATAAATCAGTTTTATATGTTGATTTTGACTCTTAGTTTGTCCTAAATTTTTTTTTTTGATGAGTTATGCATATATTTTTGTTTTTTGTTTCTGTTTCATATTATTGATAATAATATGAACCCATGGAGCTAAGTATATAACTTTGTGCTATACACATTAATATAGAAGTTTGCTTTAATAAAAGACGTATTATATGAATTAGTTTTATATAATATAAGACTTTGTAAGTGTGTTTTACATAGTTAACGGTGAATATCTATGCGATAGTTATTAATTAATATGTTAATTAGTTTAACAAAACTTTATGAACTATATGTTAACTAAATTAAATAAACTCCTAATTTATATCCATATGGAATGATAATATGAATCTTAAAGGCATGATATATAACTACGTGTTGTATATCAAGAAAATAAACCTTGTGTAAATTATTAATTAGTAATAGAGTATATTAATTAGTTTCATATAAATTAAACCTTGTGTAAATATATTTTACATGGCTAAATATGAATGTTTGGCCCGATATATAATAATGTATTATATCACTAAATAGACATATTATATGAATTCGTTTCATATTGTTGAAAGTTTGTAACATTATATGGATGTGTCCCATATAATTACTCGCGGTTAACATTTGAATATGTTTCATGCTATAAATTTATGTTGTTGTTGTGAATTTGCTAATTGATTTTACCATTTTTCCCTTACTTAAGTTAATGAGTTTGAATTCGTAATTTTTTTTGATACGTCATTAAATAGAGTTTTAAATGACATATTAGTAACTACATAAATTCATTTTATATAACTTCATGTAAATTTGTTTTACACGATTAAAGCGGAATATCTTTGTGATATTTCTATGTGTTAATTAGTTTAACAAATTGTGTATTCCATAAGTTTTGGAAAAATGAAGTAATTAAATTATAGAAATTTCTAATTCATGCTTGTATGTGATGATTATGAGCTTAGAGAAATTTTCGGTCATACAACATGAGTGATGGAGTTTTTTGATAGTTTAATTATCTCAAAATATGCCTAATGTCCATTCTTTAAATATATACTTTCAGATGTGACAATTAAAATATGATTGGTGATTAGTTTACCAATAGAAAGTAAGATAACACTAACTATGATACATAGTGTTAGAAGATTTAGCTTCTAAAGACTCCTAAGATAGGCAAAGATGTGAATAACATAGATGTAACTACTTGTGACCAGTCTCATAAGAGAGGCTAATGATATACCATGAACGATTCGAGAATGGATCGATAAGCATGCTAACTATGTGGTATTGCATGCATGATGATCTAGTAAAGGGATTTGATGGCTATCCCACTGTTGAGGACATGTGGGATCAGCTTGGCATCCGATTTGACCAGATTCATTCCCTCTTTAAACTCCAAACCTAAGGGTGGTATTACCAAAAGGGCAAAAATGTCAAGGTCAACAGAGACTAGAACATAGCACGTGTGAAGTGCTATAACGGTGAAAAAAAGAAACCCTCAGCTTGGGATTGTCCGGAGCTGACTAAGGTACCTTCTTTCACAGTTACGCTTGAATAACATGTATGCTCCCAAGCAGTAGTTACCAATTCTCTTCCTTAGTGGACTGCAGACATGGGAGCAACCAAACACATAGTTTAGGGCTAAGCTGATTTTGTGAACCTTCATCGCTACCCGATGGATTCACAGACTATTGTTTTAGGGAATGACAATGAGGAACATGGCCTTGGCATATCAACATATCAACTCAAATGTCGTGAAGGATATAAGTTGTTTCTCCACGATGCTCTCTATGCACTTAGTGTGCAACGTACCTTTGTACCTTTTAGTTTTGATATTAGTTTTCTCTCTTGTTTTCCATCTATCTCGACATCTTTCATCTTTGCCGCTTGTTTCAACTCTGTTTTTAGGCATACTCGACTTGACCATGAGGGTCAAGATAGAGTGACCGAGCTAACTAGAGATGGTATTTTAGATCAACTCACTAGGGTTAAGTTGCCTAGGTGAGTAATGTCTAGCCGGGAAAGCAAACCCTTTGCGCAAGGCTTCGAGAGCATCTAGTTCCTTATAGTTAGTCCACTCAGGCATTTGCGGACCCACGAACGTTAAGGCACGTCATGGGGCTATCCATTTGAGTACCCTTAGAGATGATCATTTACGATATGGGTATGTGTACGTACTATCTCATTGCTACGAGGTATTTGATGTGTTCAAACACCTCGTAGCAAAAGTAGAGATTTAATTAGAACGAAGTGTTAAAAAGCTTCGGATTGAACGAGGTTGTGAATACCTCTCTGATATGTTCAAATGGTTTTTTGTTAAGAGAAAGGTATACAAAGACAACTAGCGATTCTGCACACTCCGCAACAGAACGGTGTTGTAGAACATAGGAATGTACATTGGTTGACATGGTCAGGTCAATGATGGCACATTCTAACCTCCCAATAAGTTTTTAGGGGGTATGCGCTGCTTACGGCAACCTATACCCTTAACCGTGTGCTAAGCAAGAGTATACCCACCACACCATATGAGTTATGGTTTGGTAAGAAGCCATCCTTGGACCATTTACGTCCATGGGGTTCGGCTGCTATGTGCATAACCCAACCCACAACCATGGAAAACTTGGTCCGAGAGCAACAAAAATGGTGTTCATTAGATATCCTGCACAATCTAAAGGATATGTGATGGGCGGGATGGTGGCATGACAGAAATAGATTCCTGTAATGTTGACTTTCTCGAGGATGAATTCCAAACTATTGGTGAAATTAAGAAGGATGTCGAATTGTTTGAGTTACAGCAAGACATTCAACCATATTTCGGTGAGGAGGAGAAATTGAACTTTAACCAACTCACATGGTATGTCTCCCCTATTCATAGGGAAATGAGAAACTTTTCTACTCAGGAGAATGAGGTTCGTCCTCAATCTCCAATGCATGAGGAGAGTCAACCTGTGAATGAGGTCCGTCCTGAATCTCCTATTCCCGAACATGCTGTTAGTCCATATGTTCAAGATCCCACACGCCAAAGGGATAGTGGCAGTGATTCTCCACATGCTCAGGATCCTACACCTCTTAGAGAAAGGGGGAGAGATGTCTCACCCAGGTAGATGAATAATGAAGTTCCCAGAATTCGAAGCAGTGAGCGTGGAAGAATTTCTCGACGATATTTCCAAATCGAAGAGGAAATAGTCCTATGCACTTCCAAGATTAAGAGGCGATTGATTCACCAAACCACAAAGAGTGGATAGACTCCATGAGGGATGTGATTAGGGATGGCAACGGGGCAAGTCGGGGACGGGAGAATATTCCCCCGCCCCCGCCCCTGCCCTCGCTCAACCCCCAGACCCCCGCCCCTGCTGTCGGGGACGATTTTTCCCCCGTCCCTGCCTGGTCGGGGGCCCACTTCCTCGAGTTTTAGTGATGAGATCATATAAAATGCAAGCTCAATTAGGACAAAAATTACGAGCGCAATATCGAAATAATCAAACAATAAGCCCTAAACAAAAAAGAGAAATTAAACCTAACTTAAGCCATTGAAAGTTCAACGCTAAACCTAATGCTCAAAATTCAAAGTTAAAACTCAAGAATTACAACGCCACTTGAAAGTTCAATCCAAAGTCTTGAAGGTTCAAAGATAACAAGTAACAACACAAGATCTAAGTGGTCAAGTTCTCAAAGTCCAAGGAACATTACACAATCGAAGTCCACCACAATCAAAATACAAATCAAAGTTTCAAAGATACAACACCAAAGGTCCAAAGCAAATTCCCCATACAAGAAATCCTTAAGAAATTTAAAGCACCATATAGCCAATTAGCCATCAAATTCTTCATCAACTTCATCATCATAATCTTCATCAAAAGTACCATGGCAATAGGCAGTGTCCTCATCTACAACATAAAAGATATGTTAAATTAATCAAGTAATCGAATATCATTACATTTAAACATAAAGAAATCTAACTATATGTACTAAAAGTGTAACAAAAAATAATAAATGTACCTTCTGAAGATGACTTGACTATAGTCGAAATCCAATCTCTACCACTCATCAAAGCCTCTAAAGTCTTTGGATGGATATGATTGCAATGTGGACTAATAAACCTCCCACCCGTGCTAAATACTGGCTCAGATGCTATTGTGGAAACAGGAATGACATAGATATCTCTAACTATCAAAGCTAAAATAGGATACCTTGTAGCTGTCTTCTAATGAACAAAGATATCAAAATTATTAGTTCTTGGGGTAACCGACTCTTCCAAGTAAAAATCTAACTCTGATTTTCGTGGAATTTGTGGATCCTTTTCAACAAGTGTATAATATATTTCAAAGATGTCATCTTGTGTACAACCCACACCTCCACTAGAATTCAAAGCATTAGAGGGCGTAGTTAAATCAATAGAAACATTAGGAGTAGGAGCCTTCAAATGCTTGTATTTTTCTTGATATTCATTAAACAGGGCATAACAGAAATCCTTGATCATTTCAACCTTTTCATCTACATCAAAATCAAAAATCCTCCTATAACAAACTTCCCCATTTTCAACTTGAATATGGGATCTAAAACACAAGCAACTCCTAATATCCCATGAATGACATCCCAATATTTCAAAAATTTGTAAAGCATCTTTTGAGCCATGGTCCTAATGACCACATCCGGATCATGTAGCCGACAACTAAAAGCTAGTCGAACTTGAAACACCTTTGGAAAGTAAATATTTGCAATGGGGAAGCCAGTGCCAGAGAATAATTGAGTCACATCATAAAAGATTTGTAACCTCCCACAAATATCTTTTGCCTTGTCCCATTCCACATCAGTAGGAAGAGATTTATAATTACTTTCCCTCTTAGCCAACCTAGGAAAAACTTCTCTATACAACAAAACTGTTTGAAGCATCAAGAAAGTTGAGTTCCATCTTGTCTTGCAATCCAATTTTAATTTCTTTAAGTAAGGCACACTTAGGCTATCACAAACTTCTCTAAAGGTTTTCTCTCTTTTAGGTGTTGTTCTCCAATATGCTACACTATCATGAACCTTTTCAATTGAGTTTTCAATCACCTCTAATCCATCCTTAGCAATGATATTAAGAATATTTGCACAATAATGTATATGGAAGAACTTACCCCTCTTAAGGGAAGTGATCGATCTTTAAGAATGCCAATTATTGCATCGTTGCAAGAACAATTGTCCATCATAAGAGATGAAATTTTTCTATTGATGTTCCACTCTGAAAACACTTCAAGGGCTCTTCCGAAATGCTCTAAGTAGTATGAGGACAATGCACATAAGCAAACCCAAAAGAAAAACAAACCAAAAAGTTTATCAAAAAATAACAAAGTTTATTGAAATTATATTAAAAATTAAAAGTAAGAGAAAATAATACAATAACCTAAATTATCATACCTTAAGATCTGATTTTGCAACTTCCATGAACTATCAATCCAATACGCCATTATGGCTATGAAACCACATTTTTGATTTTGAGCAGTCTACATATCTGTGGTAATGGCTACCTTGCGTTGAACACTCCCCAACAACTTCATGGTTTTGCCTTTTTCAAAGTCAAACACTTTGAGAATGTCCTTTTTGAGTATACTACTTGATATCATGGTGAAAGAAGGTTGGAGAGCCTTTGAATATCTTCTAAACCCAACATGCTCTACCATAGAAAGAGGACACTTATGCATTATGATCATATGCGCGAGCTCCTTCCTTGTAAGCTCTTCATCAAACCCGTTAACAAAGAGAACTTGCCAATTTTTTTATCACCGGAAGGCCCTATCGTCAACTTCTTTTGGATAAAGTTATTTGCAATGTCCATGTGCCTTTTCATAGGACAAATTGCATGATAATCATTCAAATGCTCAATCCCATTCCTTGAGTTACCACCAAGTTTTTCTCATAATATTTACAAATAGCCTTCGCTACACCGCTACCTCATAATCATAATGCTTCCAAATTTTAGAAATGAACATCCTTTGCTTTCCCAATACTAATGTATTGTCCTCATCCTCCGTAGCATGTGGTTTTCCACATGAATCAACACTCACATTGGTATTAGATGTTGAAGTCGGAGTTGGATTTGTGGTGTCCATGTTTTTACATGTAGAACATTGACAGGGTCCGCTTGGACCACTAGGTCCACTAGCCATAATCTGTGCATACATAAAGAATTTACAAATGAATCAACTAAGGTAATTAAACAATTACATCAACACATAAACTAATTTATCTTAAACTGACAAATTCAAATCAGAAGTTTTTCAACTATATGGGATGAATAGCTAAAGCAATCCAAGTATTTGTAGAATCAATTAGATGCCTCTACTTTTTAAATACTAATGACCTTAAAATTGAACAATTCTCACAATAAAAATACAAGCTCTAATTATATGTAATTTTCGAACATGAAATTCTTTGGTGAAGATTTGTCCTTAAAAAATCTATACACGAGCCCTATTATATGTAATTTTCGAACACGAAATTCTTTGGTGAAGCTTTGTCCTCAAACAATAAAAATACAAGCCAATAGAAGAACTCAAGAACAGAGCAATAGCCACAAAAAAAAAACGAAATTGAGTGGAAGAAGTAGGCAACAATGCCGAAAATGGAGAAGAACACAATAATCAGAAATGGCGACCTGGCGGGGAAATGGAGAAGAACCGAGAGTATGAGACGTCCGGCGACAGAAGCTGAGCCAACGATGACAGAAGAACATAGCTTCCTCAAAAGTTGAGCCAGAGCGATGGCAAAAGCCTGAACGACAAGAGAAGCCGGTGAAATTGAGTAGAAGGAGTAGCCCGAGTGCCTGACAGTGACTGAATCGGAACGATGAGAGACAAGAGGAGAATTAGAGAGATGAAACTTGAAAGTCAGATCTGAAATTGAAAATAATGGAGGAGAGAGAGACTAGTGAGTAGTCTGGAGGCGATTGAGTAGTTGTTAGGGTTTTTTTTTTCTTTTAAAATACTTATATGCCCTTTTAAAGTGTGAGAAGTGAACTACTAAACAAAGAGTATATATATGTAATTTTAATTAATCTTTGGGGTGGGGAATGGGTTCGAGGATGGGTACATTTCCCCGACCGGGGGGGGGGGGGGATTTTCCCCTGCCCTGCTCCCGTCCCCGTCATCGAGGGGAGGATTTTTCCCCCGTCCCTGACCCCGGCCTTGACGGGTCCGGGAAAAATTCCCCGCTTCGGGATGGGGCCCCGACGGGGTCGAGGAAACCCAGCCCTATTGCCATCCCTAGATGAGATGAACTCAATGGGAAGAAATAAGGTTTCGAAACTTGTTGATCTTCCACCCCAACATAAGTCTATCGAAAACAAGTGGGTTTTCAAGATAAAATGTCGGGTAGATGGTTCATCGATAAGTTTAAGGCCCGCCTAGTGGCAAAGGGTTTTATCCAAATTGAGGGTATAGACTATGAAAAGAAATTTTCTCCTGTGGTGAGATTTGCATTTATTCCCTTACTCTTAGCCCTAGTTGCCCATTTGGACTTAGATATGTTTCAAATGGATGTAAAAGACTGCTTTCCTTAATGGTAGCCTTGAGGAAGAGATCTGTATGGATCAACCCATTGGTTTTGTATCAAAGGGACAAGATGACAAGGTATGTCATCTTAAAAGGTCCATATATGGTCTGAAGCAGTCTTCCAGATCTTAGTACTTAAGATTCCATGAGGCCATAACTTCATTTGACTTATCTATGGTTTCAGAAGACCCTTGTGTGTATGTCAAAAGATCAACTGGGGAATTATGTTTCTTACCCTATACATCGATGACATACTAATGACTAGGAACAACTTAGAAATGATCGAAACCACTAAGAAGTGGCTATCCCCCGTCTTTGAGATGAAGGATATACGTGAAGCTAGGTATGTCCTAGGTGTGGAAATAATAAGAAATCGTCCTAAGAATCTCTTAGGTATGAGCCAGGATGCATTTATTAAGAAAGTCTTAGAACGATTTTGAATGCAGTATTCCAAACCCGTAGACACTCTAATTGAAAAGGGTTTAACCTTGAGCCTTGACCAATGCCCAAAAACAAATAATAAAAAAGAGGCAATGAACAATATCCCTTACGCTAGTGTCATAGGAAGCTTAATGTATGCCATGTTATGTGCATGGCCTGACATTTGCTTTGCGGTTGATTTGTTAAGTTGTTACCAGAGTAACTCAGGACTTGCTCATTGGCAAGCTGCTAAGAGAATCGTGCGCTACCTTCGTGGTATAGCCAACTTAGTATCTTTCTGTCAAGGCCAGGACCTTAAGTTTAGAGGATACTCAGACACTGATTGGGGTGGTGGCCCGGATAAGTCCGAGGTAACCTCAGGATATGCTTTACCCTGAGTGGGAGAGCCATGTCATGGTGCAGTAAGAAATAAAACTGCACAACGCAGTCAATTATAGAGGCATATAGTGTTGCTTGTTACTATGGAAACAAAAGCCATTGCCATAAAGTATATGTACACCAAGAAGGTGATTATGTGTCTTTGACTAAACCTATTCCTAGTGATACGTTTAAAACTCATATATTGAATCTAGAAATTCATAGGGTTTAGGCTTGTCATGTGATGGACAAGGTTCTTTTGTAATGAGCGAAATGCTTATGATTTGTTGCTGCACGTTAGGCATATTGAAATATCACAGGCTTTTGATTGGCCTAACCACATGGGCAATTGCTCTGATGCTTGAGTAGTAGGCAGGATGAGATTGAATCATATAGGCACTAGATGTGTAGTATTGATTACTCATACTGGAAGTGTATGAATAAGATAAGATATAGTCACCTTAATAAGTCTAGGATGAGACTCGAGGGAGTCGAATATGAGATATGATTCCATATTGAAGCCTTAAAAGCTGAATCTTGAGTGTCAAGATTAACATTTAGTATGTTAATCTAGTGGCCCTGGTCAAATTTTTGGGAGAAAATCTAGACTGACGATTCGCATGGCATATAGAGTGATGAGCCCAATTCAGTGGGAGCTATGTCGTGACATACATCTCATATTGTGTGTGCTTAAAAAGATGACCCATACGTGAAGTGATAATTGACTTTCCTATCTTTTGTCACTGTGTGACCCTATGGACGATGACCCTATGCTTGATGTTGCTACTTTAATGTGTTTCTCAAGGGCCACAATGTATATGGTTCAACAAGAACATGTTAGGAAAGCAATTAAGCTAAGATGCAATATCATTAGTGTTTAAGGAAAAATCTATCCATTATCACCATATCAGCCTGGGGGATTATATTGAGCATATAATCATATGATATATCATGACACAAAGGGATTAGAAATATCATTGGTGATGTTTGGGATGATTTGGAGTATCGTATTTTGTAAAAGTGTAATGTTAGTTAGACGGTGACTTAATATAACATTACTGGTTATTTTTGGACACATATCCTATTCTTGGTATGAAGTGTGAAGAGTTGTGATATGTGGAGAACATGTGTTTTGCGGCCTGCATGGCCGAGTGGGAACTGTTGGCCGGGCCTAATACAGTTAGGCCCGACAGCCACTAATGTCACCTAGGACAACAATCCTAGCTGCCCACCAGCCTATATAAGGAGGCTCAGGGGGATTAGCCTAGGGTAATCAACAACTAGATTTCTCATACTCCCCTATTCCTCTCTCATGGTTGCCCTACCATCCAGTGAGTTTTTGGGTTTAGGATGTGGAGCCCTAAGGCGACTCTAGTAGCCGCCTAGCATTCATACTGATGTAGGTTATTCTTGATAAAGAATTCTGCAACTAGGTTAGTCCTAATTCTTCCTACGATCAATGAACCTAATTTTGTTAAAGAAATTATTTAGAAGGAAGCTATTATTTTAGCAACGGATTTCACCCATGTACCAGCACTCCAACATCAATAGAGCAATATCTAAAAGTATGTAGTTGGGTTTCCAATGTATTCCAACAGACACAACACCTTGAATTAAGGTCAAGGATATACTTCGTATGATTGGTCTCCTAGATTTCATAGATAGTTTGATTCCATAGGGTTTTAGCTCTAAGGTTGCTATTTAAGAAAATAAACCTACTTCTATAAGACAACAAAAACTAGGAAATCATGGTGAAAATTCTTACCCATTCTTCATCTCGAGATAGATTTGTGTCAATCCAATAAACCTAATTTCAATTAAACAAATTACTGAGAAGGAAGCTATTATTTTCAAAAATGGATTTCACGCATCTACCAGTGCTCTAAGCAGCAATAGAGCAATCCCTAAAAGTATGTAGTTGTTCCATGGTATTTCAATAGATAAAACACCTTGAATTAAGCTTAAGGATACATTTTACTAGCCTTTAAGCAACATTAAGTCCCTTAAGAAGAACACCACATCGAGTTTTCATCTTATGCTAAACTTTACGTCTCCCTAACTTTTCCTATTCAACACTCATATTGGTGGTAGCAAAGGAAATCTTGTTGTACGAGCTTTGAGCAATAAATACGATATCCTTCATGAGACCCCACATTAGCTCATCCCTAAATAATCTTTTATAGGATGAAGTTCCTCAAACAATGAAGTTAAGATGACATAGTTCAATCCCCACGTTATTCCTTCCTACCATAGTGGATTATCGCCTTTGCCAAAATTCTTAAGCGACCCCAAGATAGTTTACTTTGAATGACCCTACTAAATATAATTCATTAGTATAACATCTTCATATTGTCCATGCTTGTTCACATATGCTATATCAAACAAGATCTTTCGGATAGCCTTATATAGTTGACCACGAATGCACTATCAATTCAAGTGACACATTTCATTAAGTTCACCTTCCACCATTATTGGGCCTACCTGGGCCCGAGAATTAGGTAGTGAGAGCCACATATGAGTTGAACGCAAATTTCACCCAAAAAGCCTAAACTATTGGGTCCTGGTTCAACTTATATGTGACCTTCCCACTCTACGTTTCTAACTCCCGTGTGGGAGATGAACTCACATGTGGAATCTTCTACTAATTTCACCCTTCCATATGCAAACTACCCCTTGTGTGGGCCAAGAAAAAGAGGATTAACATCAAATGTCATAGCTAGCATCTTCCCAATCAGGCCTTTTTGATCCATTTTGTAACAACTTGAACGTAAGCCATCTTAATTACTTCAGTTAATTTGAATTTAATAAAGTTGAGCGACACATTTCAATTCAATGTTCGAAATATTTATGTGACTGCTGGTTGAGACGGTGGAATGGCCTCAAAAGAAGATCTAGTCATGCTCCGTTTTAAATCAGTCAAAATCTTTAAATAAATAAAAATGCAACATATTCATAAAATTGATTGAAAGTTATAATTTTTTCGTGGAAGATACTTTTTTTGTTGCATAATTTGCCTATTCATTTTATGAAAGTAAACAATAATGTGAATAAACAGAATAGAGATGAATACAAAACTATATATTGATCAATATGAGTGAAACTTATAATTTTCTCCTAAATAATTTTTGAAGTTACTAAATGTAGCCCAAGTATATTTGAAAAATCGGAAGGAAAATTGTTACAATAAAGAAACAAAGGGGAGAAAAGAGACCAAGACTAAAGGAAATATCTAGATTAAGGGGTTGGATTGAATCAAATTAATAAAACTAAGTAATGCTCCCCTATTTTCAATCTTCCATACAGTCCCCCCTTTTCTTCCTCTTCAGGCACCCCCTCCGCTATTTCCTTTCACACCGCTAGCCACCCATCTCCTCTGACTCTGCCACCGCTTCGCTGTCACTAGAGCTTCCTAGTACCCCAACAACCACCACCGTCACACCCCTTCACATTCTTCTTGCCTATTTCACTTAAGTTTTCAAGGTAAACCTCCAAATTCTTTCCCCCTCTTTTCATGTATTAGTTTAATTTCTTCAAACTAGTGAAATTAATGAGTTCATTTGCACTTATATGGATATTTAAAGATGAATGGAGTATTCATTTTGGTTTCTTGAGAAAATTGGATGAAATAAAGGTTGTGGGTGATGTCAATTTAATGATTACCCATGAGTTAGACATTATATGCAACAGATTATGAGTTCCATACTAGAATATTTAGATTAGAAAAATGAAAATGAGGGAGAAAAGTTTTTTGGATTTTCAGATTAGTAGAAATTCGGCCACTATTTTAATTTTCAAAAATGTTTGGGTTGCCTAAAAATTCTTAAAAGTTTACTGTAGTCTTAACATAATACGTAGCAATTTTTGGTACATGTTCATGAATTTTGGATGTGTAGTCTAGGAGTTATGAATTTTTGATTAAACAACCCTATTTAGTGCATAATTTTAGCGACTATTTTAATTTCTGTGAAAGATGGACTTGGAGGCAAATCTTGAAAATTTTACTGTAGATTAATCATAATATTTGACAATTTCTTGTAAAATTTCATAAATTTGGCATGTGTATTTTATGAATTGTGAAGTTTTGAATAAAAATGCTCTTTTTAGCGAAGGTTGGAGTTGTTGGGTGAAGATGAGTTTTCATACTAGAGGTGGGTGAGCTATGAGAGTGAATACTCATAGATATTTTTCTTTAATTTTGTTTAAATGGGGCATCATTTGCGTGGTCTTGCCATTCTCTTGAGAAAATTTGGTAGTTCATGTTGTATATTGGAATTGGTCGTGGACGACCTTGAAAAAGGTGGGAATATGAACGCTAGCTTGAGGGTGAATGGTGATAAAGGAGCGAACATGAAAAGTTTGGAATTTTAATTTAAATGTGTACATTTGTGAACTTATAACCAAGTGATAAATTGAGTTCGATTTTCATTTTTAGTAAATAAATTGTATATTTCTGAGGATCAAGGAGCTTTCTTGCTTGCTTTAATGCTCAACTGGAGGACACAAAGTAAGAGGTTTGGATTTGTTTTCTTTCAACTGGAGGAATTCTTTCCTCTACAATATAGGGGTAAATGTATTAAGTTTCAGCTTATAGTCCGAATATTTTTTTATTTTTGT
>JACYFF010031956.1:61222393-61247958 GCA_017589665.1 Selenicereus undatus | reverse complement strand
AACAACAACAACAACAACAACAACAACAACAACAACAACAACAACAACAATAATAATAATAATAATAATAATAATAATAATAATAATAATAATAATAATAATAATAATAATAATAATAATAATAATAATAATAGTTGTAGTAGTAGTAGTAGTAGTAGTAGTAGTAGTAGTAGTAGTAGTAGTAGTAGCAACAATAACAATAATGTTGAACCCTGGGGATGAGAACTTGAAATCCCCCAATAATAGGAGGGTTCAAGTTCCAGGGGTTTATGGGGGAACTTGATCCCTCCAGGTATCAAGTTCCTTTTCCCAAATTGATCACCAAATATTAAGGAGTGGAACTTGAACAATGAAGATTCAAGTCCCCAACCCTTTTTTGCTCACCAAACACCCCCTTAAGGTTCCTTAACATAAACTTGCTTACCCATACCCTATCTAATAAGTCAAATATAAGCTATAAGTGCCCACTTTTCTCCAAAAACATTTGCCAAATTCTCGACATAGTGCATTGTAGGCATTTTTTGGTTAATAACTACCATATCTAGATCCTTTATAAATCGAAATAGTCATGGGCGGATCCATGTTATAGCTAGGGGTGTCTATGCCCCTAGCCCAAAAAAAAAATTATATTTAAAAAGTGATTAATTTAGTAACAATATTGATTAATGGACTCCCCTAAAAACAAAATAGTGTATATTAATAACGATGTTAATTTATGGACACCCCTATTCCAAATGTCAGGATCCGCCACTGTAATGAATAGTATCTGTTAATTTTACTGCTTGGACAAAGCCCCTAAGTAATGACCTACAGAATTGCTCCACATGCTTCATTTTTCTCTTTGTATTTTACAATTATCATTATCCCAGAATAATCTTCCTAAATCATGTGTATAACCAACCAATGGCCTTGAATTGTCCATCAAACGAATTATCTCTTGGTTAACATTGGGTTTTTCTTATAAAATGAGTTTGTATCATTTAGGAAGAAGAAAACAGATCAAGGGAGTAATTTCTTAAATGTTGTACGCCTAATGCTTATTTAGTGTCCTGCAGACACATTTTGATCCATTTTAAGGCTCTGTTTTTTTTGTTGGGAAATTGCAGGTATGGGACGGGTGGGAGTGGAAAAGGGGGGGGGGGAAGGAGTGAGTGAGAATGGGTAGGAGTGCTTTTTTTTAAAGTGTGAAAAGGGGGAGGAAAGAGTGGAAAGAAGTGGGAAGGAGTTGAATGAAGTAGGAGAGTTGATGTAAGTTACGTATTTTATTTTTTTAATGTAATCTTTTATTTGTGAGAGTAATTACCGATGATAAAAAAAAAATTAGACTGAAAAAAATATTTTTCTGTGTTGACTCAGGTACAAAATATTGTTTCATGGCCGTTGTTACCCCAAACAAATTGCAATTTTCGTTATTCGTAAAACAAATTACGGATGTATTTTTTTTTTATATATTAACCAAATACGAACAACCAAAAAAATACATATATGTTCAGGTCTTGTTCTTTTATTTGGTAAGTCCAAATTTACCAACCTCAACCAACTTTAACTCACATCAACGCACTTTACGAACTTCAATAAAAAAATATCAATTTCAACCAATTTCAACCAACTTCAACCCACTTCAACACATTTCTCACTATTTTAACCAACTTCTACCCATCATAAATAAAAAAAAAATTCAACCCACTTCAACCAAATTCAACCCACTTCAACAGAAAAATACTCACTTCAACCTACTTTAATCCACTTCAATAAAAAAATACTCACTTCAACCTACTTTAACCCACTCCTACCAATCTCAACTAACTTCACCTATTTACCAATCCATATTTCCCAACGAAAAGAACAAGCTCTCAGTACACGAAAAACAATCATCTGCAATTTGTGTGAAGAACTTTCAATATTTTGTTACTAATACACACAGAAAAAAATATCTGCTCAAAATCCACGTACAATACATCTGCACTTCCTGTCACGAATTACAAACAACGCCAAAAAAATTTGCATATTCCTTCATTATGCCAGAAAAAATATCTGCAAATTTGGCCCCAAATTACGATGAATGATAAATAAATCTGTTACACATACAGCAACAACCATCCACGCTTTGGTGACCTATAACAAATATTTCGTAAACAACGCAAAAAAAAATTAAACATCTCTTCCATATACAGAATCAAATCCAAAATATATACCAGTCACAAAAAACAAACATTTTCTTAAAAAAGAAAAAAATTATTATTTCTTCAATATATATAACAAAAATTACTTCATCTACAATTTTCGCAACGACTAACAAATATTTCCATAACATCTGAAAAACAAATAAAACTTTTCATAATTGTTATCAGACTATTTGTATACACAATTACAAAAATTATAAAAGTTTTCAAAATATGAAAAATAATAGTTATATTTTTTTATTTTTTTTTTAACAAGGGTAAATAACACTAAAGGGATGTTAAGCGCCTCTTCTCACAAGAGCACGCCTAACTATATCATCTGCCAAAATAGCCTTAAGAGATGGAGAAAAACAAATATCTGAAGAGAAGGGCACTGTAATTGAGTGGCCAAATTTGGAAAGCCAGTCAGCTGCCATATTTGCTTCCCTGAAAATGTGGGTGATGAGTAATTGGATACCTTGAGTCTGCCATAGATGAATATCGTTGATAATATTCGATATTTGCCAAGGAATGTGAATTCGTCCTTTTAGTGCTTGAATCACTATCTTATTATCACGTTCAATAGCTATCTGCTTGAATCCAGCCTGAATTGCTAATCGTAGTCCATCTCTCAATGCTCTCGCTTCTGCAACTAGAATAGATGTATTGCCGTAAAAATGAGCTCCTGCCTTCACAAGCTTGCCCGTCCAGTCCCGGATGATGAAGCCTCCTGCTGCTGATGAGTTGATGAGGGATCCATCAAAATTGAGTTTCACGAATCCCGGTGATGGGGGATGCCACCTCACAAGATGAAGTGAGGTAGTAGGGGAAGAAGAAGGTCCCCTAAAAAAATGGTCAACCGACAGACGAGTTCGGATTCGCCACTCTGTATTTGCTTTTTTTGCTCGAACTATGCACGCAACAGGATTGAAAATTTCATTATTGAAAACTGTTGCATTCCTAGATTTCCAAATACTCCACAAGATAAATGAGAATTTCTGTTCCAAGGTTGGATTGTGAAAGGAATGCATCTTGTTTAAACAATGTAAAAAATTATGGCATCTTGTAGGAGAGAAGGCATATGGAATCCATCAATGCTTTGCCGCTAGATCCCAAACTTTCTTGACCATTTGGCAATCTTTGAAGAGATGTTCGGTAGACTCGATGTCACATAGACAGAGGGGGCATACTGGGTAAAAATTAAGCCCCCTTTTAAGCAGAGTACCTCTAACAGGTAGGGAATTATGGCAAAGTTGCCAAATGAAGACTTTGATTTTAGGCAACGTGTCAATATTCCAAATCCATTTATAAGACCATGATGATAAGTTATGCGAATGGATGTCATGGGCTGCCCATGTAGCTGATTTGGTTGTGAAGGTACCTGAGCTATTCAATCCCCAACAAAAGGAGTCACTAGTTTCATGGATGGGTATAGTGATACCCTGTATCTTTTGTACAACATGATGATTATTGAGGAGTTGACTTAGTTTGGGAACGTCCCATTCTGAATTATCCCGAATAAATTCGCAAACTTTAGCTTCAGGGTGGGCAATACCATCTTCGGACACACCTAGGATCTCAACTAAATTCCTATTTTTCACCCAGTTATCAAACCAAAAGGAGATCTCATCCCCTCTGCCTATTTTCCAGATAATACCTTTTTGGAGAAGACTCCTGCATTTCAATAAACTCTTCCAAATTGGTGAATCCGTGTTTTTCCGTGTACAGTGAAATAGCTTTGTAGAGTGTAGGTACTTGGCCCTCATAGATTGGACCCAAAGACTAGGAACATTAGTAAGTATTTTCCAGGCCAGTTTACACTGAAAAGCCTTATTAACGGCTTCAATTTTCCGCAACCCTAATCCACCTTTGCTTTTAGGTCTACAAACGTTATCCCACGCTATAAGTGGCATGCCTTTTTCTGTGTTAGATTTTCTCCAGAAGAATTCTTTATTGCATTCATCTAGGTAACTGCTAGTTTTTGATGGTAACTCAAAGCATTGCATTGTGTGTGCTGGGAGTGATTCTAAATGTGACTGTATGAGAATTGTTCTACCTGCTTTAGATAGGCAATTTGCTTTCCATCCTTCTAATTTTGAAGTTGCTTTGTTGATAATTTCCTGGAAAGTTGAGTAAGAAGGTCGACCCTGAAAAATTGGGCATCCTAGATATTTACCCAAAGACTCTCGATGCGGAATGTTAAATATTGCAGTCACTAGTTGCTTTTGTGTAGCCGTCGCGTTACGCGAGAAAGTCAAAGTCGATTTGTGGTAATTGACTAATTGTCGTGAAGTTGAACAGAAGAAGTCAAGGATGCTTTTAAGTTTGGTACAACTTCCCATATTAGTTTTGCAAAATAATAGGCAGTCATCAGCGAATAGTAGGCACGGAATTATGACAGAAGAAGGGCAAATCTTAACTCCTACTCCAGATCTGTGAGTATTAGCTTCTTTTAGAAGCATATTATTTAAGGCTTCCATACATAGGATAAAAAGATAAGGGGAAAGGGGATCCCCTTGTCTAATTCCTCTTGTCGGGGTAAAAAGGCCATTAGGTTCATCATTAACAATGATTGAGTACGAAACTAAAGAGATGCATTGTTTGATCCATGAATTCCAAGTGGGATGAAAGCCTAACTCTTGGAGACACTTTAGCAAAAAGTCCTATTCAATTCTATCGTACGCTTTCTCCATGTCTAATTTTATAGCCGCCTAAGCAGTCTTAGTTTTAAGATTTTTAAATTTATGCATAATTTCATGCGTTAACAGAATATTATCATGTATAGATCTACCAGGTACAAAGGCACTTTGGAAGGGAGAAACTAGACGGTCTAGAAGGGGTCTCAACCTATTGACAAGTATTTTCGAAATAATTTTACAAATCGTAGAACAAAGGCTTATGGGTCTGTAATGACTAGTCTGTGTAGGGCTATTTGATTTTGGAATAAGAGCAATAAAGGTATGGTTAATCTCCTTAAGGATTTTACCATTCATGAAGAATTCAAGAATACAGTTAAAAAGGTCCTTCTTGATTAGATTCCAGTAGTTCTTAAAGAAACCCGCGCCAAAACCATCCGGTCCTGGTGTCTTATTAGAATCCATGCTGAACAAGGCAACTTCAACCTCATCCAGATTTGGAAGTTTTATAAGTTCACTGTTATCAAGGTCTGAAATTACTTTCGATAGCCCTAAGTTTGGTAATACTCTGGCATTGTTATGCACAGATTTGAATCTCTACTTGTAGTCTAAGATGAATTTCTCCGCAATCAATTTGTGATCATCAAGCCAAATACCACAATCATCTCGTAATTTCATAACTAACTTCCTCTTCCTTCTAGCATTGGCCTGTTTATGAAAGAACTTAGAGTTTCTATCTCCGTTGACCAACCATTCTTTTCGTGCTAATTTTCCCCAGTATTTCTGATTAAACAGCATCATTTTCTCTCGTTGTTTCAAAAGGCGTTGCATCCAGGAATTAAATCGCTGACTGTTAGGGTGAGCTATTAGTCTTTCCTCCACATAATCTATTTTAGCCGCATTCTTGGTGATTTTATCATTGAAATTCCCAAAAAATCTTTTGGACCACTCTTTAACATCCTGCTTAACACTTCTTAGTTTCCGCATAACTCTATACATATTGGTTCCATTATGAAGATAACGCCAATTTTTAGAGACAATAATATCAACATCTTGATATTTGGTCCAGAAATTTTGAAATCGGAAGGGAAAAACCTTAACTTTTGGTAACTGCGCTTGAGTCGACATAATAATAGGACAATGATCAGAACAAGAGAAGGTACCATGTGCTTCATAAACATTGGGATACAAGGTACTCCAATCTTTTCTAATCATCGTTCTATCAAGTATTTCATAAATAAGATGAGTGTGGATCCTTTTTTTCCAAGTAAATAAACGACCTGATACTTGAACACATTCTACATTAATGACAGACAGAAAATTATTTAGCTGATGAAATCGATTAGTAACAGGAGGCTGGCCTCCTAATTTTTCATTAGGGCACAAAATTTCATTGAAATCACCCATTAGGCACCAAGGTAAATCTATAACATTATTAAGTTCAACTAGATGATTCCAAAAATCATTTTTGTCTCTAAATTGCGCTGGAGCATAGATTCCAGAAATGACTGAATTTTGCCCTTTATCTGGATCATGAATTAACATATGAATAGCTCTAATTTCTTTTATTAATACAGAAGCATGAATATTGCCGTTATTCCAAAGAACCGCTATACCTCCAGAATGATTAACTGGTGATACAAAATCAAAATGTTCAAATCCCATAAGGGGAAGGATCCTTCGTATATTAGATTCATTAACCATAGTTTCTAGTAGAAACAACATATCAGGCTTATGTATTCTTGCCAAAAACTTCACTTCTTGAATAACCTGGGGTTTTTTAACGCCTTGGACATTCCAACAAACAACTTTCATAGAAAAACTGATAATAGAGTATCATCTTCCAGCGAGAGTCTGGCCATACAAAACCTCATTAATGACCTACGTCGTGCAAATAGCCTGCATAAATTAATCTGGGATTCAAGTCTTAGATGCGATTTCTTAGTTCCTTGATCATTCCAACATACTACGACTCCTTGCACATAACAACTAAAGACTTCCACAATTAACAAAATGCAACCATTAACAACTATGGTTGAAATATTCTGGGACCAAGATTGGTGATTCTGGAGCCATAAGAGGCTGGGCCGCGGGAAACTCCCCAAAGGAATTTCCACATTCCCCCATAATAGATACTTTAATTGTTCCTTCAGATAATTCCATACAAATAAATTCTTACAATCAGCACCAATTAGAAATAAGATGTCACAAATCAGTTGTCGAAGACCCAGATGAAGAGGATCAAAACAGGTAGCACCTTGACACGAACTTGTCTTTGAGATAGCATTAGCCCGCAAGTAGGAAAAATGGCCACAAACCAAAAAGCAGCAGACACAGTTCTTGAAAGCATTGTGCCTAAGATTTTGTAACATTAGTCCTCCTGTGAAGGGGACACAAGCAATGCCCCACAAAGATCCAATAGTGATATCATCACTAGTAGAGGTCGGAAGCCCAAATGGGGTGATTTGCAAAGTGGCCTTGGGGACGAGGAAAAGATTGTCCCTCTCTCCCACCATGAGCTAAAACCAGAAGTTGGGAGGCAACTTAACAAAACCTTTGAGTGAAAGGCAAGAAAGGCCATGGAAATTTATGGAGAACCGCCATAAGGATGCCATGTTAGTGTCATGAAATAAGGTCTTAAGGTCCAGGTGAAGCCCCTTGCCCTCACTATCCCTTCGCATTAAGTCAGAACTCAACAAAATTTCATAACAAAAATGAAATACAAAGAGCAACAAGTTAGTCACGAAGAGAGCAAAGGTGTCAAACATATCCCTTGAGTAAAAGTCCCTATCAACAAGAGATAAGACAAACACATTTTGCCCAAGCCCGACAAGCATAAAATAACTTTGGCACAAACCAGGACTTCCAAGAGAAGCTATCTCAATCAGGAACAACCCTTCCTCCTTACACCGTGTGGGCTTCATCGCAAAATTTGACTTCATGCACGATCCCTTCTCACTAATCCAAAGATTAATATACCCACCACAAATCATAATCCACAGACACCAAAAAGAGAAGAGGCCAAAAAAACTCATAGTCAAACAGAACCGAGACATGCACGACATGAAAGTGGGATGCCTAGGCTTCCAACCAAGAGTTTTCTTATGCCAGAAGGCCATAGCTAAAAAGAAATCAGCCCAGAAAACAAACAACAGAGCCTTGCTAGGATTAGAGAACAAAGTGTCAACAACACAGGGCTTAGTGGAGGCCGAGATAATGAGGAAAACGATACCTAAATAAGGTTTGTCAATAAATTCAAGTACACTAACCATCAAGCAAGCATCGACCAAAGAACTGAAACTCAACAATTTATCCAAATTGATTCGGAGCATAGAACAGGGCAATCGGTGCAAAAACAATGCAACTCGAAATATGGATGAATGCAATTTGACAATTACCATCATAATTGTACTGATCAAAGATAATTTTTCGAACAAAAGGGCCAAACAGGAATCCTCCATCATGGCTTGAAGTGAAAGGTAAAGGCTTACCTGGTGTCGATGCGAGCTCGAATGTGGTAAATCTTCATGAACACCGCTTGGCTGAGTGGATCTGGTTGGAGCACAGTCCAAAACAGGACCGACTTTAGAGATGAGGTTGCCGATTCGTGACCGGGAAGGCCAAAGAATGGCCTTGCTATGCTCATCATACTCAATCATCACTCTCGGCCAGCCCGATGCTTTGACCTGCTCTAGAGATCTTCGATGTAGCCAAGTCGATAGACAGTGCGAAAGACCCACCAAATAGGATGCATAAAGCCTGGATCGGTGTTCCTCCCTGGCCGAAGCGAGACAAAAACTGAAGACCCAGAATACCCATTTAGTATTGGGTGATACAGAACTAGCGATTGGGGTTGCTAATCGTTGGTCGACGCAGTGAGGACCAAGCTTGTGAACACCAGAACCCATCTGCAATGCCATCTGGGTAGTGAAAATAGGCCAAATTTTTGTGGGTCTAAAATGGTGGAACACATTGAACTCATAATAACCTTCATCAAGGGGCTTTGAAAACTCAATTCGGGTGCCTATGACCTGGGAGGAGTGCTTGTTGCGAACTTCAAGGGCATCGGGTTCAAAACACTTATGGCTGACTTTGGGTCGTGAAGAAGCTGGGTTCCAGTGGATGAAGGAAGCGGAACGATGGCAAAGATCTGGAGGTTTAGGTTCTAGGGGAGCCATTGAAATCAACACAAAAGAAGTAGCCTCAGAACAAAGGCCTAAAATTCAAACCAGGAAGGCAAAACCATGACTTTCTCTCTCTAGATATTCTCTCTTTCTCTCTCACTAGAGACAACTATTTTTTGTTGTAAATAATAGTTATATGTATGAGTGGGAAGGAGTGGTATTTTTTTTTAAAGTGTAGGAAGATGTGGGAAAGGGGGAGAAGGAGTGGGTGGGAGTGGGATGGAGTGAGTTGGGTCCATTAAATTACGAAAAGAACAAGGCCTAAGCTGATGGCAAATGAACTCAGGAGATAGTGATATTAAAAAAGAAATAAAATTTGATTAGAAAAAATGTTAAATGTTAACCATTCTCCCTACCTGAAAAATTAATTTTACCTAGGAAATGACTTTTTCAAAGCGGTAATACAATGAAATGCTATCGACTGATCTCAACTAATACTAATAAACGACTACCTTAGAAAAAATGATCATATCTTTTTGGGCCAAAAGGGAATTGATAGGAGAAAGAAACAAACTTTTTCATTTTCTGATTTCCTTGCATAAGACCAGCGATTCAATAAAAATAAATAAACAAAAAAGCCACAACAAACTTTTTCATTTTCTGATTTCCTTGTATAAGACCAGCGATTCAATAAAAATAAATAAACAAAAAAGCCACAAAAGATACATGGGTCTGTAACATTGACAAGGGAACCATCATCACCATAAAACTTCCAATTATCATAGAATCACATATTCTTTCTTTCCCCCTATTTGACGGGCAGTAAATGACAACAGACTATAAGGGGATACAGCTGTCAAACTTGGGCATTCACTTACATTCCAAAACATTCAGCATGGAAGTCAGTAGATGTCAAACAAAAAGAATCACCAAAACAAACATCAAGTGACACTTACATTAGGTAGCTAGCACTTTCTTTAAGTGCATGGAGCTCAAATAAATGTCATGCATTTGAACCCAACACTTCAGCAACTATTGTCCACTAGATGACAACACAAGTTAGCACAGCTTTTCAAAGAGAATGTAGAAAATTTTGAGCACAAGAATCATTCTTTCTGTTAGCAATTCAATGATAGTTAGTTGACGAATCCCAAAATGCTGCAATAATCAAAAGACTCCTTAATGTATCAGCATACACAATACACCCCCACCGCCACCCCCACATCCTTAATAAAGATTGAGCCATAAGAATATTCTCACCTCCGAGGAACTGAAATAGTTTGGCACCATATGCAGCTTGGCCTCATTGGGAGCCCATCCAAAGGTCTAAGATTCAGAAAGATAGAAAATGCACGAGAATAATTACTCATTAAACCACTAGTGTGATAAGAAAAGAAGCACCAGAAAATCATCTAGGACAAAAATTTCTGAGGGAGACAATGAAGCAACACACAGAAGGGGGGAAAAAGTTGGGAAAGTCAGGATAACAGAAAACTTGCAATTATCTTTGTTATTGTACAACCTTGATTTTTAGAAGAACATCTTGCTCTCTACTTTTGGATGCTCCAAAATATGTATTTTTTCTTATGCAGGAACGCTTCACAATAATCTCAATCATAATTTAGCTTGCTCCAGGTTTTCATAGGATCCATGTCGTACTGAAGTAAGACATTTACTCCAAAAACGAGTGTTATTCTGTAATAATACATTTCAAATTAGCTCTAGTAACCGGGTTTCCCATTTTAGAAATCAGTGATGCATGTAAACTAGAAAGTGCTTGTCAAATCCTCAACAGTCAAACCATATCTATTGGGCCCTGGATTGCTTTCTAGAAGGTATGTTCACTATTTAGTTGCAAGAAATCCCAATAAACTTGTCCAATTAGAGACTTGACCATCTGATAAAACATAATAGTCCCTAAAAGTTAACAATTTCAAAGGTAAACTTCTTTATATCAAGAAATATTGATATAGGGTACGGTAGGAAGGGCAATCAACAGCTGACAGGTGATATGAAGAGCATAATATAGACAGAACATGGAAGATAATACATCGTACAACCTATACACAATGGCAAACATACAGAGATGGGATGAAAAATACATTCGTACCTCACGAGAGATGAAAATGTCTGGGAACCCAAAATCAATGTAGGCACGATATGAATAATAGCTGGGAGACACCACAAGTATCAGATCCAAAACAAGCCCTAAGAAACCAACACACTATTGAAGAATATAATTATGCAAAAGAGGACAGCAAGTGGAATTAACAACTACTAGTTTTTTTTTTTTTGAAGCGATCAAGAGTTGTATTAAAAAGACACCAAATGGATGTCACTCATATACAAAAGGGGCACAATAAACAAAATCCAAAAAAATTCAAACTTTTGTCAGCATTAAGCACAATACTCCAACTATATAACAAATATTTCAGTATCTGAGTGAAAAGAAAAGCATTTCCAAGAACTGTTGGAGAAAGAAGCTTGGTAAAGTCTGCAGCGAATAAGACAGTAACCGCATAGGGGAAAGAATAAGCTAATTCGGTGTAGAATTCGGTTCCTGATAACTAGAGATCCTAGAAAGTAAAACCAGCCTAAAGTATCACGCTCAGCTAAAACTAGACTTTTACAGAGATAGGAAATTGAGAGAAAAAAAGGTCAAGATTCGCAATTTCTATTAAAAATAGGCTCCACTACATGAATTTGTTCAGAAGGTCCATTATGCATGTCTAGGTAACAAATTCTATAGAAGAACTATTCCAACATGTAAGCTCAACTTCTTTAGATAACAATGTTAAGCCAATCTCTAACATCATGTTTTAATACTCTAGATGGCATCACATTTAACTAGGTTAGTGAAACTAGATGGTCAGCTAGTCAACGAACAAGAAAGTAGCCATGATAATGGACATGAGACATCCTAAACCTGGAAAAAACACGGTTTCAACAATCAAATTTCAAACAAAAACTTAGCCCTTTATGATACATGCAGACTCTTTTCATTATGGTTCACCGCCTAACAAGGGAAGCAAGGAAGATGGCTGCAAAGTGCAAAACAAGATAGAAATGCAATTTACCTATCTGAAGTTACAGGAATGACAGGTAGGCACATCTCATTGGCACCTAAAGAAATTATTCTCCATATCAAACTATCATGATACACTGGTGCAGGCACCTTAGAAGCATCCGTGGAAATTATATTCTTCAGAACATCAATGCTGTTCAGTACAAGCTTCGACTGCCCAACAGCAATATAAAAAGATTCAATAATCCCCCCCCCCCCAAAATTGAAGTCATAGAAACTCTCACACCCGTAGAAAGACAATTAGCAAACCACTATAGTTCATTATGGAAAACTAGAAAATCAATAGTTTGGGGTTTTCTACTCAAATAAACATCAAAAACCTATATCCAATGCAGTCATCACCAATTCAGATACTACTTAATAGTATCTCTTACGGTCATCTCTAACCAAACTTTGTGATTTCTTGCATCCAAACTGGGTAATGGTTGCTGTTGATAACATAAATGGCAATGAATTGAAATTCAGTAGAATAACAAAATACCTAGAAATAATTGATTTCTAAAGTCGCAGACAACAACTCCAGCAACAAATAAGGCCAGTCAGTGGCAGAACTTGCCAGAGACCTCGAAAAGCCACCAGTCCTATTCAAATGAGCAACGACATTAGCTTTCCACCTTTGTTGAATCCGAATAACCTCTTTGGCCAACCTCAAAGCAACGACCGCCTCTTTCAAATACGACCTCTCCTCCACACTCATCCCCTTCTTCCCTTCCAACCCCACAAGCCCCTTGATTTCCTTCGCATCCAACCTTGTAGAAAATGCGAAATCCGTCCTCTCCCACAGTACGGAGGCAGAAATCTTCTCAGAAATGGCGGTTTTTGGGGACTTGGGATTCGAGAGCAAGATGTCTCGAAGAGCAGTGCGAAGATCGTGCCACTTGTTGAGGGTAATGAGGATCTATTGAGATGTTATCTGTCCTAGTTGAATGCCCCTCTTAGCCATGGATTCTACACACGTCTCGAGGTGGGTTGTGAGGAGAGAGGGAGGAGGCAGGGGTACTGCGCAGGAAGACCATGAAGACCAAGGAAAGGACTCGCCATTAGAAGGAAGGTATCCTTGTATTGATTGAGCAAAATCGACGTAGCCAGTTAAATGGGGTCCCTTGTTCCAGTTCTCCAGCAGAACTGTATCAGAAGAAGAACATGGTGAAGATAGTGGCAGAGATGATAGCCATGGCGGTCATAATGATGAAGATTATGGGGGGAGAGACAAGAGGGGATTACGTTCAAGGATGGGCGTGGTTTTGCCGACTCCACGAGGACCGTGAAGAATAAGGGGCTGGTGGACACGGTGTTGCTGGGCATGGTTGTTGAGCATTGTCTCTAATATTGGCCTCGGTATTATCCACCATGATTTTCTTGCATTCATCATTGAACAAATCTGATGCTTATGCTGCTCACTCTACTTCAACTGCTTACGATGGCGGAGGGAAATGAAATTGGGAGGGAGAAGGGGGAGGGGGAGGACTGGGGGAACAGTTTTTTTTTTTTTTTGGGTGTCCAACCTTCTTCATTTGCAACATGATAAAAAGACACTTCTTAAATATCTTATTTAAATTTAAAAATTATACTATTATATATTAAATTTTTAAAATGAATATAATCTATTATCTATTATATAATATAAAAGAAATATTGAGTTGACTCTTTTCCCCTTAATTGTAGGCCCCTAAGTGAATCATAAGCATTGATTTCCTCATCCAAATAAACCGTAGCCGGCCAAATCGTTTGTTGACTTAATTATTCAAAAAACTAAATAAATTCTCTTTCTTGAGAGTAAACAATTACCTATCACGTTGCCATCAACTCCCCTTTTCAGCACTTATATCTAGAAATATTTTGGGTAACTGCACATCTTTCCTCTGTCCATTTCGCTGTCTCAAAGCTATGTCACTTATCTGCATCATCTTCTCTCCCAACTCTCTTTCTCTCTCTCACACACAACTCCAATGTCATCTGTAGAACACTTGGGGAGAAGAATTTTGAGTTCTGCACATTTGTGACTATTCTTGACACATTTATTTGACTTTTCTAACTGTTTGCAAACCCGGTATAATTGCTCTTTCTTCTCTCACTCTTTTTGGCGTATGGGAATTGATTTTGAGAGTTTGAATAATGATGGAGATTTTGAGAAGCTAAGTTTGGAAATATTGATCTCTTTTCCCCCCTTGATTTGAGGATTAATGGGTCTTATTTGACGTTTGTTTGGCATTCAAATTTCAAAACTTTATTAGGTAATATCTCTTTTATGTTTTTTGCCATAATCAATTGTGACATTTGACTGTCAATTTAGTTTGAAAAAGCGCGAGGCGCACTGAGGCGCAAAGGGTCCCGAGGCGTGAGGCACGAGGGGAAGGTGCGCGCCTCAAGGATGCGAGCCTTTTTTTAGCTAAAAAAGGTTTGAAAACAATTTTCAGGACTTATTTATGATAATTGAGTAAAATAGTGGCGTCAAATAACAATTGTACATCAATGTAAGTACCAAAAGTATCGCAAATAGTCCACAAGACGGTAATTTAGCATGACAATATTATAAAATGTAAAAGCACACACACAAGAACTTAGTAGAAGTTTAGAAACAAAGAAATAGGCATAGCCATGAAGATATGAAAGAAAACATGAACAACATATAACATAGTTCTTAAAGCAATCTAAGATCAACATATAACATATTATTTCTATTTGTTGGATCTTGCTTCCCATACTTCCTTCCAGGGTCTAACGATTTAGAGGAAATCGAACCCGAACCCGAAGTGTTACCGGTTGGGTTTGAATCCTCCATTTAACTCACTACTTCAACTCTTGAACTAAAATTCCATAGCAATCAAGCAAATAGTTAGTGAGACACTAATCACTAATTGCATTTTACCCAAAAAAAAAGACAAAACAGAGGAGGCCAACTGCCACTAATCACTAATTGCTTTCCATATTTCTATTTGTTGGGCACTGCCACTGACCAAAAAGGCAAAATTAGATTGTTGCAAATTTAAAAAAAAACATAACATTTCTAACCATTACCCCAGCTGCCCTGCCCAGCAAATTTAAAAAAACAAGTGTAACATTTGCTGTTGAAAATGGCTCGAACAGAGGAGGCCGAAAGACAGAACAGAGGAGGAGAAGTCAGCAACACGCAAAACAGATAAGGAAAGCTGATGAAAATGGCTCGAACAGAGACAGACAAAGCCGAAAGAGAGGATGAGAGCTTAAGGAAGAGAGAAAACGAAAAAAAAAGGAGAAGAAGGCGACACAACCATGGCCGGTCGACATACTATAGCAGAGAAGAAGAAGAACAACACGATGAAGTGAAGAAGAACAGCAGGATGAAGAAGAGAAGAAGAGAAAGCATACACATACCTGGTCAACTGAGATGAGAGCTTTGACAAAGATGATTTGAGGCCTCTAGAGTTTCGAATGGTCTAGTACATTCCAGTTGAGAGGTCGAAGAAGCCAGCCAAAGCAAGTTTTAAGTATTTTCTTGCAATTCCTTTTTTTTTTGAAGGAAGCTTTCAGTTCCTCTGGGCACGCGCCTGACTCGCTTTGCGCCTCGGCGTGAGGCACCATGAGGCGTACGCCTCACGTGGCTTCGTGAATGGGCGTTGCCTGGGTGAGGGTGAGGCGCCAGCCTATGCGCCTCTCGCCTAGGCGCACCTCACCTACGCCTTTTCAAACTAAGACTATCAATTTGTGAAACAAGCCCACATTAAGGAAAAGAGATACAGACTGAATTTAGTAGTTATGATATTTTTCTAATTATTAGGTTTAATTTCAATTATGATTTTGGGTCTCTAATTATTAGGTTTAGTGTCAACGATGATTTTGGGTCTACAAAGAATTGGTGCAAATCTCAGTCTAAAGATGTTAGTTTACTCTCTTTCTCTTTCTCTTTCTCGGTGAGAATCCGATTGAAGGATTTCAAAAAGCGTTATAATAGCTAATATCTTAATTTGTCACTTACAAAAATTTTCTCCTTCAAAAACTTTTATTCCTTCAGAAAATCACATTTAATACCCTGATTTCTAAGTTCTCAATTATTGCTTGCTAATTTTCTAATTTATAGTGTCTTCTCATCTCCTGTTTTTATAAAGCTCTACCGAAAGAATTTCAGGTGGTGGTGTTTCAGTTTTATTTTTTCCTTTTGGAGGGTGGGGTGATTAATGAATGCAGTTTTATGTTATAGTCGTAAGTAATTTGTTTTCTAGGGATTTCATTGCTTCTTTTAATTCATAATACTAAACGCATTGTGGGTTTAACTATACACTCTGTGGTTTAACAGTATTCTAATATGATCTGTAATTTGTGCTACTCATTTGTGATTAGTTACATGCTTAAGTGATCTTTTGTGATCATTTTGAAGTCATACTAATGAATCTATATGGAACATATTATTTTAGAAAAAAAAAGTTCTGATTGGTTTTGGGTTATTGTATTGACCTCATTTTGTATGTAAGGTTCTCAATGAAAGGTCATTGAATTGCTGTTTGATGGGTAGTTGAGCCTTAGCAACAATGCTAGGGACATAACTAAGGGGATAGAGAGATATCCAATACTGGCCAGTGAGTTTATGGATACGGATGGGTTGGGGATGTGCGAGGGCAATCTTTTAGTGAAGGTAATCTATGCTTTTTATCAACAACTCGATTGCTTTTTACTTTACGTCATTATATAAGTTTAAGCATAATTTTCATTACACTAAGGTATAAGAATGGTGAACCACATGAAATTAGCACGATCATGTGTCTTCCCTCCTAATTTTTTGATACATAATTGGTAACATCCTTCATGTCTAGGATAAGGACTGAGAATGTCTCTGTTTAGATAAGGTGCATGAGTATTGAGCAACATGCGATATGACACTTAGCTGAATCCTCCACTCCCTTTTGAGTAACTACTCTTTGTGAACTATGGTTATGTTTTGGTAGGTTTGACGTTTGTCCATCTACATCTATTTTCTTTTTCCTTTTTTTTGGTTGACACTTGCTGTGATTATGGCTGAATCTTACCCTGTTGATATTGGCCAAGGTTCCAAGCTTGCTTTACCTTTCTCAAAGGGAAACTTTTGCAAAATATATATGAGATTTCCCTACAATTAGATTTTCCTTTTTTTAATGTGTGGAGTTCTAATTAAAAATTTCTACTTTCCATTACTTGGTTTAAAGTTTATGAGAATAAACAATCATAAATCACTTAATTAGTTAGGCAACTCTTGATAAAATCCTCCTTTATATGAGAAATGAAGTTGCGCAGTGTAACTTTTTGGAGTTTTTAGAGGTTCCATTCATTTATTTTTTTCCCACCTATCTCCCACATAGTTACCTTTTGTTTCTTCCTCCTTTACTCTTCTGGGGTTTTTATTTTGACCTTAAATTACCTTACTCGCAATATGCTTTTGTGATTTGTGCTGAGTTAATTACAATATCTTTTGTGGCCTTAGGTAATTATACTTCATGAAATGGTGTGCCTCTTTAATTTTTTTTGGGTGAAATTTGACAAGCAAACCACTTTTTTTCCCCTTCTTTTTAGGTTGGGAAAGGGGAGGGGGAACATGATTTGTGACTGGTGGAAAAGAAGAGAGTATTTGTGGAGGAGTAAGTGAAATGGGGTTAAATAGCTAGGTAGCAAAGGAAACCAAAGGAAATAGGGTTGTAGAATAAACTACACTGATCTACATGAATTTGAAAATTACAACTACTATAAATGTAGATGCGGAAATATGAAAGTTGAAAATAAAGAATTGTTACACCTGTTGGGTAGTACAACTCAAAAAGTTGAAGGTTACTCCTATGACCTATTACTCTAAAAGGACATTGACACAGATGTTTAATAATTTGTACAAGTTGAGGGCTCTTTGGATCCTAATATTTGATAGGGCACAGGAGTAAAAATCAGTTTGATCTCCATTGTGTTAGTCTCTACATACATGAGAATGGGCATGTTGGTATCCTAAACATCATCTTCTAATAGATCAGAGTACCATACACACAATTGCCATTGCTGACTATTTCAATGAGTGAGAAGAATACACCTACTGTTTTCAGGTATGTATTATTCACCATTTCAACTTTTGTGTTTGTTCATAAAGGAAGTAACAAATCTACATGGCGTTTATGTTTCTTGGGCTACTAATATTAAATGTAGGAGGACATCACCACAAAATGGATTGTTAGACATATTTTACAAGGGAAAGAAGCCTCATGTGAGCCTACTAATCCTTTGGAGGCTCTAAGTAGGCTCTTAACTTTAAAATATAGAGTAGAACAACCTCTTTGGTGGTCAATAACTCAAATGCTGATATTGGAGCTAATTAAATGAATGAATCACACACATAACACAAACCTAAGAAATGCACACCAACAAAAGAATCTAAGTATTTAATATGTTGAAGAAAATACAAAAACCATGATGATATGTGAAATTCAGATCTGCATACAGACCAATTGTGGAAGGAATGGACCCTTGGGGGTGGACAATTGGTTTCTAACATGGATGACCAAGGTTCAATTCCCTTGTAGGTTGTGTTCGTGTGTAAAATTTGTCCATCCAACCCACCCAAAAAAAAAAGAGGAATCCATGGAAGGATACAACCAAAAACTGTAAAATAAGACTCCACATAATTGAACACCAATAAGACCAATATTGATGGGTTATCCCAATAAAAGATGATGAGAAAAACTAAATAAATGACCTGAAAACTTGGGGGTTTCCTTTTCCAATGCAAGATGTGATGCCTTCAAGTCTCCGGAACGACAAGTTAAACCCATGTGACTTGGACTTGAGAAAATGACCACAGGAACACATTTCCACGTAATGAATATGAACAATAGTGGATGGAAGTTACTGCACTACTTGGGATGTTAAGGATGGAAGTTCTTCCAAGCAGCCAATGTAGTTGTAGATTTTCTATGTTAGAGTCGTAGATAAGTAGCAAGCTTAGAAATTTATTTGTCTATCCAGGAGAGACATTTCACAGGAAATATAACACCCTATCTTTCTCCCTCCTCTGCATGGTTTCCTTTCATTCATCGATTGAGGATTCCCAACTTTCAGCTTACTTTGTGGTGTCATTGACAAAGCATCGGAGCCATACACCTTTGAATCCCCACATTCTACCAATTGTTTTTCAATTAGCTGCTTGAACTTCCGCTTAGTTTAAGTTTTTGACTTTTTCTATTCTTTTTTGCACGACTGCTTAGCCTGGTCTAGATAGAAGCTTTTACCTTCTACTACCCTGGAGATTCACTCTTCTCTATCGACCCAATATCACCTCAGAGTGCAATCAAAGAACTCTTGGCTTGTCGAAGAGAACTTTATAGGGTGATAAACATATGGCACACACAACCCTAGCTCCGAAGATTAAGTTAGAATTCATTTACAGTATTTGACCCTAACCTATCCCCTAATTTACAGCACCGGATATCTTGCAACTACATGACTGACTGATGGTGGTGAATTTGTAATTAAAGAAATTTTGGCTTTTCTCAATGTTTATTTATCTGGGCTTTGGAAAAGATCACTAAATGCTTGGTCAATCCAACAGATCATGCTCTATGTAACTTCGGAAAGCCATAATAAGCCTGCCAAAACACGATAATTCTTCTGCCGCTTCCTAGTTGTTAAGCTTAAGAGTATTTCATATGAGCTTCAGAGTCCAAAGAAACATTTAGTTCAAGTATGAGGATGGAATAATTCATTCCCTTAATAGATGTTCAGTTAATGGATTTTTAACCAAGAACCACGTTAAGAGATTTCCCAAACCCTCCAGGCATGAGGTTTGCTCAAACCCCTTCTATTGCACGCGTCTATAGATACTAGATACCAATACCCTTGGTATAAATTTCTTACATCATTACATTGAAGCAAACACGTGATACTATGAACCATAAAACAAATAAGACCACTTGCTTTTGCTCCTAATTGTATTCCATTCTAGTTTAGAGAACCAAAAGGCCCTTTAATGGTTTTCCTTGGTGAAATTGTAGGACTTCAAATATTTGCTCTTATGATGCTGCCAAGTGTGTGATGACAGATGAGTATTAACACTTCCAAATGGCTGGCCTCAATTTCTTATAGAACTTAATGGTAGATATGGATATATGTGTAATCACATTCTGCCAATATTCCACACTGTTAATGGAGCATTTTTTTCTGATACAAGTACAACAAGCTGAAAAGAGCTTGTCTTGCTTGCAAAAAAATAGCAATAAGAACCATACACAGTTTATAACATATTTCAACACATATTTTTCTCTCCTCTATAATGCTTTCTTTCGTTTGCCAATAAGCAACTCTCCCATTTCAGCCCATTATGAACAATTTCGGCTCCTTCTACACAAATTGCAATTGGCTTTGTTCATTTCATCACAATATCCGTGCAACTTAACATGTAAATTTTCGAAACATGACTTACATTCGTATAATTTAGCCAAACATAAAGAGTGATGACAAACAAGAAAAAAAATCAGACCTTGACTTGGGGAATGGCTTCCTGCTGATCATAAACTGTCTTTTCACCTTGCTTCTTCTCGACTTTAATCAACGTAGGAAAAGGCGCCTCCTTTTCTTCTTCGACAACCCTAAACACCCTATTATCGGTCTCAATCCTCCTCCTCTGGCTCTCCAACTCTTGTCCCCTCTGGTCCTCCATTCCCATCCCCGTCCTAAACTCTAGCAATGGAGCCACTTTGTTCGTGAACGACACTAGAAATATCGCAGGCGAGTACTTCACATAACATATGCCCTCCCAAGTGAAACTGGTGCCATTTTCCAGCAGCGGAGCAGACTGCTCATCTTCCGATGGTTCCGGCTTTGGTTTGACGGCATAAGACACTGGTTGGATTTCGATTGGTTGTCGATTAGGGTTTTTGGGAACTGCATCGTCCGATTGGGGTTGAGATTGAGATTCAGGTTGAGAACTGTTAGAATCGGAGGAACAAAAGGGACGAGTATGACGGAGGAAGAGGTAGGAGATCTGAGATCGAGGAATTCAACGAGTATGAGAGAGAAAGTATTCTATGGCGGCAGCCATTGTCGGTGGTAGGTGAGGTTCAAAGTGCGTAAGTGACTGTAACTGTCTCAAGAGAGTGGAAGAGGGCTTTACGAAGGGTTTTAGGCAACAGTGAGAATTAGAGGGCGCGTGAAAATATGATAGCAATAATACAGTATCACAGTCCCTCCCTGATATTGTGCTTATGCAATACAAATTACAAAATGCTGCAATCCTAAAATTGATAAGATGTAATTAAAGCATTCAGGATTTGACTATGCTTCGCATTTTACTTCCCAAAAGGCCATTATGGCTCGTTTGGTTCTGTGTAATTAAAGTGGTCTCAATGCAATCAAAATGGTAATAATGATTTCATTACCATGTTTGGATACCAGTAAGGGATGTAATCAAGATTGCATTGTAATCATATTTATCTCAATCTATGCAAATACAATTATTTAACTTTTTCTAAACTATTGTGATTGCATACCTTTGAATAAAAACCTACCCAACCATAAGCTATTATATTTTGGGACTTTCTCTTTCTTCTCTCCAATGTCTCCCCTCTACTTCCCTACACCACCACGTTTTAAATGTTTGAAAAGCCCCCTCACCCCGTCTCTCTCCTCTCCATATTAGATAAAGTTTAACCCAAACTATGATAGTATTATTATAACTTCATTTTTGTACGCTCTAAGTATCATCTCTCTCTCTCTCTCTCTCTCATATCATTGTCATCTTCTTCTTTCTCTACTTGCTAAACTTGAACAATATTACATTCATGTAATTTAGAGGAAATAGAGTGAAGTAAGTATCATGTGAATTATCATAATTATGATGATAAGATATTGGATGATAATTATCAACAAAGCTACAAATAATTAAAGTAGGAAAAGTAAAATGCGAATTGAATTGCAAGTACTTCACACCACGTGTAAAATTAAGTATTGTTTGTAAATGAATTCATCTCATTACAATTATAAAAATTTTGCAACCAAACATTGAAATGTAATTATTATCCCATTCCATTACACTAACCATTGCATTACATGGTTAATTCCATTGTGTAGTGATTACATTGCTTTCAACCAAATGCCACATTAGTCATCATTTACCTAACTTCGACCCTGTTCTTTTTATTGGTAAATTTTAAAATATCAACTCCAAGCCATTTCATCAATTTCAATTAAAAATACTGACTTCAACTAACTTCTACCCACTTCTCAATATTTTAACCAATTTCTGCAATCATATAAAAAAATTTCAATCAACTTCAACCCACTTCAACTCACCTCAACAAAAAATAGCCACTCCAATCCACTTCAACGCACTTCAACAACTTCACCTATTTGCCAACCCCTATTTACCAACGAAAAAAACAAACTGTTCATCTGAGAAGCCATCAAATGATATGTTCCCGTTTGATTGAATTGAATGGAAGTGTGTTATGTTTGTTATGTCTTTAATTTGGTATTGGATTCTATAGTGTAACGCCCCCAATTGCTAATATCTGATTATTCTAACATAACCACTTATTATTATAATTTAGCAACGGAAGACTTCTAATTTGATTGGAGGCATTACCGCCGTTCCATGATGGAACACGACTGCTTGATTTAGTGAACTTTATGGGGGCTCAAAATGTAAGGCCCCCAACCCTAAAGTCAGGAGTTTTACTATCTTGTTCTTAAATCCTGAGGCAAAACGGACAGAGTTTCCCCTAAAACTTGACCATTTTCCCAGGCTTACAGCCTTACAATAAATCCCCTGCACTGAAAAACAATAAAAACTAACTCAACGGCCACCCGCCGAAGTTTACAGCTCTACGGGCCACCTGCCCGGAGCACTATAACCAAAGCAGTTTAATGTTAACCAAATAAACAGCGACAAATACAACCCTGACAACTTAGATGGTGGCTCATATGGCCATACAGAGCGACTCTAAATGATATGCAACTAAGCACACAAGAACTCAATTTACAATCACACACCACAAAACACATTGCAGTTCACGTACGAGTCCATCATTTAACTTCTAGGCAGCAGTGACTCCCTTTCGGCTTACTTGGGCCGACCCTTTCCTGCTATTTCAAAAAAAACCTGGGAAGGGAACAAAATAGAAGGGAGTGAGCAATTATTGCTCAGTAGATAACCCCATCTCCTAAAACAATAAATGCGATGCAATAATAACTTACAACCGTCGTTCGTAATTCCTTCTCTTTGAAGAATTCACCTATCGCATAGTGTGTTCCAATCACAAGGCAAGAGAAATAGCATTTGCACCAAAAGCCACTCTTATGAACTCGTAAACTTAATAAAACAATATCATATGTTAATGTAAGTAGTGGACATGATCAATGAATACCATTATCTCCTCTCCTCTTGTACTTGTGTCATAAATTTGGATCTATAACATCATTTTCTAAACAAGATATAAACAATTAATCACCTTTTCAGGTTTTCAATTCAATTAATCAATAACCTTCTTCAGTATCAAGTAGTAAGAGCAATAAAATGAATATATTGACCTCTGAACTTTACATGCTTGTTTATTCAATTGGCCATGTTTCTCGTGACTCTACTGCATATTAACTGAGCTATGAAACATGTAACTTCAACTTATGCCTACTGGCAAGTTATGAAACAATAAACTTTGAATCCTCTCCTTACGGGGTAGAGAAATGAAATACTGAGCTTTGTCTCTGCCTTCTAGCAGAGAAATGAAATACTGAGCTTGCATTCTCTGTCTACTGGCAGAGAAGTGAAATACTGAGCTTTGTCTCTGCCTTCTGGCAGAGAAATGAAATATTGATTTTTGAATTCTCTGCCAAATAACGAGTCTTGAAACATATAAGTTGAAATTACATGCGAACTTCTAGGAAGGTACTGGGTTGGCTAAGCTAAAGATACCAATAGGCTACTGGTAAACAATTAGGAGCACTTAACGATCATGTAATAAAGTATTTATGGACCTTGACTATAATATACCATTGACAACCGTCATGTAATCACCATACGATATGAGTAGACTCAATGCCCTTCACATAATTCATGGATACGATACGATGAACTATGCAATCGATAAACTATATAATGGATACGGTGTATACGATCGATAAACATATAGAGGCAATAGACTTATAAATGTCGATCGATAAACTAATGTCTATTGACTAGACATGAAACCATTTTAGGTTGGTTACAACTGCCAATTTTCTACCTAACATGTCTCGAAGTATGGGCCAAAACTCAGACGTACATCCCTATGCAGTAAAACAGACTTGGAGGTTAGATGGTTGGGCGCCCACATTCAAAATATTTTGTTTTGCAAACAGGAGAGAGAGAATGTATAAGTAACATTGATTTGTTCATTCTTATCTGAAAGTGAACCCCTTGGTCGATGTATATCTTGAAACGATCGTACTTTAGGTGCTCACACTCCCCAGGCCGATCGAGAAGCCTGAGTTGACGCCGCGCGCGAGTGTATTGGTCGGCATAAGCCTTGATAACTGATGGGCATAAGCCCTGACGCCGCGCGCGGGTTTACTGGTCGGCATAAGCCTTGATAACTGATGGGCATATGCCCTGATGATAATTGGCGGGGCCACTTGTTTATGTGACAAAACATTGAGAACTTGGTTCATTAAATGAATCTTGGTTTGATTTTTCATTGCTGAGAATACTGTGAGTTTGTGAAGAACATAGAGTTTTTGAAGAACATAGGCAATGTACGTACCGAGATGGCCTCACTTCTGCTCCAATTTAAGGTGGAACTAGTTTCTACCTAAAATGTCTATCATAATAATCCATGAATTCACCTTATAGATCAAGATCTATTGGTAATGGTTTCATGTCTATTATATAATTAGGGGACTTCATATCATCACCCTAAAATGTCTATAGACTTCATGTAACCAAGAACTACATATCATCAAGATTTTCATGCAATCGATAATCATTATGTAAACGCGAAACATCGTCTACTTGTTAAATTCTATATAATCGATAATATAATCATGCATATAATCGATAATATAATCATGCATATAATCGATACATATAATCGATAATATAATCATGCATATAATCGATAATATAATCATACATAATCAGTGAGCGTTATATAATTAATAACGATGAACATTATATGGGCGTTATATAATTAAAACGATGAACCTTATATATAATCATTAAAATGCGTAAGCAATGACCTTAACAATGAACGTTATATAATGATGTTCATACATTTTATATAATCGATAATATACTATATAATCAATAACGATGATAATCGATAAAATGCATAATTAATGAACGTCATATAATCAATGCTTTTATGGGAACAGTGAGTCTGTGTAATATATATATTCGGTAAACTTATGTATAAATTTCATGTAATCGATAACTGTATGTAACCATATATAATCAATACGCTTGACATATTCAATATCGTTACATAACTTCAAAATAAACTATAAAGGCCTAGAATCGACATATGTATGCTTAGTTGATGCACGTTCGTTTAACTTCGAAGTAAACTTTAAATGCTTAGCATCGTTATATATATTTATATGATAA
>JACYFF010031956.1:61210732-61221993 GCA_017589665.1 Selenicereus undatus | reverse complement strand
GCGAGGCCTTGTAATTGAGATACTTTAACGTAATTAGAAAGAAGATTAGGTTTGGGCCGTTACATATAGCTTGCCTAATCAACCTATCACTAGCGGAATAATGATAACAATAGTAATAATGACCACAATAAAAATTGATAAATATGTCACTTTCGTCATTTTATACCTATATGCTAGTCTAACATCTAAATTAACCGAACACATTCTTATTAAGTACTAGTTAAATAGTTATGAGTTATCCTAATAAAATATAATAATTTTCAACTACTCAAATAACTATTTACTAGTCAAATAGATAATTTTATCGAGAAAGACTTGAAGCAATCTTTTCTCAACTTTTTATATTAGGGGTTGATTCTTATAAAATATAACATCATGGTTTGATTTTTCTCTTATTATTACAAAATCATGGTTGTGTAAGGCTGTGAGCTACTCTTTTCCTTAATCTTAGTCCTTATATATTTAATTAAAAAGCAAAAAAGTGTCAAGAAGTATAAGTTTATAAGTATAACTCTATTAGTTTAGAAAAAAAATTTATGTGAAATCAAATTTTTTATTTTTTGTGTTTTATTTCTTTGGCCTTTTTTGGGAAGGAGGGAGATTTCGCCCCTTTTTTTTTATGTTGAAAGTCCCAAATTCAGAAACTCATGTCGCTAAATGTAGAGAGAGAAAGCTCAATGATTAACGTTAATGATGGATGCAACGCTTTTGATGGACATATAGAGACTAAAATACTTCCCAGATTGCCTGCTAAATCAGTTCTTCGCTTCAAGTGTGTATGCAAATTTTTCCAAGCACTAATTTCGACCCCTGAATTCGTCCACCGTCTTTCCTCTAACTCTAATCGACTCCTTACTCTCATCAGTCTAAACCTTTAACTTGGACTCATCGAAGTTCCCCACTGTCAGCCTCCATTTTCCCAACAGCATTCATGAAGGTTCTGATGGTGATCCTTCTGTCATGGAGGCTTGCAAGTTGTAATGGCTTGATTTGTATAGGTAACTTAGTTTGAAAAAGTGCAGGTAAGGCACGCCTAGGCGAGAGATGCCTAGGCTGGCGCTTCACCACACCGAGGTGAAGCCCATTCGAGATGTCATGCGAGGTGTGAGCCTCATGGCGCCTCAAGCTGAGGCCCAAAGCAAGCCAGGTGTGCGCCCAGAAGATCTTAAAGTTTTCCTTTTTAAAAAAAGAATAGAGAATTGCAAAAGAATACAAATTTATGGCTTTTGTTGGCTTCTTCAATTGACTCACATTCGGCCCATTGAAACCCTAGAAGCCTTTATCAACTCAGTAGAAGCCTTCATCTCCTCCATTAGGTATGTCTATGCTTTCTCTTCTTCTCTGCTGCGTTTTCCATCGTCTTCTTCAGTTTGTCCTGCTGTTCTTCTTCTTCCTTGCTACAGGACGTCGGCTGGCCATGGTTGTGTCCTCTTCTTGTCCTTTTTTTTGTTTTTTTTTTGTTTTTCTCTCTCTCTTAAGCTCTCATCCTATCTACCAACGTTGTCTGTCCCTATTCGCATCCTTTTCCTCTGCTTCTGCTCTTTTTTTTGCATTTTCCTGTTTTCCTCAATTCTTCCTCTACTCCGCATCTCCTCTATCTTTTAGCCTTCTTAGTTTTCTTTGAGGTTTTGTTTTTTTTTCCATGGGTCTGTTGGTGCTAGGCAGCTAGGGCTCTCTGTGTTAGAAATGTTAGGTTTTTTTTTAATTTGCAACGATCGATTTTTTTTTGTCAGTGCCCACTGCCAGGCAGTTTCTCTATGTGTGTGTGTCTTATAGTCTTGTATTATTTTTATTTTTATTTTTATTGGTAAAATGCAATTAGTGATTAGTACCTGTCTAACTATTTGTTTGATTGCTATAGAATTTTAGTTTAACAGTTGGGATAATGAGTTAAATGGAGGATTCAAACCTAACTGGTAACACTTCCGGTTCGGCTTCCTTTTATCTTTAGACCCAGAAAGGAAGTATGGGAAGCAAGATCCAACAAATAGAACTAATTTTTTTTGTAATTTTTTGCGGAATGAGAACCACCAGGGGTGTTTTCCGACTCAAACAACATCTAGTTGGTGGGCATCGAAACACACAAGCTTGTCAAAAGGTCCCCAAACATGTTAAAAAAGAAATCCAAGATTACATGGACCAAAAAAAGGCGAGTACAGAAGCTTATGATATGTCTAAATGCTTGCCACAAAGCTATTTTGATGAAGAAGATGATGATGAGGAGTGTGTTGAGATGCCCATGGGTGGAAAATTCACAAGTGGTGGGTCGAAAGGTAGTAATAGAATGCCTTCAAGGAGACCATAGACAAAAGGTCCATTGGATATGTTCTTTCCTTGTAATCTTGCGGATGTTGTGAAGGCAAGAAAGGAAGGGAGGGATCAAGGAAGGCAAAACACTCTAAATAAGATGCGTAGGAAAGAGCTAATGAACAAGGTTTGTAGGGATATTGCTAGATTCTTCTATGATGGTGCTATTCCTTTTGATTTACTTACACTTGATAATTTTCATGTCATATGTGAGTATATTGTCAATTTAGCCTGGGTTTAAAACCACCTTCAATGTATAAGGCAAGAGTTCATCTCCTCAAGAAAGAGGTAGAGGATACCCAGATAGCAATGGTAGAGAACAAGAAAGAATGGGCTTAAAAGGGTTGTTCAATCTTATCCGATGGATGGTGTGATTCCATGGCTCAAAAGACATTGTCAACTTTCTTGTGAACTCTCCTAAGGGTTCGGTCTTTTTAGATCGATGGATGTTTTCGATGTTGTTAAGGATGCAAATCATCTATTCAAAATTCTTGATGTCTTTTTAGATCGATAGTCCAAGTGGTCACCAACAATGCATCTAATGATGCCAAGGCGGGTTAGAATTTTTCTATTCTTTTTGAATGACTTAAATTAGTTTTTTTTTTTGGGTTACATTCTTAGTTTCTTACATCATTCTTATTAAAATAAATTTATGTAGGGAAATTGCTAATGGCTAAGAGGCCATATCTATATTGGACTCCATGTGCCGCACATTGTCTTGATCTCATATTAGAAGATGGGAATGCCAACTTCACCAACCTTTGCATGCGGCCGGACATTTTCTAAATCTGGAAATTTATTATTCAAACCTAAGCATTGAAGATTGTAGGGATGTTATCCAGGGTTTATATGATTACATAGCAGGGTTGGTTCCGGATTTCGGAACTCAAGATAAGATTCTCCAATAATTGAACTTATACAAAAATGCTTATGGCCTCTGTCGATGAACATGGCTAAAAGACAAAGGAATGCACTAGCTTCCGGTAAGATTTTTAGATAAGCTTGCCTATATATTCTTCTCTTTCGTTTTCCTTAAAATATTATCATGGAAGATAATTTTTCAATTTTATTTTCTACTAGCTGATTGGTGGAATAATTATGGAGCTGAAGCACATAATTTGAAGAAGTTTGTCATTCGCGTTCTTAGGCTCACTTGTAGTGCAATCGGATGTCAAAAGAATTGGGGTGTGTTTCAACACATAAGTTAGAAAAAATCGAACGTCAATCCTCCTGATAATTTTTCGTTTACACTTATTAATATTTAATAATGAAGTCCAATGAAACCTATTTTCTTATTACCATCTTCATACCAAAAAGAGAAATCGATTAGCATGGTCTCGCTTGAATGACTTGTTTTTTTTTATCAAAGCGAATCATGCTTTGAGGCGTAGACGTGAAAAGAGTACCTCCATGGATCCCATCCTCTTAAAGGACATCGATGAAAGTAATGAGTGGCTTCTTGGAAGGATGGGTGGCGATTCAGATGATGATACTCTTGTATTTGAGGATGATAATTTGACATGGGTTGTTGTTGCCCGAGCCTCTGGGGAAGATGAGCCTAGTTATTGTACTAGATGTAGAGTATCTGAACGAAGCACCGCTAAGCAAGACTCTCTGTCTAACAAGGATAAAGCAAAGGCTCCTGCCTCATCTTCTAGGCCTCGACCACGATTTCAATTAGTTGATGAAGATAAGGATGAGGATGAGGATGAGGATGAGGATGAGGATGTTGCAAAATATCCAGAGGAGGAAAAGGACATAGGAGATGATGATGTTAGTGGATTTGATGATTTTGATCATGAGCACGTGCTGTTGGATGATGACAATGACAACGTCTAGTTGATCTTAGATTGCTTTAAGAACTATCTCATATGTTATTCATGTTTTCTTTCATGACTATTCTTGTTTCTTTGTTTCTTCTACTGAGTTCGTGTGTGTGTGTATTTTTACTTTTTAGGATATTGTCATGCTAAATTACCGTCTTGTGGACTATTTGCGATACTTTTAGTAATTATATTGATGTCCAATTGTTCTTTGATGTCACTATTTTACTCAATTATTATAAATAAATCATGAAAATTATTTTAAAACCTTTTTAGCTAAAAAAAGGTTCGCCTCCTTCATCTCAGTGTGCCTCGTGCTTTGTTAAACTAAGATTAGTAGTCTTTCTTCTTTTCATATCCAATCCATCTATCAGAATCTACAAGGAAATTGATGGTGTGAATATCATGAACGTGGAATATGTTATTCATGGGTTTGGGTTTGGGTTTGGGTTTGATGAAACTATGATGATTACAAAATTATAAGAGTTATGACTCATTATTCACTTGAACATCATGAAATGACGCGCGAGATTAGTGTTCATAGCAAGAAATCAGATTTCCTGGAGGTTGATTGAGACAGCATCTTATCGAGATTCAATGAAAGATTGGAGAGTGGTGCTCTTATAGATAACCATTTAGTCCATTGCCATTGGAAGTTATGACATCCATTGAATTGGTTGTCTTGATCTTTGGAAAAAACCAATGGAGTGATGATATGCCATTGCTTGACTATCACCTTGCAAATGGAGGCGATAAGGCTATCCATGTTGCTGATATTTTGTTTCAAACTTACAGGAACGAACATAATGGTTTTGTGCATTTACGAGTTTTTGATTGGATCATTGAAGATTTCATCTTTTGCTTTTTGTAAATTATCAATAAGTGAGATCTTGATTAGGGTGGGTTCACAATCCAAATTTTAGGGTATGACATTAGAGATAAAACATGAAGGTGGCCTAAAATCTCACGTGTTTGTCCTTACTTCGAGGATTGCATAATGCATATGCAAGGGCAGCCTTGTAAACATGGCAAGGGGTGTGCAAGTTGGAACATAGTATAACAATGATAATATTATAAATATATCTACCATACTATTTAAGAAATACTTTGAGGCAGATATGTTAAATGTGACTTCAATGATTATAGGGATGAATAATTACTTATTTACTGTGACTGAGAAAGGATTCATTGTGATGTTACAAAGTTGTGAAGATTTCACTACTTATTCTAAACATTTAGTAGTTTAGCTTACTGAGTGTTACTATTCTCATGTATATGTGTATAACCTTTGGTTGTGTTAAAGCTTTCAAAGAAACCATAGCGCGTAGGCAGGCAAGTTGTTCTTGAACTTGATAATAACAATAACAACTACTCCTAGTGTGGGTTCCGCTTTCGTGGAGTGTGTAGAGATCTATATGTAGGTCGTCTTATTTCTTCAAATATTTCTACCCATAGAGAGACCAATTCCAAGATATCCATACTAAACAATTTTTAAAATATTTTAGAAGTTGAAAATCTTTTGAATAGAAAAAAGGTAATAAACACAAGAAATCTTATATGCAAATGGCAATAAAATGTACATGAAAATATTAACGAAAGGTATGGGTCGCAGATTAAATAGCAAGTAGCAAGATAGTGGAAACTTGGCTGGATTAGACTACAAATAGCATACTAAGTTACAAGAAATGCGAGATAGAAAATAATTAATATAACATGCATAATAGCATTCCATACACATACAGTATCCAACAGAAGGGCCATAAGCGAGTTTGTAATGGTAGCCTTAATATTAGAGTTTTATAAATTTATATATGAGTCATGTTATCTGTAAGTCGCAAATAATTCAAATCATATTTAATCACTTTGCTCTAACTCTTTTTTGACAGTCTTCTGCCTCTTCTTCATTCAAGAAGGTTAATCTTTCCACATCTTCTTACAGATGCGTCTATAGTCGCCCTTGTCACATAAACAAACCATCTACGTCTATGCTCTCTCATCTTATATGCTGTGAGTGTCACTCCTACTTTGTTTCTAATTACTTCATTTCTGATTCTATTCAATTTCGTGCAGCCACACATCCTTCTAATCATTATCATCTATCCTACCATCAACCTCTGGATTTAAGTCTTTTTTATTGACAAACACTTCAAGTTGTACAACATTGATGGTTTGATCGTCATGTGATAAACTTTGCCTTTTAATAATATTGGGTTTTTCTTACTCCATAATACTCCTGAAGCATTCTTCCATTTTGTCATCCCACATTAATACAATGGTTAACGTATTAATCAATATTCCATTTCCCCTCAATGATGGATGCCGAATATTTGAATTTCTTAACCCTTAGTATTGTCACACCACCAACGGTCACTTCTTCTTCACCATTCTCTCTCTCTTTCCATTGAATCTACATTTTAAATGTTGAGTCTTTGACTTACGTAAATTAAAGCTTTTAAACTCTAAGGTAAGTCTCCAACACTCGAGCTTGTTGCTAATTCCAACCTTAGGCCATGTTCTTTTCATGGTTAAATGAACTCATACTATTCCATTCCACTTCTTCCCACTCATTCCCACTCATTCCCACTCATTTCCACTTCTTCCCACTCTTTTCTACTCGCATCCATTTTTATTGTGATTCCTATTATTATTAATAAATATTATTGTTGTAATTATTATTGTCAATTAATTATTATTACTACTATTATTATTATTAATTAATTATTATTTATATTGTTAATTAATAATTATTTTTATTTTTTAGTATTAACTACTATTAATTAATAATAATATCAATAGTAATTATTTTAATAATAATAATAATAATTAATTAATTAATTATTAAATAATAGATATTAATATTAATAAAAATTATTATTAATTACTAGTATTAAATATAATTTATAATAACGTTTATTATATTCTTAATATTATTAATTACTATTTTTATCAATAACTATTATTATTAATATTATTTGTTAGTAATTTTTGTTATTATTAATATTAATATCAATAATTATCAATATTTACATGCAGTAATAATTATAATTATTATAATTACAATAATTCCTATTAACTATTATTAAGTATTACTACCAACATTAATATTAATATTAACAATTATTATTAATACTATTATCATTATGATTATTATTAATATCAATAAGAATATTAATTTTAATAGTAATTATTGTTGTAATTATTATTGATATTATATAATAAAAATAATGATAATTATTACCGTAATTACAATAACATGGTGAAGATAGTGGCAGAGAAGACAGCCATGGCGGTCACGGTGATGAAGATTATGGGAGGAGAGAGAACAGGGGATTACGTTCAAGGAAGAGCGTGGTTTTGCCGACGCCACGAGGACCGTGAAGAATAAGGGCTGGTGGACACGGTGGTGCTGGGCATGGTTGTTGAGCATTGTCTCTAATATTGGCATCGGTATTATCCACCACGATTTTCTTGCATACATCATTGAACAAATTTGATGTTTCCGCTGCTCACTCTGCTTCAACTGCTTATGACGGCAGCGGGAAATGAAAATGGCAGGGAGAAGGGGGAGGGGGAGGACTTGGGGAACCGTTTTTTTTGGGGCGGGGGTGTTTGTCCAACCTTCTTCATTTGCAAAATGATAAAAAGACACTTCTTAAATATCTTATTTAAATTTAAAAATTATACTATTATATATTAAATTTTTTAAATTAATATAATCTATTATCTGTTATATAATATAAAAGAAATGTTGAGTTGACTTTCTTTCCTTTAATTGTAGGCCCCTAAGTGAATCATAAGCATTGATTTCCTCATCTGAATAAACTGTAGCCGTCCAAATTGATTGTTGACTTAACTATTCAAAAAACTGAATAAATTCTCTTTCTTGAGAGTAAACAATAACCTATCACGTTGCCATCAACTCCCCTTATTAGCATGTATATCTAGAAATTTTTTGGGTAACTACACATCTTTGCTCTGTCCATTTCATTGTCTCAAAGCTATGTCACTTATCTGCATCATCTTCTCTCCTAACTCTCTCTCTCTCAACTCCAAAGTCATCCGCATAACACTTGGGGGGAAGAATTTTGAGTTCTGCACATTTGTGACTATTCTTGACACATTTATTTGGCTTTTCTAACTCTTTGCAGCCCTAGTATAATTGGTCTTTCTTCTCTCACTCTTTTTGGCTTATGTGTATTGATTTTGAGAGTTTGAATAATAATACAGATTTTGAGAAGCTAAGGTTGTCAATATTGATTTCTTTCCCCCCCTTGATTTGAGGATTAATGGGTCTTATTTGAGGTTTGTTTAGCATGCAAATTTCAAAAATTTATTAGCTAATATCTCTTTTATGTTTTTTGCCATAATCCATTGTGACATTTGATAGTCAATTTGTCAAACAAGCCTAGATTAGGGAAAAGAGATACAAACTGAATTTAGCATTTATGATATTTTTCTAATTATTAGGTTTAATTTCAATTATGATTTTGGGTCTCTAATTATCAGGTTTAATTTCAATGATGATTTTGGGTCTACAAAGAATTGGTGCAAATCTCAGTCTAAAGAGGTCAGGTTACTCTCTTTCTCTTTCTCGGTGAGAATCCGATTGAAGGATTTCAAAAAGCTCTATAATAGCTAATCTCTTAATTTTTGACTTACTAAAATTTTCTCCTTCAAAAACTTTTATTCCTTCCGAAAATCACATTTAATACTCTGATTTCTAAGTTCTCAATTATTGCCTACTAATTTTCTAATTTGTAGTGTCTTCTCATTTCCTTTTTTTTTATAAAGCCCCACCGAAAGAATTTGAGGTGGTGGTGTTTCAGTTTTATTTTTTGTTTTTGGAGGGTCGGCTGATTAAAGAATGCAGTTTTATGTTATAGTCGTAAGTAATTTGCTTTCTAGGGATTTCATTGCTTCTTTTAATTCATATTACTAAACGCATTGTGGGTTTAACTATACACTCTGTGGTTTAACGGTATTCTAATATGATCTGTAATTTGTGCTACTCATTTGTGATTAGTTACATGCTTAAGTGATCTTCTGTGAACATTTTGAAGTCATACTAATGAATCTATATGGAACATATTATTTTAGAAAAAAAAAAGTTCTGATTGGTTTTGGGTTATTGTATTGACCTCATTTTCTATGTAAGGTTCTCAGTGAAAGGTCATTGAATTGCTGTTTGATAGGTAGTTGAGCCTTACCAACAATGCTAGGGACATAACTAAGGGGATAGAGAGAAATCCAATACTGGCAAGCGTGTTTATGGATACAGATGGGTTGGGGATGTGCAAGGGCAATCTTTTAGTGAAGGTAATCTATGCTTTTTATCAACGTCTCGATTGCTTTTTACTTTACGTTATTATATAAGTTTAAGCATATTTTTCATTACACTAAGGTATAAGAATGGTGAATCACATGAAATTGGCACGATCATGTGTCTTCCCTCCTAATTTGTTGATACATAATTGGTAACATCCTTCATGTCTAGGATAAAAACTGAGAATGTCTATGTTCAAATAAGGTGCATGAGTATTGACCAACATGGGATATGACACTTAGCTGAACGCTCCACTGCCTTTTGAGTAACTGCTCCTTGTGAACTATGGTTATGTTTTGGTAGGCTTAACGTTTGTCAATCTACATCTATTTTCTTTTTCCTTTTGTTTGTTGACATCTGTTGTGATTATGGCTGAATCTTGCCCCATTGATATTGGTCAAGGTTCCAAGCTTGCTTGACCTTACTCAAAGTGAAACTTTTGCAAAATATTTATGAGATTTCCCTTCAATTGGATTTTGTTTTTTTTAATGTGTGGTGTTCTAATTAAAAATGTCTACTTTCCATTGCTTGGTTCAAAGTTTATAAGAATAAACAATCAAAAATCATAAACAATCCTCTTTTATATGAGAAATGAAGCCGTGCAGTGTAACTTTTTGGAGTTTTTAGAGGTTCCATTCATTTATTTTTTTTTTCCACCTGTCTCCCACATAATTACCTTTTCTTTCTTCCTCCTCTACTCTTCTTGGATTTTTATTTTGACCTTGAATTACCTTACTCGCAGTATGCTTTTGTCATTTGTGCTGAGTTAGTTACAATATCTTTTGTGGCATTAGGTAATTATACATCATGAAATGGTGTGCCTTTTTAATTATTTTTTTTTGGCGAAATTTGATAGGCAAACCACTTAAATAGACATAGGGAACTTGGTGGAAGGTAGCAAACAAGGTTTTTTTTCCCTTCTTTTTAGGTTAGGAAGGGGGAGGGGGAACATGATTTGTGATTGGTGGCAAAGAAGAGAGTATTTGTGGAGGAGTAAGTGAAATGGGGTTAAATAGCTAGGCAGCAAAGGAAATTGTTAAGTCAAAAATCATGCATTATTTTTATAACTATTTCGAATATATTATATATATTATTTCGTTTAATTTGTTTTGTTTTATATATATTTTTTAGGGTTAGTGTTAATTAATAAAGAGGAGAAGAGAGAACGTAGAAACTCGGTTTTTATACACTTGGCTACAAGACGGTCCAAAAATAATAATTATGGAAATTATTATTTTCATAATTATTATATTGGGTTAGGGTTTCAAGAGTTGATGAGAAGCTAGGAGTCTTGGAGAAGAAGAAATCTAAGGAAGAAGGAAACCCTATTCACTAACCCTAATCATCTTCACCATATATAATGATCACCATCTCAAGGGGAAAGGGGGACATGAAGCCACGGCAACCTGTTCACACATGCACACCTCCTTCTTCACTGTTCATCATCAGCCTCTTCTTCTTTACTCACGCATCACCATCATCAACCTCTTCTTCTCCTCACCATCATCACTGTACCCATCATCATCATTTTCATCCCCACCACGTCTAATCACCATCACCGATCATCTTCATCAGCATCACCGTCACCTTCTTCATCCATCGTCACCACCATCAACAGTCAGCACCGTCCTCAGCATCATCATCGTCACACACATCATCATACCCATCGTTCAGCCTCACCGTCATCAGCCACCATCGCCGGCCATGAGCAAAACCTTCTTCACGCATCGAGCCACCCCCCTCAAAGTAGTACTCTTTTGTTATTATTATTATTATTATTATTATTATTATTATTATTATTATTATTA
>JACYFF010031956.1:61200441-61210722 GCA_017589665.1 Selenicereus undatus | reverse complement strand
TTATTATTATTATTATTATTATTATTATTATTATTAGTTTTATTTGTTTTATTTATTTTGTGGTAGGTTTACTAGTAAACATGAATTATTTGAGCTATTATTGTAATTTGATTTTTATTATGATTGAGTAATTTTTTTATGCTTAGTATAATCTTCTTGAAGCCATGCTAAATTAATTATTTTGAAACAAGTTTTATGCTTTAATGCCTAGTTGATTTCTATTCATGATTCTTTAGCGATTAGTGTTCATCGTTTATGAAATTTGTGTTAAATTGATTAGAATACATGCTAGTTGATTAAATACAATTTCGATTGATAGTTTAGAAGACTATAATACGTAAAAGTTATCATCTTTTAGGCCTAGGTATTGCCCTAATTAATCATGGATGGCTCAAACCCATCTCTTTTAATTAGGTAATCGCTTTAGATCTTTGTTAAATCGATTTGCTGGTAAATTGGTTACAAAGTGTTAAATGATGTTTTTCTAATTCTTAATGCTCTAATTTGATTGAATTTTTGCGCTGGTGTAAAGATTATCAAATTAGTAGGGTTTATATTAGGGCTGGACCTAAGTAAACTAAAATCTAAGGAAAAACGGGGAAGAACTACTGGTGGGCATCTTCTACAGTTGAACTCATGAATAAAATTAACTTGTGTGTTGATGATAAATATTAATTTGCATGGTGGATTGAGATTATACTAAGAATCCTTCATAAATTTGATAAGTTTTGATTATTATTTGTTACTTAGAGTTAATTTGATTAGTTTGTTGATTTTTGTTCTAGTTTTATTAGCTTCACTATAATTTCAATCAACCCCTCCAAAAGCATAATCTTTTAGGAGTGTCCAGGTAACTTTAGATAGCTTAGATTTTGATTTTTAGAGTGGTTGTAATTTTACATTGATTTATATTCAGTTTTAGTATTTAATTACCGGTTTGTTCGAACTTAAACTAAAAATAGTTATTTTCATTAATTTTCAATTTTAATTAATTCCTAGGGTTTATATAGTGTCCTAATCTGCCCATATTCAATTTCGTAAATTTTGGAAATTATTTGATAATTTTTCAGAATTAATTTGTGAAATTGGTATGTGCAGGTTTTTAGGTTATTAATTCTGAAAATTTCGATTTTTAATTTTAACTTACGATTATTATGTGTTTTTAATTCCAATAAATTGTGTGCTAGAATTAGGTTAATTTTCTTGATTATTTTCGTATTTATATTTATGCAGATTATTTTATTGTTAATTTCGGATTTAATTTTCTGCTTGATTATTCTGTAGTAAGTTTCTGATTGAATTTTCCTGAAATTAATCAAACATTATTCTGGAGTTATAAACTTGTCCAGTTTAAGATTATTGGTTTAGGTTACTGCTTGTGATTTTTAATATTAATTTTCTATTTAATAATTTCTGTTTTGATTTTTAGTTGAAGATTGAATTACTATTCTGATTTTATTTTTTCTAGATTATTTGGGAAATATTTTTACTGTTTTATTTCCAGAATATGATTCAGAATATTTAGGAACATTATTGCGTATTTTTCTAGATTTTTATTCATTAGATTTTAATTATTTTAGAATTATTAAGTTTTGATTTAATAAATTGGATTAGTAAAATCACTTAGGATTAAGCTAGCAGTTTAAAACAATCTTTCCTCGTGGATCGATCCCTACTTCCCTATGCTATAAAAATTATTTAATAATCGAAGTAGTGGTTAAATTTATAGCTCTCGACAGGCTTTACAGAAACCAAAGGAAATAGTGTTGTAGAATAAACTACACTAATCTACATGAATTTGAAAATTACAATTATTATAAATGTAGATGCAGAAATATGAAAGTTGAAAATAAAGAATTGTTACACCTGTTGGGTAGTACAAATCAAAAACTTGAAGGTTACTCCTATGACCTATCACTCTAAAAGGACATTGACACAGATGTTTAATAATTTGTACAAGTTGAGGGCTCTTTGGATCCTAATATTTGATAGGGCATAGCAGTAAAAATCAGTTTGATCTCCATTGTGTTAGTTTCTACATAGATGAGAACGGGCATGTTGGTATCCTAAGCATCATCTTCAAATAGATCAGAGTACCATACACACAATTGCCATTGCTGACTATTTCAATGAGTGAGAAGAATACACCTACAGTTTTCAGGTATGTATTATTCACCATTTCAACTTTTGTGTTTGTTCATAAAGGAAGTAACAAAACTATATGGCATTTATGTTTCTTGGGCTACTAATATTGAATGCAGGAGGACATCACTACAAAATGGGTTGTTAAGATTGTTGACATATTTTGCAAGGGAGAGAAGCCTCATGTGAGCCTACTAATCCTTTGGAGGCTCTAGTTAGGCTCTTAACTTTAAAATATGGATTAGAACAACTTCTTTGGTGGTCAATAACGCAAAGGTTGATATTGGAGCTTTTGTCTTTATTTTTACCCTAATTTGTTTCTGTTGAATTACCATGTGATTTGGTGGATGACTAGATGTTTGTTTTAGTTGGTTTTTTTTTTTTGGTTTGGTTTAGTTCAATTTTGTTTAAGTTTGTGAATTTGAGTTATGTACATCATGTTTGTTTTGGGACTTTTTTGGTTAAGCTTGTTGTTAATTTTAGTCTTTTTGGAATGAATGTAAGTGCTTGTAAACACAAATTTGATGCAATTTTGTATTACATGAGAATCATCTCTATAATCTTCGCATTTCTTCCCTTTTATATGAGAAAGTCGTACCTATGGGAATCTCCTCCTCTGTAATCTTTCCATTTTTTTTTTTTTCATAAGGGTGTTCATATTTCTTCCCTTCTATTTTCATTGACCTCCCTAAAAAAAGAATATAGGGTATCTTGAAATTGGGTGGTTCCAAAGTGCGGGATAATTGCTTTTTTTGACTTATTATTGTTATGAGGCAATGCTTCTTGAGTAATGGAGGTGTGACACTTACGTACAATTATTTGCAATTGGAAAGGTCGACATAGGAAGATTGGTCGTGGAAATTGTTGTCTAAATATGCAACATATTTTTGATGAATATTTGACAAGTGTTTTCATCTACGATCGGCTAATTGTTTGACGAACTTGATCAAGCCATCTCACAAGAGTGGGTAGTATTGAAAATTGATTTCAAAACCATCCAATATGCTTCGGGTGACCACACTCGAGTGGTTGTAAGGTTTATTTTTTACTTTTTGTTTCGACATGAGAAGAAATAAGACAATTATTATTGAGCATGAGAAAGACTACATGTTTAGGATTTCCTTATTATTATTTTTTTGTTTTTGAAAAAACACTTTTCAATCTACTTAACTACTTTAATTTTGTACTCAGACTTTTCCCATAAAAGAAGTTTGTACATAGATTTGACTTTTTCTTTGGGTATGTGTGTAGGGTGTTTAGAGCAATTTACAACTACGTATAATTTAAAGTGAAAAAGAAATAATGTATTATAGATTAATATATGAACATTACAAAATTGGATAGTAAGTGTTTTTTTTTAAATTTAAAAAATGAATGGATTAACTATCAATATTTTTATTAAAAAGACATTAATGGATATTAGTTTTCTTTTTTTTTTAAATTATCATACCTAATTGATCTTAATATGCTATTTAAGAAATGTGCATTTATTACACCTAATTTATCTTAACATACTATTTAAGAAATGCGCATATTATTATCTAAAAGTTTATTATTTAAGAAATGTGCGTTTTATTTGAATTAGGTAATACACATAAAGATGGAAGCCAATGCTTAAAGGGCTATGAGCAGATCATGAATCACAAATTATGGTTCTGTACAATCATTTTGGTTTCTTTAAACACAAGTATTTATCATTATATATATTAAAACTCTACATCTTTGATATTTAAACTCTATATTTCGATGTAATTTAGAGTTAGATTAATTTTATTGATACTATTACAAATAATTCTTTTGATGTGTGTTTTTAATTGTCTCTTCTTAGTTGTAAGATTGAATAATTATTTAATAATACTTGCAAACTATCATATATTTATTTAATGAATTAATCTGAAGCAATGCGTGGGTCATTGCTAGTTAAATAATAGAACGATGTTATAACTTATAAATTATGAAAGAAATTATTTTTTCATTTTTTTTTCAAAATAAGAAAATTTTACGTATGATATGCTCTTGTAGATGAGATTAATTCGATTAGGACGTCATTTTGTATCCGTTGGCTTGGTCAATAAATATTAGAGTCTTACCATTCATAATTAATTCTAATAGTCGAATTTGATGATTTTAGATTATTTAAAATATTACTTTTGATCAAGGTAGGACACTTAACAGATTGTCTTGCTATAAGGTATATACTGTCAACCTTTTTACTTTTATTTTTTAACAAAGGGTAATGTTTTTCCCTTTATTAAGCCATATAGAAGGTAACTTAAGGGATCTTATACTAAAGTTAGATGTTTGGTTGTATCTCCATAAATATCCTACAACTGGGGTAGACCAACTTCGTATTGGAATGTCTTGGAAAAAAAGTATTATGAAGGGCATGAAGTCATAGAATTTATGAGAGCTAATCCATCCATAAAAGGAAGAAAGGCTTATATCCTATAAGAATAGGGTTGAACAAATTATTATATTATAATATTTTCCCTATCTAACCATTAGGTCAAGAAAGCTCAACCTACTCTAATGATAAAATATTAGAAAGAAAATATTAAAACTTCTAACATACACAGCAGTGTAAACTCAATCAAGAAATAATATAAAAAATCTTGCTTGCATTGCACCATATGCCCATTCCCCCATCTAATTCCTAATTAAATAATTTTTTTCCTTTTACAATGAGTGTCATAAGTTGTATCGGAGTGTAGGAACAAAAATGTTACGTGAGAGTAAGTCTAATGACTCAAAGTTAATGAGTTTGAATCATGTATACTGTGTTCACTATATGAACCCTTTATTTTGGTCTATTTGTTTCCTTTTTGACGAAAATTGTTTCTAAATATACTTGGTCTTTTTTTGCCCCTCCTTTTACAATTTTTCTTTATTTTTCTATTTTGAAGCTTAATTTCTTACCTTAGTTATAATATTACAATCTCTTTTTGGACAAGTATTGCAATTTGTTTCTCCCTTTAGTCTTTTGTATGCACCCAAAAAAAAAACCCTCCCCTCTTTTTTGTTATTCGTTATTTATCTTCTCACTTTTGAGGGAGATACTAAAAGAGGGATGAACCCCTAAAATAACAAAGATACTACGAACTTACAAAACGTGAATAAGCAATGTCTAATACATCTTCAATAATGTAGGAATCAAAAGGGGTTATTATGAACATCAAAAGAGGCTTCTTACTCAACATTTCTATTAGCTCCTATAGCAGTGAGGCAAAGAAACTATCCAGTTTGCATCTAAGATCAAATTTTGGCACTCCCAGATAATGATGAAGAAAGGTTAATCCATGGTAGGGCTGTCGTTTACCTTCCTTAACACGACCTAAGAATCCATGTGATTTAACAATTTAGATATACCTTCAGCTTTTGCAAATAAAGGGCTCTTCAATAGGGACAATTACTCAGTTTTAACTGATGAGCAGGTTCCAAAGTTAGTCGGAAAGCCTTGAATCCACTTTCTAAAAGGGCCTGTAAGCATATTCTCATCTCTTACAATAAATAAATAACCAAAGTGCCTATCTGTACACTACATAAATAGTTATCTGAGCATTGAATAAATGGTAATCACAATTACAACCCAATTATGCAACATAACTAAAATATTTTACTTAAATTGCAAAAAAGACTTATATATGTACCAAATAGATACTTTCCCTTCTTGAGGGACAATACACTTTATCCTTTATTTGTGTTTTCGTAACTTCTTGCTTTAGTTACTATATCATCTCTTCTTGGACTTGTACTATTGTTTATTTTGCATTTCATTCTTTTGTGTGCACAAAACCCTCTATTTTCTATTATTCATTATTTTATTTTCTCACTTCTAATCTCGACACTAAATAGATGTGTATAAACAAACAGAAGCTAATTATGGAAAAAGACTAATTTATGTTCCAAATAAATACACTTTTTCTTCTTTTTTCCCCCTCTTCTTTAGGTGGGAATATATTTCTTCATTATTTTTGTCTTCTTGGACTTTAATTTCTTGCATTGATTATACTGTTATAATCAGTATTATAAATACCGTACCGTATTGCCTGGTATCGGCCAAAGCATACCGTACCGATCAAGAAATGGTACAAGTATTATCCGATATTGTACCGATCAAATACCGTTCAGTACCGCTCTATATTGTCAAATACCAAGTAGTGCTTGTATTTTCGATCAAATACCGCCGGGTACACTAAAATTTTAAATTTTTTACAGTTTAATTTTTAATTTGTTTTGAAATTCAAAATGGTATGAATCCGGTACAACAGTACATAAATCCGATATGTCTCCTCCCAGTAAAAAAACGGTACGATGACCGGTATGATATTTATAACTTTGGTTATAATATCCCTTTAGACTAGCAGTATCATGTATTTCCCTTCTTATTCTTTTCTATGCACCAAAAAAATCCCCTCTTTATTATTATTATTGTTGTTGTTGTTGTTGTTGTTGTTATTATTATTATTATTATTATTATTATTATTATTATTATTAAGCTTTTTGATTCTTTTAACAAACAAATAAAATGCTTATCTATACACTACATAAATGCTTATCTCAACATAAAAGAAATGTTTATTAACAATTACAAGATAATTATGTGATATAGACAAAATATTTTTAATTAAACCAGAAAAAGCTTATCTACATAACAAATAAATGCTTATCAAGCACTATAATCCATTCATACAATAGAAATTGAAATACTTATTTCCAAATAACCCAATACATATCTGAACATAGGTCAACACTAAATAGAACCAAATATTTATTCCGCATCTACAAACAATTGAAATGCTTATTTATAGACAATCAAAATGCTTATTTATATGCAAAGAGATGCTTTTCAAATATATAAATTAAATTAACTATAATATAAAACAACCAAAATCTTACTTCGATAAGGAATTTTAGACAACATAGAGGAAGAAGAGACAACAGATCAAAATGTTGGTCATCATGTTCTACTCTTCCCTTCGATCGATCATTTGGGGTTGCAAGAGATATGAAACGTAGATTTTTGAATGTCATATCTCTTGTGCAAACAAACCTAGTGAACAACGTTAAACACATGCATGGACAATATTTTAACTTTCTAGGAAACAAAACAATTGCTAAAATAAACAAACAACGAATAAGCTATGAACAATCTTACATATTACCATGGACATAAATTGAACAAAAAAGAATTAGATTTTCTCAAACAAAATCAATAAAAAATCAACCTATGAGCTTTATTCTTTGTTAACAAATAACGATTTCAATACCTTCATTATGTTTAAGAGTTGCTTAAATAAAATAGATTATTATTGATTATTTGAATTAAAGTTCTATCAACTTCAAATCAATATAGGAGAATTTATTTGAATTAGAATTCTACAGATTTCAAATCTTACAAATTCTTCATGGTCTTGATTTCTTCATTCAATGTTTTTTTTTCCTGAACGTTGACTTTTTCATTTTGGTTGATAATATGAAAATCTTGATGCTAATTGCAGTTCTATAATTGTCTGAATAAATATTTAGAGCTTAATTTATGATAATCTTTGAAGCTGATTGGATTCAATTCTCTACAAACAATATCATGTGATCACAATTCAAATTGAGTGTAATGTTTATATAGAGATATGTAATCAATCTTAATATTTAGAGAAGGTGAGAGAGAAGAGAGAACCCAAAAATTTACATGTAATTTAATTTTAAGAAAAAATTTCACGTAATTGCAATTATAATATTTGAAGCATGAGTTTTTTTTGGGTTGAGATGCCGCTGATCTTTCATGTGTGGAAATTTAGTTAGATGGGCGGCCACGAGGAGTACAAGCTTTTAGGTGCATGTAATACTTTACACTAACAAACATGCACTGATTAGGGATGAAAAATGAAAAGGAGCAGAAAGTGGGCCAAGGAAGGTTGGGTGTCTGTGTGCAGCAAATTTAAAGCTTGCATATGTTTTGTGTTAATGTTTTGGAAGGGTGAGACCCCTCTAGCTATAACGATGTTCCAATGCTATTTTTACAATTTTACCATTTTAAACACTAAAATTAGGGATTGAAAATTGTTCAACTCATTGAAATAGGGTTAATAAAGTTTAGGGTCAATGACAGACTAGTCTATTTAAAGTATATTAAGGGATCGGGATGGGTAATCCAACTAATGACTCATTTGATGACCCTATACTTTTGTCAACTTATTGCCACACTTATTTATATGTTACACACTTACAACTGATTAAGTTTATTACTAATACTTTATTTATAACAACTATTCTTTGATGGAGTTTTTTTTTAATACAAATTTGCTTCATTTTAAAAATGGCATGTCCCGATTCGGCTAAACCCCACCTATTTATTTGCATAAAAAAACTCATCTCTTTATTAACGCACTGATGATAAGTGCTTAATGTGTATATCATTTTAGGACTATTTTGCCACATTTTCAGGAGAATTATGTGCTTGAAGTCATAATCTATACTCCTATTGTCGATTTATGCTTGGGTATGGTTGTTTGATGTGTTTTGCAGGATTTTAGGCCTTTTTACCTAGCATTTGGCCCTTATTAGATGTATTTTGACCTCCCCTATGGACACCCATGTGATGCTACTCCCGTGGAGCAAGAAAAGAGTAGAAAATTGGTTCTAGCTAAGGCCACGGTCGGACCGCGGTACCCGCCACAGATCTTGGTGAGCTAAGAAACTGCTGCCTCTTCATCTTCCTTCGACTGTGTGGACGAAATGATCCAAACTCTTTTATAAAAAGGCATTGTTCAGTAGTAATGGAAGAGAGCCGAAGCATAGCATAGTCCATTTTCTTTCTCAAATTTTGTTCTTTCTAGTTAGGATTTTTAGTTTGATTATTGTTTAGTTGAGAAATCTTGAGTGCTTGTGTTTGATTTTGATGCGGTTTGAAACCCTTCGTTGAAAGGCTATCTCAGTCAAGCCCTTTCTCTCAGATTTTGCCAAAATATTGCTTAGTTGTTTAATCTTTAATTATGTGTGAGTAGTTTATTTTGTCTAGGGATTTAGTAGTTTATGAAAGTGTAGTTGGATCATATTTTAATCTATAGAATTGTGCTTATTTTATGATTGGTTTGATTTCGTCTTTGTAACAGCCCACGACCACCCGCCATTGAGGTATTGTCCGCTTTGGCAGGCGGGACGCTACCACCATCCTTGCCCTCACGGTTTTGTCCTCAAAAGGCGCCTCAATGGGTTGAGGTATCCCCACGCTTATAAGGCATGGTTCGTTCTCCTCAACTACCGATGTGGGATACCTTCATCCACCCCCCTCTCAGGGGCCCAGCGTCCTCGCTGGCACACCGGTCCGGGTCCACGGCTCTGATACCACTGTAACAGCCCACGACCACCCGCCATTGAGGTATTGTCCGCTTTGGCAGGCGGGACGCTACCACCATCCTTGCCCTCACGGTTTTGTCCTCAAAAGGCGCCTCAATGGGTTGAGGTATCCCCACGCTTATAAGGCGTGGTTCGTTCTCCTCAACTACCTATGTGGGATACCTTCATCTCTTCCTCCATTCTTCTTCTGCTGCTGCTTCTTCTTCCTGGCGCCCTGTCCGTCCTCTCCTTCGCGTCACCACCACGCACGCCGGAGTCAGCCACCGCCCCCTAGCCCCAGGCGACGCCCACCTAGCTGCCGGCGACCCACCCCACGCGTGGCTGGGCCGGAATCGGCTACGGGCAGGACGAAAATCCAGCGAAGAACCGGTCGAACGCCGGTGAACTTGGGGCATGCAAGGTGAATTCGAACCCCTCATTCATTCATAAGTGTATTCTTGACCTAGATTCTCCCTAATTGTGGTTGATTTCTCCAGAAATTGCAAGTTAGGGTTTCGGTTTGGAGGAACCCGAACCCCCACGCGAAAGCAAACAAATTTCTTGGGTGTGTGGAGTCCGAATTCAGCTTCAACCGAGCCATTGCACGCAAATTGTTTGAATTCAAGTGGGTAATCCTTTAATCCCACTTATTTTAAGAATTTCGTATGATTATCAAGTTTATGGATTTGCTAGTTATAAGTATTTATGCCTAAAGAGTATGAATTATGCTAGAGATACGTATTTGAAGTGAATTATAAGCGTTTAGTTTCGATTCGAATCAATTTGGGTGAATTATGCGTAATATGT
>JACYFF010031956.1:61104328-61180441 GCA_017589665.1 Selenicereus undatus | reverse complement strand
TCCCCGAGAAGGACTGTTAAGGCAACATATTAAGACTTATTCATAACCTAACATAAAAGGAACTCAACACTTAAGTCACTATAACATAATTGAGTCTCAATTTTGACCCTCGGGTTACAGATGCCATTTTTTTTGTAAAAATTTCTGGGGCAAAACGGGCAGAGTTTCCCCTGAAAACTGACCGTTTCCCAGGCTTAAAGCCCTACATTTCAACCCTGCAATACAAATCAACAACCACAACAGCTCAACGGCTACACGCCAGAGTCCAAACTCTACGGGCCACACGCCCGGAGTACACAGAGTTTGCTATCATTCATAAACTTATAAGAAACTGGTTATTTACATAACTTTGCAATCTTTCCAACCACAATTGACAATACACAACAAAATCATAATTGTGGCAACCAAGACCAAGTAAATCTACCCTGGGCGCTCCACGCAGCAGTTACCTGAACCTGGGAAAAGGGGAAAGTAATGGGAGTGAGCAACCACCGCTCAGTGAGTAAACCCTCTCTCCCAAAACATACTTAAAATACATATAACTTACCAAAAGCCTTTCGTAATTCATTTTAGTTGAAGACTTACACATCATACATCATATTCATTCCATAAACCAAAAGAAATCATAGACATACTAAAAAGTTAACTTCAATGAAATCATAAAGCATAAACCGTTGCGTGAAATCGTAAAGCATAAACCGTTGCGTAAATCCATAAACATAACAAACATAAACTTACTGAAAACATACGTAGTATCTTATTCACGTAAATGAGGAGACTAGACTCTTAGAGGTACTTTGTTACTGCCATCCCGAGTCGGCCAAACTCGAGTGACAACATACGCCTATCCGGACAGACATCATACTATGCTGAGACATAATTTTCATACATAGACTTCAGGCGGGAATCAAACCACCATCCCTGAATCTACCATAACAAAACATACGTGATACCAGGCGGGAACTAAGCCACCATCCCTGGATCTCAGACTTAAGCTTAAAGTTTCTAGAGTAGCTCCTCCACGTATACATACACATAAACTTATACATAAACATAAACATAATCGTTCGGACACGTACATACTCATACTTATGCATAAATTTATCTTAGGAGCTTATAACCTTCATACACGTAAATACTTACCTACACACTCATACTTAGCAGACAAAACATACTTAAACTTATCCATATATAGGTTTTATGAACTTAAAACCTGAAAACATAATTTTCTTACAACTTTAGTTTTAGGCAAACTACAAGAAAGACCTCTTAAAATATGGTGAGTATTCTAACTCACGATTCAAAACTTGGACACTTACTTGCATCAAAACTAGGATTCACAATACAACTCCAATTGCCCTTTTTAAGGCCGTTTCAACTCTTTTAAACGCAAAAGAATGAAATTGATGCAAAACCGATTTGTTTATGTAAGTTATGTAAGTTTAAATCATAATATCCGCAAGAGATAACGTGTTTAAAAGCTAGTAAAAGCTTTAGTTACTACTCATAAATCGATTTTGCGAAAGGTTTAAAAACTTTCCATAATCGAACAGTTGCAATACTATGTAAACTACTTTATGGAATACGTTTACAAGTTCATTTCTAACTTAAAAGTTTCATAAAGACGCACTTAGTTTGCTAAATCGTAAAAGGAGTTTGCTTCTTACTTAAAAACGTCGTAAGAACGTAATTCGTTTGGTAAGTCGTAAAGCGATACTCGCTTCTAACTTAAAAACTTCGTAAAAACGTAATTGGTTTGCTAAATCGTAAAGCAATACTTGTTTCTAACTTAAAAGCTTCGTAAAAATGTAATTAGTTTGCTAAATCGTAAAACGATACTCGTTTGAAACATAACGGGTTTAGTTAATGCTTAATTCAACTTAAGTCAAACTAAGTTCGAAACTCAAAAGCTTCTTATAAAAGTTATAAGCTTAAAAACTTCTTATAAAAGTTATAAGCTTAAAAAGCTTCTTATAAAAGTTATAAGTTTGTTATTCCATAAATCGACTTCCTTTGAAACTTCAAAGCTTGTTAAAAGCGTAATAAGCTTGTTAAGTCGTAAAATGACTTCGTTTTAAGGTTAGGAAACTTCCTATGGACGTAAAACGTTTGCTAAATTATAAAACGACTTCATTTCTTGCTTAAAAGCTTAATAACCTCCCTTTAGACTTAAAGCCTTGTTATAAAGGTAATACGTTGGTTAATACTTAAAACGATTTCACTTCAAACTCGAAAGTTCCTTATAAACGTAAAACGTTTGCTAATTTGTAAAACGACGTCATTTGTAACTTAAAAGCTCTTTTAAACACGTAATACGTTTATTAACTTGTGAAACGACCTTACTTTTGACTTAAAAGCGTCTTATAAAGACGACACGTTTACTTAGTCGTAAAACGACTCAGTTTGTAACTAAAAGGCTCTTTATAAACATGTTAAGGTTGCCTAATCACAAACGACTTTGCTTCTAACTTGAAAAGTTTACTAAATCAACAAACGACTTCTTTTGCTCACAAACATAATAAGCTTGCTTATAAACATAGTAAGCTTAATCCCTTTGCTCATACGCACATAGAATCGAATTCATACAACTTCGAAGTTGCATCTCGAGCTTAACTCACCACGGTTGCTTTAAATCTATGCTCCACACATAGAACTCATTTCGAATTATCACCTCAAGCATAACTTACCCAAGTTGAATCGCATCGAGGCTAAACGTATATAATTCATTTCAAATTCACCCAAATCGATTCGAATCGAGACTAAACGTTTACAACTCACTTCGAATTGATACCTCAAGCATAATTCTCTTAATTTGATTCGAATCGAAGTTATAACTCACTTCGGATTAACCTCGTTAGCATAAGTCACCCAAATTGATTCGAATTGAAGCTAAACGTATATAATTCACTTTGAAGTAACATTTTAAGCCTAATTCACCCAAATGGATTCAATTCGAAACTAAGCATACATAATTCACTTCCAAATAACCTCTTACGCTTAATTCACTCAAGTTGATTCGAATCGAAGCTAAACGCTTATAACTCACTTCAAGTTAATACCTCAAGCATAATTTACCCAATTTGATTCGAATCGAAACCAAACGCTTATAACTCACTTCAAGTTAATACCTCAAGCATAATTTACCCAATTTGATTCGAATCGAAACCAAACGCTTATAACTCACTTCAATTTAATACCTCAAGCATAATTTACCCAATTTGATTCGAATCGAAACCAAACGCTTATAACTCACTTCAATTACATAACTCTAGCATAATTCATAATCATTAGGCATAAATACTTAGAACTACCAAATCAATAAACTCATTCATATAATTATCATTCGAAATGCATAAAATAGGTGGGATTGAAGGATTACCCACCTTGAATTCAAGCAATTTGCGTGCAATTTGGCTAGTTTGAAGCTGAATTCGGTCTCCACACACTCAAGAAATCCGGCTGTCCTTGCGTGAGGTTCAAACACCACCAACCCAAAGCCCTAACTCACGGTTTCTAATGAATTTAGGCACAATTAGCACAAATTGAAGGGAATTCAAGCAAGGATTCAATTCATAGAGGTAAGGTTGGTCGAATTCTTACCTGCATGCGCCGAAACTGACCGGGGTCGACTCTGTTTTGCGCTAAAATGGCTTGGCCACGCACGGTGGGAGGACGCCGGCGTCGCCTGGGCTCCGGTCGCACGACGTGGCAGCGAGGAACAGTGAAGAGGAGGCAGGAAGAAGAAGAAGAAGAAGAAGAAGAAGAAAGAGGAGAGAGAGAGCCCGGCTTCAGCAGAGGAGGAAGAAGAAGCAGACGCACGGGGGGGGGGGGTCTCGCGGGCAAGGGGGAGGAGAAATAAGGTGGGACGCGAAATTACCATTTTGCCCTTCCCCTCTCTCTTTCATTTAATCGACAGATCATACTTAACACCGCTAGTCTAATTCGTAAACCGATTCCTAAACCCAAATCCATAATATGGTCATTCATCAACTATTCGTTCCCAAATCTATCCAGGTTGGATTTAATAACATCGAACTACTTATAAGGCTGACGGGTATTCAAGTAAACTATTCCAACCCAACAGGCATAAAATTCATTAAACGAATACGACAAAACTCCAGGTCTCACAGTTTTGCCAAGTGATTATCATGTTGTAAGTGGATTTTTGGCCAAAGTTTGCTTGCACACTTGAAACAATTGAGTGAAAAAGTGAAATGTGACATTTGATTGTTACACTGCTTGATAAAACCTGACATAGCGTCATCTCGAAAGAGAGATTTGCATGTTAGGAAGACTAGAGTGTAATCGAAGATATTCAACTTGGATTAAGACAAATTAGTTTGAAATAATGACTTTTGCTTAGTTTAGGCAAATTTGGTTGATTTCGAAAGAATAGACTAAATTTTTGGAGAGATTGCAATTCCTCGAGATTAACCGATTAGGGAAAAGCACATGCTTATCATTTTGATCCAATCACCTTTCATAACTACATGAATTCCTATGCATTTTTCCTTAGTTCATTTAAAATTAGTGAATTAGAAGTTGTTGAGTCGAAACCCCTTGAATTAGAATTTTACTTAGCACATTATGATAGACAAAGCTCGATAGATTACATTGGTCCCTGAGGACGATCTTTTTGTCTATACTACGACTATCCGTGTGCTTGCAGTAGTTGTCAAGTTTTTGGCGGTGTTGCCTAAGATCAATCTATTAACTATTGAGTTAGTCTTACGAAAGTCACTACATATTTTATTGCCTTTTACTTTTATTTTCTTTTTATTTTCTTGTTTGATTGAGCTGGTAGTGTTTATGATAGTGCTTGCAGGAATTTTTCCCGTTTATGCGAAGTCCAATTCTATACGAACCCAATCCCAAGATTGAAAGGACTTTCCGCTTAAGGAGGAAGAAGCAAAGGATTAAAGAACAAAGACGTGAGGTAAGAAGGAATCCAACAAATATGGCTGGAGGAGGAGGTGATCAAAGAAGGACACTTCATGATTTCGTTAGCCCTACAGCCCAAGGGATCGCCTCAAGCATCGCTCGCCCTAATGTTGATGCAAACAATTTTGAGCTCAAACCGGCACTCATCTCCATGGTGCAACAATTCCAATTTGAAGGAACTCCTTTGGAAGACCCAAATCTACACCTCTTGATCTTTTTAGAGGTATGCGACACGTTGAAGCTTAATGAAGTCTCCACTGATGTCGTTCAATTGCGCTTGTTTCCCTTGTCATTAAGAGATAAAGCAAGGGCATGGTTACACTCTTTGCCATCAGGATGTATTACCACTTGGGATGAGTTAACAAGAGTCTTCCTCGCCAAGTTTTTCTCTACGAGCAAAACAACAAGCTTAAGGAATCAAATCACCAACTTTATGCAAAAAGATGAATAGACGCTCTACGAAGCTTGGGATTGGTTTAAAGATTTGCTGTGCTTATGCCCCCATCATGGTCTTCAATGTTGGATGATTATCCAAGCTTTTTATAATGGTGTGACCCTATCTGTAAGGTCCACTGTTGATGCGGCGGTAGGAGGAACCTTGATGAACAAAACTGACGATGAGGCCTATAACTTAATTGAGGAGATGACACTTAACAATTTCCAATGGTCCATCGAATGAGGCCAACCCAAATAGGTTGGAGGTAAGCTTGAAGTTGATGCGCTTACTTTGCTTTCTACTAAAGTAGATGCTATGACTCAAAGATTGGACCAAATGAATGTTAATAATGTGAATTCTAGTGCTCCTTTCCCTTGTGAAATTTGTGGCTCTATTGAGCATGTGACTTTGAATTGTAAAGTTGAGAGTCCTTTTTCCCAAGACCTTAGTGAAGTTAACTATGTTCAAAACTTCAACCCCGAGGCCGGCCAATGACCCTTACTCTAGTACCTAAAGTCCGGGTTAGAAGAATCATCTGAATTGCTTACATAGGTCTAATCCAAAACCTTCAAATATGTCCCCAATGAATGCTAGACCACCTCCTGGTTTTCAAAGACCTCATTTCCCTTCTTATGTACCCCAAAAAAGTCCAATTTAGAAGTAATAATGAAAAGTATGCTTCTGGCACAACAAAAACATGATGAGCATATTATACAATTAGCCTCAAAGGTTGATGTGCTTATAATTCATAATAGGATGTTGGAAGCCCAGATTGCCCGAAAAGCTAGCTTTTCATCTACGCTCCCAGATAGACTTCCTAGCAAGCCCGAACCTAACCCTCGAGAGCAGTGCAACTGTGTCATCTTGAAGGAAGAAGTAGAGGACTTTACTGAACCTGAGGATATACCAATGAAAGAGGGTACGGAAATAGTCATGGATGGAAGTAAGGAGAGGAATGTTGATGGCAAGACTGCCACATTCATAGAGAATGACATTGTAGACATCCCCACAATTTTTCCACCTAAGCTCCTTGACACTGGTAGTTTTTCTATCCCCTTCATTGTAGGAAAGGTGGAAATTGAGAGAGTTTTATGTGATCTAGGTATAAGCGTTAGTATAATGCCATATTCTTTGTTTCATAAGCTTCACCTAGGACCATTACAAGTCGCACCCTTTTCACTACAGTTAGCAAACAGTTCTGAGATGCAACCCATAGGCAGATTTGGATAATGTGCCAGTCAATATAGGAGATATTTGGGTGTTGGAGGACTTTATCATAGTTGATGTATCCGAGATCGATGATGCTCAAATTATCCTAGGTCAGCCCATTTTGGTTACAACTGGATGCTATATTGATTTAAGAAAGGGATGTATAACTTTTGAGGTGGAAGGGCGCTATGCTGTGTCTTGTCACATGAAGGAGAAAGTGGTTTCTCTTAATTTTTCTCTATTGGATGTCTTGAATTGTTCCTCTTAACTTTGACTGGAATTCTCATGAGGACCCTGACCAAAGGTATGTTAAGGTGGAGTTTGCTGCTTCCATGTCGCCTAACATGCCCAAGGTTGAGGTCCATGTTTCTAACGAGTCTTCTATGAGAGACTATTGTAGGTTTTCCCAAGTTGTTTTCTCGTTGCTCCTTATGGAAGGAATTGATGCAGATTTTGGTTTGGGGGTTGAACAAGTTGATAGTAGGCCATCTGCTGGGCTACGAGTACGCTTTGTTTTGTACGGTGATAATGCATTATGGCGTCAAGTTATGAAGATGAAGGAACTTTAACCATAGCTTTTGAGATGGTACCTTTGATTGAAGAAGTTTGACTTTGTGGTCCGTGATAAAGCCAACGTCCATACACTTACTAATCCGGAGCAAGCATAGAAGAAGGGTCAAGCTCTTGATCTTAAAAGAACGCTTCTTAGGAGGCAACCCAAGCTCTTTTCCTTTCTTTTTTTTTCTTTCCTTAGCTGTGAGTTTTACTAGTTTTGTAGCTTGTGAAAAAAAGAAGAAGAACAAGAAAAAAAAACAGAAGAAAAAAGGGGAAACAAAACTATGTTTGGCACCATGACTGGGATAACCGGCACCGTGGCCGTGGGGTGCCAACCTAGCAAACCAAAAAAAATAATAAAAAAATAGAGTCAGCAGGCACCACGGTTGGACCGTGGTGAACTCCACGGTCCATGGTGACCTGCTACGGGCTGAGGTCTAGGTTTTTTATCGCGGTGCCCCTCATTTCCCTCACACTTCATCTTCTTCCATGAGCCTCTCTCTCTCTATACCTCCATTTTCTCTCTCTAAACCCTCCATAACTACAACCTTCATCCTTACCTCATTTCTTCTCAATTTTCACCCAAGATAATCCCTTTTCACTTAATCTTTCCTCTTTTCCCACAAATTTCATCTCTTTCTTCTTCTTCTTCTTCTTCTTCTTCGTCTTCTTCAAACACATCTTACTTCACTCATCCATTATTTCCCTCTTTTTCTTTTTCTTATTCTTCTTCTTTTTACTTAATTTCTTTATTTTTCTTCTTCAAATTTTCTTATTTAGGTTTTAGTTCTGGTTGTTGTTTCATTTTGCAAGAATGGCACCTACCAAGAGACAAAGGAGTATCAAGGAGGTTAGATCCTCAAGTCAAGCACCAACTTGACCTCAAAGGACATCCCAAACCTCTACCACTATGCGAGCTCAAGGTAACATTCCTCACCTGCTTGGTTTAATGAATCTTGAGCATGTTGCTAGATATAATTGTTTGAATGAACGCATGGTTGTGGCAACTAGATATTATGATGAGGAATTGTTAGCTCAATTAGGAATGTTAGATGATATTCAGTGGTTATTTGCACGAGGTGGTATGGGACACTTTTTAGAAATAAAATAGCATACATGCCGGAACCTGACCCTAGAATTCCTGAGTACACTCCACGTCGAGGTCACTAGAGGGCCTCAATGTCAAGTCGGATACATATCATTTCATTTACAGGGACAATTATACGAGTTGAACTTAGATACCTTTAACGGTATATTCAACTTTTCACCTAGTATGGATTTATCGAACTGCCAAGTCGCCCACGAATTCAATCCGAATGCATTTTGGGGAGTGTTAGGTACAACACTAGTTCATCGAAGTGCACACATATTAGGAACCCTTACATTAGAGTAGCTCGGCGCATCTTGGCTTGTTGTTTCTTTGCTTAAGACGATAGTCTGAATGTCCTAAGATTATTTGAGTTGTAGTTCTTATCCTGTATGCTTGACGGTGTCCAACTTGACCCCAGTTTGTTTTTGGCCAGACAATTGTATAGTGCTATTGTCAGGACTAAAGGGAGGATAGTCATAGGTGGTATTGTGACTACTATTGCTAGATTTTTGGGTATTGAGCCCAACTTTTAAGATAGAGTTTCCGGGTCTGAGTGGCTTGACCAAGTTGCTTTTAAAATTATGAACTTTTGTACAGTTGAGGCTGGGCGTTTATGTTGGATTTACCCCGAGGACTGGCTTTTGCCGCTTCCCAATGTTGATCGAACTATCTTACTTCACCGGACTAACCTTTATTAGGTACCTAGTGATGATGAGGTCATTCAACCCGTACCCCATTATCCAGCCCCTCATTCTAGTCAAGCCAGACCTAATTCTTCCTCTCAACCATCCCCTCTTGACTATACCGACCTCCGAGACACCCTCAGATCCATTCAAGATGAGCAAGTTTCCCTTAGAGCATTTGTTGCTTCTGAGAATGCCGCTCTTCGGGACTTTATCCAAGAGCGCCACGATGAGCTTCGTGGGATGCTTGCTACACAGACTCAATATTTTCAGGACTATAGCGCATGTTTAGAGAATTGGTGGCATTGACATATCTCTGATAGCCAACCACCCCATCCTCCTCCACCACCTCCTTTCTGATTGCTTTGTGCTACTCCCCTTCCCTTTTTCTATTATGTGCCGACATTAAGGGCAATGTGTGATTCAAGCATGGAGGAGTTAGTCGTTATATTTGGCGTCTGATACCTGATTTGGTTTGGTGTGCTTGTGCTTTGTATATGTTGTTTGTGATAGTTTTCAGAGTTTTGTTTAAGGTTTTGGTTTTGTTTTGAAGTATTTTAGTAGTGCATTTAGTTTTCTTTTTATTTAGGTTGCATTTTAGTTTTTTTTTCTTTTATTAGTCCATTTGCATTTTAGTGTGCATTGTTATTAGGAGCATGCATAAAAAAAACCCGAAAAATTTAAAAAAAATAGAAAGCAAAAAATCATCCGATGATGATCTTTTTAGATTTGGTAGATTTCTTGGGTTTAGTTTGATCCTTTAATTCGCCCAAATTGTGCATAAAATTTGTGAGAATGGGTTTGCGAAAACGAGATCCATGTTTCGACCACATGTTGAATGCGAGTTGATTACCACATGAGTCTTTACATGAATTTTGGCATGTGTTTACTAATGAGCTAGTTATGACCTTGGTAGATGTCTTGTGAGGCTTTGGGCTTTTAGAGACCATTTATCAATTTATTCTCATATTTCTTTCATGTGTGACTCTTCCTTGATATTATTTCTCTAGAACTTGCTTTGATTCTCATTCAAGATCACATTTTATGTATGCATTTAGGCAATATAATTAAGGAATTGTTGTTTGATTTGTTAAACCCAACGGCCAAATAGCCACCTTTGTTGTATATTATATCACTTGCTAGCCCCTTTGAGCCTATATCCATTTTTCTTAATTTAAACCTCCTATTATTGCCTATGGCCAAATGATTATCTTACCCTTAACCTATGACTAGAGGAGCGTTTCATTCTTTTGCATCAAGTTTGATAGGGCACTAGTAAAGTGGATTGTTCTCTTTTAGTGGGTTTTGGTTGTTTGGTGAAGGGATATGAGATCTTGATAAATCCCTTATCTAATTGTACAAAGTTTAGAGAAGAGTTGGAATTTAAAGACCGTTATGGATTTCCCTTGGATAACTCATTTGAAAAAAGAAAACAAGAGAAAAAAAAACAAAATGAAAAAAAAAAGAGAAAAGTGAAAAAAGGAAGAAAGTGTTAGCCTTGTTGGAATTGTAAATTCTTATGATTTTCAACTCTTTCTTTCTTCAATTGGGGATATATTTTGTTGATAAATTGTAATGGTCTAAGAAGGATGTAATATGATGTATTGGAATCGTTTAGCTCTTAGTCAATGACTTCTAGCTCCTCATTTCCAAAACATTTGTTCTCCTCTTACCTTTACCCATGACCCCATTACAACCCTATAAAAGTCCTCATGATAGTCTAGTGTGTTTTCATTTTAATGATGGCGAATTTGGGAGTCTTATCAAGCTTATGGTAGATTCGAGTCTAAGGAATGAGAATTGAGGGAACCTGTATATATGTATATATTTTCAAACACATGAGTGATGAGTGTCACATAACTATAGTGAGGTTCAACCGGCCTTGCTGGCCTCACTTGTTTCATATGTTGAATGACTGTATTTGATGATTTGGGGGGATTGATTCAAGTTTGACACTGTGGTCTATCAAGTGGTTTTCGAAAATTTCATTCCCTAATCTCTTTGCTAATGGTTTTTGAATCATTTTGGGCTACCTTTGAATCAGCTTTTTCGTTGGAATGTTACCTATATCTATCCCGAGGAGGTTGTGTATATTTTCGATTTTAGCATTGCTTGAGGACAAGCAACAGTTTAAGCATGGGGGAGTTTGATAAGTGCTTAATGCATACATCATTTTAGGGCTATTTGCCACATTTTTAGGAGAATTATGTGCTTTAAATCATAATCTATACTCTTATTCTCGATTTATGCATAGGTATAATTGTTTGATGTGTTTTGTAGCATTTTAGGCATTTTTACCCAGCATTTGACCCTTATTGGATGTATTTTGACCTCTCCTATGGACACCCATGTGATGCTACACCCATAGAGTAGGAAAAGAGAACAAAATCGGTTCCAGCTGATGGAGTTCTCTCCATGCCCTTTGATTTAAATCAAATCAATTAGGAAAGTTTATTATGGTGGTTAAAGGATGAATAATTCATCCAAGTTTTGTTAAAGCTTTGAAACTGCAGGGCAAAGGGTTCGTTCTAGCACTAACCTGTTTTTGTGTGCAAATTTCAACAAGCATCTTCAAGGTTTAAGTCTAATATTTTTTAATGGAATTGAAGTTCAAGATGTTAGCTTTCTAAAAAATCAAGTTTCATCCAATTTGGGCTTCATTTGGTCGTTCAAATCAGCAATTAAACCCAAGGTGTCAAAACTGCCAAGTAGGACCAGAATATGCACGGTTTTGATTAACTTATAACTTAAGCTATATGATGGCTTAATTCTTCAAATTATACGTTTTTGGAATCCTCATGATATCTACTTTTAGGTCCAAGCATTAGTTTTCAATCATACCCACAAGAGGATGAGAGATCAAGGACTTTTCCCAAACCGGTCAGATTAGGCCCTAATCTGCGCGGTAAAATATTTAAGCCTAATTTCCTTACTTAAACATATCATAACCTTGATTTCTTTGTTGGGGGGGGGGGTTATGCACATCCCAAAATGACCCCCATGGCCTGAAAACCGAATCATCATCACTTTTACTAAGATTAAAATTTGCTACAAAATCAGCCAGAAACTGTTCCTTGAACCCGGTTTACATAAAACGGTTTTCTTCTCCTCAAACAGCCGACCTCCTTCACTTGCAAGTTGATTGGAACGTTTCTCAAGGCAAGGTACACGTCCCAAGGTACCTAGGATTGGTTACTGCCTAGAAAAGATCAACCAATGGGAGTGCAAAGCAAGAAATCTTGTCTCTCTTCTCTCATTGGCCAGCCGTAAAGTGGCTATGGGAATTTCGGCTTAAGCACATGCATTCTAGTCTTTCGCTGGTTGTATTAATGCTTAATCTAGTGTTAAGTGATGTATAATAAGCTTAGACATAGTTTTACTTCATGTTTTGATGTATTTGATTAGTTAAGTATTGCTAGAGTATGTATTAGTGCAAAACCGGTTGTAATTAAGCAAACTAACACCTTTCCTAACTACTAAGGAAAAGGGAGGTGCTTGCTTGCTTGCCTACTTAATAGCTTGGCCATTTTACTGCCTATTTAAAGGCTCCCCACGACCCTTTGTAGAGACATAACCTTGTTGAATGAAAATCAAAGTTTGAGAGCATTTGCTTTCTCCCTTTTAAACTCTTGCTTGCTTATCCTTAATTAGGCCAATTAAGGTGGTGTTCAAGTGAGTCTTAACTTTGATTAAGTGGTGATATCTGTATCTTAATCAATTGTTAAGGGCCCTAAGCTTGAGTTTGGTGCCGGTTCTGTATCCATTCTTTAAGTTTAGTTCTATCCCCTTTGGTGTTTTATCTCAAGGATTCAAAGAGAGTTAAGGTGGATTTGCTAGCTTGATTTTGAGTTAGTAAATTATAACTTTGATTCTTCTTTCCATTCCACACTTTCATAACCCTTTCTTATATCCATTCCCATACTCCCTCAAAGCTTAGACTATCACCAAAAGGTCTAACATCAAGCCAAACATCCAAACACTTCCAACCGTGCAAGGTAAGAAAACATGACACCACGGACCAGGAATGTGGCACGGCCTACCCGTACATAGTGGCACAACCGTGCCACCCTTAAAGTCGTGTATTTCTCCTTTGGCTTCATACTTCTTGGTGGTTTATAGCTTGGGTGCTTTCACCCCTTGAGTCATACATCAATTCACGTCAATTATCCTTTGCTTTCTCACTTAAAATCACTTGATTCTAAGTTCCATTCCTCCCTCACATGTTTGATGCCTCGCAACCATCATATTATGTGCCCATTTTCCCTTGTTTTCCCTTGATTGTATCTACCTTTGGTTTGTAAGCTAACTCACTTCAATTGAGTCCTAGCTTGGGCCGTCGGCAGATACATCACCAGCTAGGACCACGGTCAGACCGTGGTAAGCTGAGAAACTGCCGCCTCTTTGTCTTCCTTCGACTTTGTTACTGAAATGATCCAAACTCTTCTATAAAAAGGCGTCACTCAGCAGCAACGGAAGAGAGAGGAAGCATAACATAGTTGTTAGGCAATAAACTATCCTATTTTACACACCTCTTTTGCCTTTTTTTAGCTCGTATAATAACTAAATCTTTTGGAATTTTACTTGTTCTTTTGGCTTTTTACTTGCTTTGTTTACTTTTGTAGATAATAAGCTTAAATGGAGCAAGGACCACGAAGAGGAGCAAAAGAAGGGACAAAACGAAGAAAACAAGCAAAAACACGCGACAAAGAGGCATAAAACCGACATGGTGGGACCGTGCCACATGGCACGGTCGTGCTTCCTCGGCAACGGCTTTTGCGCTATTGCTCGGTTGTTTTCCCTTTAAAAGGGGCTTCTTCGGGACTTGTTCAGGGTGGCTCGGGCTTCTCTTTGGCGATTTTAGGCTAGGTTTTAGGTTAGTTTATCAAATAAAAACCTCAATAGGAGGGTCAGATTAGGATTGGTAGATTGTAATTTTGGATTTGAAGCTTTGGATTTCAAGTTCATCAATTGAATCAAGCATAAGCTTCTCTTCTCTCTCTCTCTCTCTCTCTCTCTTTATTTCATGTTTTTATTCTTGTTTAGGTTTTGTGAGTTTAATTCTTGTATTTAGTTTGTTCAGTTTAAATGTTTAGTTTCTATTATTAATCCATGTTTAATTTGTTTGATTCAATTAGTTTAGATTCATTCTTTTCCCTCTCTTGTTCATGTTTGCCTTCTTCTTTGCTAGTTTAGGTTTACTTTGAGTTTTTATGTTTTGTTAATGACTGATGATTGATTTTGTGTTGGATTGGATTGTGGCTAGCCCTTGATGGCTAATTAATTTTGTTTAGGCCTCAACCCTACCTTGTTTATGTCTAGAATTTAGAGTTTTCTTTCATACTCGCTAAGTGTTCGATGAAATGCTTGAAAGAGATTTCATCCGTGTTTTGGGACAATTGACTTATACTAAGAGGTAAGGTCGATTGTCTAGTGTGGGCAGAGAGAATAGTTGGGATTGTGATATGAAAATAGTCTCGTCACTAGCTAGGTCAAGGGTTGTCAACCTAGTAGTTTAGTTGAACTAATCCTATGAAAATAGGTGCCTAGAATAACTAGATTAGCCTAATGACCCTTGAGAGGGGGCTTAGGCGGCCTCAACAATGCAACCGATCAACTATGAATGCTAGCATAGCTAGGGAAGGTTTGGGCTTAACTTGATTACTTGGTTTATCTTAGGTCTAATCATAGTCCTTTTGTTTTCGCTTTAGTAGTTTAGTTTTAATTTCTATCCCTTCAGTTTGCCCAGCTTGAGACATTTTAGTTAGTCCTGATATTTGGAAACCCAACTCTCTGCGGACGACATCCCGAGTACTCAACGATGCACCTTGCACTTGGGGTTTATAAATATGAAAACTTTTTTTCCCTAATAAGTTTTTGGCACCTTTGCCGGGGAGTTGGTGACTTTCAATATTGGGGTTTACTTGAGCATTCGAGACTAGGCCTTTTCGAAAATTCAAAAAAAAAAGAAATTAAAAAATGAAAAATTTCAAAAAAATTCAAGATGGTTATATTCCATTTTCCTCAGTTTGAGCATGAGCCTTTTTGGCACTACTTGTCTAGGTTAAATGATTATCGTGCTCAATATGTGCTTTTTGAGTATGAAAAATGGAAAATATGCGATGCTATGCTTAAGGGGATAACACTTGAGACTCGAGCCATCCTTGAGTCCATGTGTTATGGTGTTTTGCATTCTTTAGCTATTGATGATATGCGAGATTTGTTTGAGTCTCTAGCTGGGCATCAATGGCAATCTGATGATGCTAGGGACCCATATCATCACTACTGCTCTTACCCTCATGTGTTGTGCTATTTTTACCAATCTTTTGACCATGATGTGCATTCATGCCCCTATTATGATATCTCTGATGAGTGTCATGCTAGACTTAGTGCCATGATAGGGAAAATGCACGAGCAACATACGTGCTTTGTTAGTGAGATGAGGGAGTGCAACCTATTGCATTAGATCCCTAATCTAGCCTCCCCTAGACTAGAGGTTAGTCTCTATGAGGATTGCGAGTCTACCCTTCCTCTAGAGTCGAGTTTTGTTGATGATATACCTTACACTGACCTAAAGGAAGCGCCTGACCCTCCCTTGACCTCTTCATCACTTGTTGCTCAATCCTTTACTAGCACACCCATAGGCACTACCGCCAATACTTTGACCTTACATGCTTCTCTTCTCTCTTTAGCTCAGTGCACGGGGTTAGAAATGGGTGGGTCGTATAGGGGTGATGTTACTGTTTTGGAGGATGATTTTCCTACTTGGTCGAAAGGACCTATCTTGGTTGAGTCACATCTTGAGGAGGCTCCTTTCGAGGAGTTGTGTGATCATAGTTTGGTGGTTGGTGCCGCACCTAGTATTGACCATATCGACCCAATTTGCACCGAACCACTTGACCCGACCCCCATTTCATCCCCCCTCCGTCCCAGCACCCCCTCCCTCTTTCATGCATTTCACGAGTCCCTAGGCGATATTAGAGGGTATAACCCCTCCTTGGATCCTTATTGTGTATACCTAGAGGACTTGCCTAGGAAAGTCATATGGAAGGCTTCCTTTGATCATGCTTTTGACTTTTTTTATGGCATTTGACAAGTATAAGAGGACACCGATTTTCTTTGCTATGATCTTCTTTGTGTTTTATTACTTACATCATTCTAAGATGCATGCACAGGCAGATGATAAGGTTTTGCGAGCTTTGACTGCATAGGAGCTGATAGTTTGAGTCTTGTGAGACAAGGAGTGGCTGATGCTTCTTAAGCCGTTGTGGCATACTTTGGGTACAATTAGTACCCGACCTGGTATAATCGTTCTCACTCTTCCCCCCTTCTTTTCATTTTTTATTTTCTCTCTTTTTGTTTTTGTTTAGTTGTGGATATTAGTATTGTACTTTTGTGGTGATCATTTTGAGGTGATACTTGGGAATTTGTTGAGCCAGTTGAGGGATATGATCACCTTTGTGTGTTTTTGTGTTTTGGATGAATGAGTTAACTTGTGGATATGTACGTTTAGTTTGATTTTGGTTTTTGTGTGTTTTGTGTATTGGTTCTCGGCTCCCAATGAGGACATTGTGAGATTTAAGTGTAGGGGTGGGGTCATTTACCCTTTTATTCTTATTTTTTGTGAAAAATTTTCATTTTTGTGTCAATTTTTCATTTTTTCCTTTTCTTTGTATAGTTTTTCTTTTTGTCTTCTGGGTAGTCTTGTACTATTTTAACTGACTTTGATGCCTTGTACCTTAGCTATTAGCTTGTACATAAGTAAGTTGTTCATGATAGATCTTTGTTCTAAATGTGTCATTCTTGGTCCTAATTCTAACCCCACCCGTCTGTTATAGTTGTGTAATCCAGTCTTTGTGTACACTTCATCATTATCTCAGGACCTTAGTCTTCCGTGATTGACTGTCTCACCTGTTTTTGACACAGTTGCTTTAATTTTTTACTTGCAAAAAAAAGATGAAATAAAATGGAAAAAAAGAGAAAAAGAAAATAAAATAAAATTTGGAATGACACGTTTCCCTTTGAGGCATGCGCCACTGGGCGTTACCCTTTGAGGCATGTGCTACTAGGTATTACCCTTTGAGGCAATACTGCTACTGGAAAAGCTTGCTTCCCTTATTAATAAGTCAATAATGTAGCATGTGTCAATCAGGCAGGAACGAGTATGATTGTGGCAAGCTTAAGTCCTAGGATGATAATACACTTACACACCAAGCACTAGGATGGATTCCAGGTTTGATGTACAGTGGGGTGAAAAGTTGGTGCTTTGACGTCATGTATATGGATAGAGTCTCTTGATATGTACACTCTATTTATATAGAGGCTAATATCTTTATTGCATTTGTGATTTGGTTGGTTAAAATGTGTACAATTTTTCCCCTTGTATAGATATTTGTACCTTGTTTGTATATCTTTTTTGTTTTCTTCGTTGTCCGTTCTCATTTTCCACTTATTTTCCTTTTTCAAGATTTTATGGGTATATCGTCTGCAAACCCTCACGAGACCTCACTCGTCCACTTTGGGGAACCAAGGGGTTTAAATGACTTGTTTCATACGCTAAATGCAATCGTAATTCCTACGACAGTGAGTTAGGTTCTTAGGTTAGTTTTTCTTTCGTTTTGCTTGAAGACGAGCAAAAAGATAGGTGTAGGGGTATTTGTTAGGCGATAAACTATCCTATTTTACAAACCTCTTTTGCCTTCTTTTAGCTCCTATAATAACCAAGTCTTTAGGATTTTTACTTGTTCTTTAGGCTTTTTACTTGTTTTGTTTACTTTTGTAGGTAATAAGCTTAAATGGAGCAAGTACCGCAAAGAAGAGCAAAAGACGGTACAAAACGAAGAAAACAAGTAAAAACACGCGGCAAAGAGGTAGAAAATCGGCATGGTGGCATCGTGCCACGTGGCACGGTCGTGCCTCCCCGGCGACGACCAGTCGTTGCACCAGTGACGGCTGTCGCGGCTGAGGCGTCATTGCTCGGTTGTTTTCCCTGTAAAAGGAGCTTCTTCAGGACTTGTTCGGGGTGGCTCGGGCTTTTCTTTGGCGATTTTTAGGCTAAGCTTTAGGTTAGTTTATCAAATAAAAATCTCAATAGGAGGGTTAGATTAGGATTTGTAGATTGTACTTTTGGATTCGAAGCTTCGGATTTCAAGTTCATTAATTGAATCAAGCATAAGCTTCTCTTCTCCCAGTCTCTTTATTTCATGTTTTTGTTCTTGTTTATGTTTTGTGAGTTTAATTCTTGTATTTAGTTTGTTTAGTCTAAATGTTTAGTTTCTATTATTAATCCATGTTTAATTTGCTTGATTCAATTAGTTTAGATTCATTCTTCTCCCTCTCTTATTCAATTTTGCCTTCTTCTTTGCTCGTTTCGGTTTACTTTGAGTTTTTATGTTTTGTTAATGATTGATGACTGATTTTGTGCTGGATTGGATTGTGGCTAGCCCTTGATGGCTAATTAACCTTGTTCAGGCCCCAGCTCTACCTTGTTTATGTCTAGAATTTAGAGTTTTCTTTCACGCCAGCCAAGTGTTCGAGGAAATGCTTGAAAAAGCTTTTATCCGTGTTTTGGGACAATTGACTTATGCTGAGAGGTGAGGTCAATTGTCTAGTGTGGTTAGAGAGAATAGTTGGGATTGAGACATGAAAATAGTCCCGTCGCTACCTAGGTCAAGAGTTATCAGCCTAGTAGTTTAGTTGAACAATGAATGCTAGCACAGCTAGGGAAAGTTTTGGGCTTGACTTGATTACTTTGTTTATCTTAGGTCTAATCATAGTCCTTTTGTTTTCGCTTTAGTAGTTTAGTTCTATTTTCTATCTATTCAGTTTTGCCTAGTTTGAGACACTTTCGTTAGTCCTGGTATTTGGAAACCCAACTCTCTGCGGACGACATCCCAAGTACTCAACGATGCACCTTGCACTTGGGGTTTATAAATATTAAAACTTTTTTCCCCTAACAATAGTCCATTTTCTTTCTCAAATTTTGTTCTTTTTAGTTAAGATTTTTAGTTTGATTATTGTTTAGGTGAGAAATCTTGAGTTTGTGTGTTTGATTTTGAGGTAGTTTGAAACCCTTTGGTTGAAAGGCTATCTCAGTCAAACCCTTTCTCTAAGATTTTGCCAAAACGTTGGTTAGTTGTTTAATCTTTAATCATGTGTGACTGGTTTATTTTGTCTAGGGATTTAGTAGTTTGTGAAAGTATAGTTGGATCATGTTTTAATATATAGAATTGTGCTTATTTCATGATTGGTTTGATTTCATTCTATCAAGTGATTATCATATTGTGAGTGGATTTTAGGACAAAGTTTGCTTGCACACTTGAAACAATTGAGTGAAAAACTGAAATGTGACATTTGATTATTACACTGCTTGATAAAACCGGACATAGCGTCATCTCGAAAGAGAGATTTGCATGCTAGGAGGACTAGAGTGTAATCGAAGATATTCAACTTGAATTAAGACAAATTAGTTTGAAAGAACGACTTTTGCTTAGTTTAGGCAAATTTGGTTGATTTCGAAAGAATAGACTAAATTTTTGGAGAGATTGCAATTCCTCGAGATTAATCGATTAGACAAAAGCACATGCTTATCATTTTGATCCAATCACCTTTCAAAACTATATGAATTCCTAGGCATTTTTCGTTAATTGCCTTAAAATTAGTAAATTAGAAGTTGTTGAATTCCCTTGAATTAGAATTTTACTTAGCATATTCTGATAGACAAAGCTCGATAGATTACATTGGTCCCCGAGGACGATCTTTTTATTTATACTATGACTAGCCATGCGCTTGCGGGAGTGGTCAACTGATCTAGCACAACCTAACCCGATTGAGCTATTGCCCACTCCTGGTTGAAACAAACATGCTCTACTTATTATTATTATTATTATTATTATTATTATTATTATTATTATTATTATTATTATTATTATTATTATTATTATTATTGTTATTATTATTATTATTATTATTATTATTATTATCATCATCATCATCATCATCATCATCATCATCATCATCATCATCATCATTATTATTATTGTTGTTGTTGTTGTTGTTGTTGTTGTTGTTGTTGTTGTTGTTGTTGTTCTTATTATTATTATTATTATTATTATTATTATTATTATTATTATTATTATTATTATTATTATTATTATTGTTATTATTATTATTATTATTATTATTATTGTTATTATTATTATTATTATTGTTATTATTATTATTATTATTATTGTTATTATTATTATTGTTATTATTATTATTATTATTATTATTATTATTAGTAGTAGTAGTAGTAGTAGTAGTAGTAGTATATAAATGTTTTAAATCAAAACTAATTCTCTTTTTCAATTGACACATATCTCTCTCATCATAATTTGACATTTGTTAATTTTCATCCCCTTTATTAGAAGAGTCCTAAAATATCATTTTGATTCCTTTTTTGACACCTTTAATATTATTATTTTTGCCTTTCCAATTTAAAAAAAGAGACAACACATAATAAAAGATTTTGGTTTTCAATATTAACAAACTTTTTGCAACAACTAATTTCACCAAAGTTATTGATAAAAATTCCAATATTAAAATTTTTTCATTCTAAAGCTATGTATAGCCCTATGATTTAAAATTATGTTGTCTTTATAATATGTGTTCCATCAAATATTTATTTATTTATATATAAAAACTTCCATTGTAGGTCACGCTTGCTTTAGGGAGATCCAGATGTAAGCAGTGATACCTCTACAAATATTACTGCCCATAGAAAGACTGATTCGAATAGACCCACATAAAAAGTTTAAAGAAAATATTTTAGAAGTCAAAATCATTTGATAAACAAAGGTTACAAACACAAGATCAACATTACTTAAAATGACATAAATTACAAAGAAAAAAATGTGAGGATAAGAGTTGTTCATTATTACATACCTTAGGAATGTATTTATATATCATAATGAAAATTATTAAAATTTTTAATTAAAGTAAAAAAATTAGCAATTCAAAATAAAAATGTTTACATATATAAATATCATGCATCACATGGTTCCCTAACATTAATTTTTATTTTTAAGGAATTTGGGTGCTAATATACTATACTTTGTGGACATTGGACGACAATACACCGTATTTTAAAAATGGATGCAAGTATACTGCACTATGACCCTATTTTGTGTTTTCGCGACAAAACTAAGTTGGGAGCAGTGGATTCGGATGATCCCTGATATAGGAGACAAAGCTATGGGTTGAGGCTTTTGAATTAGACGTCTTCATTATTTTACCCTTATTTTGACTAGTGTGGGCTTTGGTTAGAATTTGCGAAGGCTTGCAGAATTAGGCTCAAGACAAAAATTGTGGACAACAGGGCTTCAATGCACATGGGAATGAGATCACAAGAGACAAATCGTGTGTGTACATAGGTTGTAGCCAACAAATAGAAACTACAACAGAGAGAAGGAAGGGGAAAAAAAAGAGCGGGGCCAGGAAGGCCAATGGGGTCTCATGTTCTTTGACACAGGCCATTTGGCCCTATTTCTATGCAACTTGTAAACATGTGTCCAAATATGTTATGTGCCAATTGAGGAGTGTAAATGTATGGTTAGTGATAAATTCAAAGCTAGTTGCCTAGATTCATTGAGTTTAAGCCAAGAGTCAAATTAGTAAATTACTAATTTATAGACTCTCACAATGCTTGAGCATAAATATGATATTTAATGAGACATTTGATTTTCCATTACTGCCAAAATATACCATTAGCTAGGCTTATAAATACTCCCCTAATTTTTTGGGGAAAGCACTTTCCTCCAAGCATATTTTTCTGGGAAAACACTCTACTCCTACGATATCCTCAAATTTGACCTCTAGTAAGAGTTTTAACCTAGAAGTTAAGAGTTTCATCAAGCTTTAGCAAGTAAGAAATAAAACATGTCAACTTCATCACTAGTCTTCCGTAAAGTGGTTTGCGAGAAAGATTTCCAAGTGTTATTGCTTTGTAAGAAGGTTCGAATTGCTCTAATGATTACCGTCTATTGCCTATTAATCGGATGTTCACCTTAGCTATTGTCAAAGTGCATATATAGACTATATTCCCGTTCAAAGGAACTATTGTTCATAGTTTGTCCCAACTAGAGTTCTACTGATCTTTTCTTTCCTTTTCTTTGAAAGAAAAATGAATTTCTAAAGTATTGTTTTACATAGTTAAGTGCTTGTATTGAGAATACTGTTCTCACTTTTAAAATTATTTTCTTGTTTTTAGGTAATGCCTGGAAGTTTAGGGAAGGTTAGAGAATCAGACACCCACTTAGAGTTTTAGTCTTTATTTTTCATTTATTTTTAATAAGGATTTTCTTTGAGTTGTTTGCTGTATTTTGAACAATGCCTTAAGTGTGGATGATTCTATTTGAAGAGTTTCTAGTAGTTGCTATTAGCTTAGATGTAGCTCATTGTAGTGGTTTTATGTGTCTTAAGGCATGTGGCATAGCACCCTAGGTAAAAGGAAAGAGAAATATTGTAGGGTATTATAGTTGACATTAGGGCAATGGCATAAAATAATCTAGGACAAGATATGGTAACATAGTAGGGAAAAGGGGACTGCTTTCTTTTATTCATGTATTCGTATATCTATATGTTACTAATTATTCTTTCTTGATTGATGGTCTACGCACTCTATTTCATCCTTGAATTTCAAGAGGCTTCCATCTTGTTTGCTACCAAACCATGAATTTCTTTGAAGACTCACTTTGATAAGCAGCCTACCTAGTCCTCTCCCTGCCAATCATCGAAATAGAATTGATCAAATTGGACTGTGCTGACCTCTAAACAAACCTGATGAGACACTATACTTCTTTTTGCAGCCAATAGCCTTTCATCGCCATAGTTGAGGTGATGATTAAGCATGACCTGAGATTTGGATTTAAAGAGGGGATATTTGGAGTGACCCCAACAACCATCCTATCACAATCCCAGGTGTCATGTGCCCCCTTAAACCAAGGAAAATGTCCCCTTGTGGATCCAAACTGTTTGTGACTGAGCCATCGTTATTAAAGTAGGAGCTTAAGTCCAAGCTACTGCCCTTTAGCCCTCCTAAGAAGCAATGAGCGAATTCTAAGTCCTCAGAAGATTCCATTTATGTAATTGATTAGGATATTATGATTATAATGCAATGATAAATAATGTTGTCTTTAATATCGATTGAGTGTATTAGTGCACCATAGTTGTTCTATAGTGTTATTTCTTTTTTTTCCCAAGTGAACCTAGTACTGTCCGCTTTATCTAATGAAGTTAATAAATTTATGAGTGTTTCAGCATGTCTACTTATACCCATTTGAAGTTAGATACTTCTAATGCTAGTAAAGGAATGCTAAAAATGAAAGGGAAATTGAGTAATGAGGATATTGTGAATTTAGATTCTAAAACAATAGCCTATATGATGAAAATGTTTCTTTTTAACAGGAATACATAAAGGCAGAACGATCCATGTTTTACGTTATTTCAAAGACTTGGCTCTCTTAATCTTCCTACGCACGATGGGAAATTGGATGGAAGCACTTGATAAAACTTTTATAACAATTAAGTGTCCAATTGAGCAACAAGAGAAAATTGCAAACTACCATTTAACTGACCAGGCCAATCTTTGGTGGGATACACAAAAGTACAGATTCGAAGAATAAGATTTTGGATGGGATAAGTTGAAGGAGGAATTGAGGGCCAAGTTCTGCGCTGATTTTCTAATGAAAGAGAAAGAAGAGAGTTTATTAATTTGAGTCAAGGGAAGATGATTGTAGTGGAGTATGCAAGGAAATTTATGGTACTGGCTAGTTTTGCTTCGAATTTTATTCCAAATGGCGAGAAGCGAATGGAATTGCTTGAGAATGGTTTGGACCTTAAGTTACATAAGTAACTGGCTATTCTCCTTACTTAATCATATCAAGAACTATACAATAGAGCTACTCACATGGAAAGTGTGGTTCGACTCATGGATAGTTGAGCAAATCATGGAATTGAGTCATAAACTAAGCATAAAATCAGAAATAAAGGGAGTCAACGCCCTAGGGAGACAATAAGGGTAAGATGCCACATCTTAGAGGGGATACAAGGTCTAGGAGCAAGAAGCCCATATGAAGGGGGGAAAAATTCTTATAATGGACCTCCTTGTAGTCATTATGGACTTAAAAACAACTCAATGGAGGAATGTAGAATTAAGCTTGGATTATGTCTATGGTGTGTAGTCTTGAGCATATGATGGAAAACTATCCTAAAGTAAAGAAATTGGATCCTAAGAACGAGGTCAATGCTAGTTCATAAAAGAAAACTTCAACTAAAGTCAATACTAGTGCCAAGGTTTACATGCGCTCACCCACCAAGAAGCTAAATCTTCATGTATGATTGTTGCTAGCATTCTAACACTTAATTCTATTCTTGTCCTTATTTTGTTTGATTTGGGTGCCATATATTTGGTTATTTCAAATAAGGTTGCTAATTATTGATTAAGCCTTAGTTCGAAGCAAACCATGATGACCTTTTTATTAGTTTGTCTCATGGTGCAAACGGGTGTTGTGTACCAAATTGTACCAGTGCTACCTTATATGTAACACCCCCAAAATGCTAATGACATGAAAAACTGCCAACGGAAGATTTAATGATAGAAGGCACTACTGTTGTCCTAATAAGGACAAGGCTCACTGAAACCATTTAATCTTGCAACTCCTGTTCACAATCATAATATCTATTAAACTGAGACACTCCAAGACCAAAGTCCATAATAGTTCAATTTCAATACAATTGACTTAATCATACGATGCGCTAACTCGCACTCCATGCTACACAAGTATATTGAATATAGACCTAACTTGACCCTGAGGTCAATCCCAACATTCATGATATGTTGATTTCACTGTGAGCATCTAATGACTTCTAAAAGGGCTTGCTAAATGGAGAAGAATGTGATACTCCATCATCTAAAATGAAAAACATGAAAACAAATCGAAAATGTTAGCTAAAACTCAGTACATGCATTCTTGTATTGTAAAATGAGCGTATAAATACTGTTGATGGGTACCCGCCTTTGCAATTCATTTAGTTCGCAATAACAATGAAAATGAAGGTAATATGAAACTGAATTGCTCATTATTATCTGGATGTGAACCCCTTGCAATGATATGATCTATACATAAGTGCACACCTGCCAATCTGATCAAGACTTGGCCTGGAGTCGTGCAAGTAAATGATGGGCTGATGTCCTATAGATAATAACTGAGGGGTCACAAGCTAAATTGACAAATTGTTGTATAAACTAATTCATTGCTAAACTCATTAAGAGTTGTAACTTGATAAACATTTTCTACTTTCTGAAGATACAGGCAATGGGCGTGCCTTGAGTCTTTAAAAAAAATGTCATCTGACTTCATAAATGTCATATGTTTCATAAATATCATTTGACTTGATAAATATATTCTGAATTGATAACACTTACGCATAACTGGGAATGATAACTAGGCCTCGATTCTATTTCATAAATATCATTGTAGGTATGTGTAGTCAGTAAATGATCCTTACTCACATAATTGAGTAAGTATGTGTAATAGAAATTGAGTAATTAAATGGTACACATAACTTGGGTATTTCAATATAAATTCATTCCTGAATTGATAAAAGTAATTAAATCCAATATAAAGTAAATGAAATTAAAATATGCCACAATGAGATAAGTGAGATTACAAAGGAAAAGGCCTTGATGGTGACAAATGAGAGAGTAGTTGTGGCCTTTTCTAAGATAGGTTGCTGATACGGGTTTAAGGCTTGCTAGTGCATAGCTTGGTTCATGACAACAACAAGTACACTAGATTGGCTTGATAAATACATTTGATACATTCTGAATTGAGTAAGTAATATAGGTCTGAGGCCAACAGAGATATATCTTGGTTCAAAATAGCATAAACTGCAATAACTTGGTCTGATAAATATGGTTTCTGAGTCACAACTCTCCCCACTTCTCATATTTCATTCACAAATCCATTAGTTGTGGAATTCCATCCCAAATGAGTCATCGAGCTCAATAGAAGCTATTAAGCTCACTAAACTTGGTATTTTCTTTGTAAAATTCATAATTGATTCAAAGCTCATAAACAAGCTTACAAATTGTATAATTGTCTTCTTATTTCTTATTAATTAAGATAAAAGCTCCATGAAAGTCCATGAATATTCATTTCCCCTTTAAAGGACCTTACTTGGCCCAAAATACACAAAATGAGTGCATGATCAATCTCACTCAATCTTTGTTATTGCTCTTTACACAATTACTCAAAATGCTTCCAAAAATCACCAAAATCAAAATACTCAACCAAAATTCATGCAATCTTATAGGAAATTTGAAAATAATATGGACAATCTACAGTAAAATTTCAGAATTTTCCTCCAAGTATACGCTGCACAGAAATTGCAATAATAGCCCAATTTGCACCAAAGCAGGTCAGTTTGCTTCCAAAATTCATAACTTTCACCCTTGACCTCAAATGGAGATCTAAAACCCCAATATGGAAATATTAAGAAGTCCCCAAAAACTTTCATTTTACATTACAAAACATGATTCCCACAATAGCGTTCCCAAAGTTTGGGTCATGACAAGTTTGGTGGAAAGAAAAAAAAAATAAGAAAATAATTTTTTTTCTTGTGTTTGGTTTAGAGAAAATCACAAAGAAAAAAACATGGAGGAAAATTTGGAAAAAGTTTCCAAAAGAATTTCCATCCTTTTTACACTTTATGCTACTTAGATGAAATCAACATGATTCAAGTACTTCATCAACATTCAAATTTTTCGTATAAATTCTTTTACTTTTTCCTCAATCCAAATAAGAGAAAAAAATTATTTTTTCCTTCAAATTTTTTCTTTCAATTTTTTATTTTCACCAAATTTTCTAAGGACCAAACATTCGAGTACCATATGTTGGTGGAGGACCTTGGGGCTTGGACAAAGCACTATCAGTTTGAAAGTACATACGATGACCAGACACGATCGAATCACACATGCACAACACCTTGTATCCAGCCAATTAACCTGTCAGTTGTCACCTTCCTGCTCAAATATTGTGTTATTCGTAGCCATCCAAGAGATTAGAAGAAATCGTCCTGCTAACTTGGAAATCTGGCACTAGATGTCGCTATACCATTGAAATGACGCAAGCAAAAAGAAGCATGAGTTCATGCATTGGGAGGAAATTGCCTTATTTTGTTACCATACCCAAGTGACGCCCAAGCTTACATCCTTTCTCTTCATTCAATCTAACCTCCTTGATTACTTGATTTATTGTGCTAATATGACGTGCTTAAGATGCACATCACTTGTTGACGAATGCCCCATAGAATGCACATAGGATGAAAAGTGCCTTGATTATCACAAAAACTCTTTTAGAGCCAAAAAGCTCTTAACCAAATATGTTGATAATCTTATAAGTGTGTCCATCTAAATTGTAAAGGATTAGCTTTGTACTTGCTAGGGTTATTTAAAAGAACCACAAGTTGTTGTGCAACCAAAAGAAAACAAAACAACCATATTAAATTTGAAAACAAATAAATTTATAACATAGAAAGGGAGATCACTATGTAGTAAATACAAACATACAATCTTTGTTGACCTCGTATTAGGTGGAGCTATTACAATAAAGTCAAGATTGTGAAACACCAAGGAAATGGTTGTCAACAATAAAGAGGCTCGACATTTGGGGGGGGCATTTTTAGAATATAATAATTTGTAATCGGGAGGTAATGGAACCAATGATATAACCTTAAGATATAACCCCAGTCTCCAATCTTCTAAATTTTGAGGGTATTTATTTTTATTAGTGTAGGGTTATTTTAATTTTTTAAAGACAATTACAAATGATACAACTTCTAATTAAAACAACATGATCATATGAAATTAAAATTATTTTAAAGCTTAAAGTATCTGAAAAGTTATAATTTAAAATAACTCTTTTTACTATTGGGGATAAATACATTTAAAGTGCCTAATTCTTAAGGTTGCATCATTGATTTTCACCATTCTAAAGTTCAAATTATTACGGTCTTTTTTTTAATCTTTTCAAAATAAATTCTTCAAATCTTCACTAAGGAATTGAAATTTATAATATCCGTTAAAGTGAAAGTTGTTTAGTATGAGAAAGAAATTAATATTATGCGTGACTCCCTATTTAGGGCCTGTTTATTGTCAATCTCCCTTAAATTTGCTTTTTTTAAAATTTATTATTTGATGTCATGCTTTTAATTGTGGGTAATAATATCACATCATTACATACTATAAGATGACTTTTGGAATTTTGAATAATTTTACTCACACGGCTGGTAATGTTGGATAATAATTGTGTTTGGATGTCATAAGAAGACAAAAGTCTGTTAATCTTAAAGGTGAGAATGTGTAATAGATCAAATGTAGTAAAACATATAGATGGATGTTCACTTTGTCTAATTATCATACGTCTAGGAGAATCATAGAGAGCGAGAGGTGATCTAAAATTTTCTTTTTTTTTGGGTCTTAAATCCTGCATTTTATTAGAGTCGAGATACGTACTGTTGGCCTAATAAAAGGTATAGTTCTCCCATCACATATTTTTTCCACTCACAAGACTCGAATTCGAGACCTTACTTAAAGAGAAAAAGTGTAAAACCACTTAGCGCTATTGAGAGAGCCCGAGAGAAAACCCTATCGCCGCTTGCCTCGACCGAGGAATCCGACCAACTGTTTCGCTCCACCAAGAAGATCAAGCGAAAATATCATCAAAGAATCAACTTAGCAGAACCCCCTGATGAGGTTACCACAGAAACCAGGCAACGAAGTCCCCACAAAAACTCTAACTCGGGTGGCGGAACTTACAAATATGCCTTATAGGGATATCAATCCCCCCTGTTTTCACGTTTGGATCAAATCCCCTCTTTTCCATGATTGGAAAGGCCGAAGAAGTGTTATCTGATGGTGATGAAGAGCCCAATGAAGAGGAAGATGACCCTTTATGTCTCACAATCTGACTCATGAAGGAAGAAAAAAGAAGAATTAGAGAGCCTTGGAAGAATTCCTTAATCGTTAAGATGTTTGATAAAAATGCTGGCTATATTCAACTCATGAAGTGCCTTAAGCAGAGATGGAATTTGAGGGGAAATTTCTCCTTGATTGACATAGGACATGCTTATTTTATAGCAAGATTTGATCTGCCTACAGGCCATGACCTTGTTCTCACTAATGGACCATGGTTAATTAATGACCATTACTTATCCATACGCAAGTAGGTTCCCAACTTCATTGCTAATGATGATCCTATACACATCATAACGGCTTGGGTAAGGATTCCAAGACTTTCTACTTCAATGCTGAGTTTCTTTAGAAAATTGGGAACAAAATTAGCACAGTCAGAAGAGTGGATGATACGACTGCTAGTGCTGAAAGAGGACAGTTTGTGAGACTAAGTGTAGAAATTGATTTGCGAAAGCCTCTGCTATCCAAATTCAGAATGAACCGTCGAATTTGGAAGATCCAATATGAGGGATTAAAGATGATATGGTTTAAGTGCGAAAAATATGGCTATAGAGAGGAAGAATGTGATCTCTTTAATATATCCCATGGAGATACAAACAAAGATGACAATGCACCTCCACAGAACCCCTCTGACAGTAGTAAGACAAGAGGTCAGGAACAAGTGCAAGATGACAAGTATGGTACTTGGATGATAGTGAAAAAGCCGACAAGAAAAAAGACAAGGAATTAACGCCCACAAGCTAATATGGAGGAGACGAACAAGGAACCCAATGGCTAGGTGCCTAGCAGAGAAGAAAGGCCTAAGCATACTCATCTAAGAAACTCAGGTTCTCAATTCGAAATGCTCAATGTTGAAGGGGAGCACACATTAATTGAAAATGAGGATGCTAATATTGCCCAAGGTGTTGAAACTCACTTACAAATAGCAGAGGAACATATCCTGCATGTGGAACGTAACTATATGATCAACAACAATACTGAGCTATCAATTTAGAACAATGGGGATAGTAGTTCTGAAAGTAGAGTTCTCGAAACTCCAACAAGCGAACAACAACATAAGAAGCCAAAGAGACATACTCCTCCAAAAAGAGCTACACAGAAGAACAGAAGAAGTCAATAAGAAGGTACAAACAAAGATGCGACACTGGACCAGGAAAACTCCTCCACACAATCCAAAGAGACAGCAACAAACCCCCATTGAGGTTTGAGACAAGAACAAAGTAGGAGAACAAAAAATGGTAGGACTCCTCTAGCACCTATCATTACTTACTCTCCAATAAATGTGAGCGCTGTAGATGAACGTTCCCAATTTTCCCATAAAGAGTTGGTTCAATTGGAAGGTGCCAACGCTTTAGAACCAAGACCACCGAATATCCAAATCAATGTGGATAGTGGATAATTGGTGTAAGGGTTAGGCCTTAACATGGGCGGGCAAGACCACAACAATGATGCAAACATGTCTGATACCGAATAAGAGGAAGATAGAGATATTGATCTCGAGGACTTGACAAAAGAAAATCATTCAGATGGTTGACACCAGCTTAATAGCATTTATGTATCCTTTACTGCTATTAATCAATCTTATGGAAAGAATAAACTCAAACATTGTCTACAATACACTTCCACAAAATGTTTAGTATGGAATGTGCAAGGAGCAGGTAAACCTGAATTCAGGGCAACCGTTAAGGAGATGATCAGAATAAATCATCCCTCCATTGTAGCTCTTTTAGAGACCCACTTGGATGGACCTCATGCTTTGAGGCTTGCTACAGAAATTGGCCTTTTAGGACATATGCGTGTCGATACAGTTGGTTTCAGTAGAGGGATTTGGCTCTATTAGAATAGCAATGAAGTTGATGTGAAGTGTCTTAAATCCCACAAACGACATCTAACTGTTGAAGTTAATGAAACTGGTGAGGAACCTTGGTTCTTTTCCGCCATATATGCAGACCTTGACTACTCCAATAGGTAGGAACTTTGGCAAGAGCTCTCCACTATGGCTAATGAGATTAATACAGCTTGGATTCTAACTAGTGATTTTAATGAAACGACTTCCCCAGAGGAGCGCTATAGGGGTGGTATTGAAATGCAAAGGCGAAGTGACAAATTCAAATTTTGGATAGCTAATAATGCCCTAATCAACTTGGGCTTCTTGGGTCCTGAGTTTACATGAAATAGAGGGAAATCTTCAGAAACCAAAAAAATTGCACGACTTGACTGAGGCCTCTGTAATACACTATTTCGAGTCCGATTCCCGAAAGCTGTAGTACGTCATCTACTAGCCTTGAACTCGAATCATAATCCCCTCTTATCAATAAAAAAGGGATTTACTGCTGTTATGAAAAGTGAGAAGCCCTTCAGTTTTCTTTCTACATGGCAACTGCATGAGGATTTTGATGTTTTTATCAAACCTCATTGGGATGACCAACAACTAACAGTCCCTTTTTTAAAGCGCTTTGCTGACGATCTGAAAACCTGGAACAAGGAAATCTTTGGAAACATATTTCACATAAAACGACTACTCTGAGCCCATCTAGATGGAATACAAAGAAAAATGAATGAAAGAGTAAATCAACATTTGATTACCTTGGAAGCGAACATTCGAAAAGAGCTTGATGATACACTTATGAAGGAAGAAAGCATCTGGCATAAAAAATCTCGTCAGGATGCGATAAGGGATGGAGATAGGAATACTACCTATTTTCATACGTCCACTCTTATACCCTGTGATAGCCCGACCCTAAATCATATTTATTTATTTAACTAAGCCATTTTATTGATTTTCATATTTATTTATCTCGTTAAATCATCCCAATTGGGAAAATTCATTTCGGGCCCCACTTTATAATTCGAGTTTCATTTATCAGATCATTTCGGGGAAAAATGATAGTAGGCCTCGATATTTATGATTTAAAAGATTAAATTATTTTTCATAACATTACATTCAATCTCGAGCTTTGAAAATAAAAAAATAAAAAAATTCAAGCGCACTCGGTTTGAGCTAGTTTAAAAACCCGAGCCCGTTTGAGGCCAATTTTGGCCCACCAAGTCTTGACTCTATTTATTTGCCTAATTACCGTTAATTAGGCCTAATCTCTACTTATAAAAAGTGGATTTTTAAGGGGAAATTTCAGCCAAGTATATTGCAAAGGCATTTTCAACCAAGTAAACTTCAAGGCTTTCTCTCTCTACATTCTCTCCTCCTTCTCTCTTATACACAGCCAACACTAGTATTGCAAAGGCAGCATCATCACCATTTTAGCCACCAAATTAGCCATCAATAACCACCAAACAACCACCACTCACCACCCCAACCATCCCTCTCACTCCTTCAAGCAGTAAGCATCATTTCTACTTCTCTTTAAGCACAAAGTGAGTATTCTTTTCACCTCTTATGCTGATTTTGTTTTTGATTCTTGATCTTATCGATTTTTGTTTATTATTTTGGTTGTTTTCATGATGGATTATGCTGTTTTCATGGTATTAAGGATCATCTTGGTGATGGATCATGGTGGAGTTGAAGTTAGGGTTAGGGTTTTATCTTAATCATGCAAGCTTCATGTTCAAGTGTTGAATTTTGATTGAGCTTTTGTGATCTTTGGCATTGGTAATGAATATAAATATTTTTATGCTGATTTATATAAGTTAAAGAGTGATTTCAGTGGGTGGTTATGTGAAGAAAAGGTTGACAATATGTGAGTTAGAGCTGGGAAACAAACCTGAAATAGGGGTCTGTTTGGAAACAAACTGGTACTTTTTGGCACATCCAAAATTCATTATTTTTGGTTTAGTGATATCCTGATGAGTTAGATTTCAATAGGCTTTTGAATTACTCAATTTCAAGTTGTGTGGACAAAGTTATGATCAATTTACTCAAGACTATGCAGAATACATTGAAACTGGGAACTGAACTGGAATAGTAACTTTACGGAAAACCTGCTATTGATTGGGTCACTGAAAAATTGTGATTTTTGGTGTGTGGATATATTAATGATTTATATTTCAAATTCATTTTGAATAGCCTTAATCCGAGTTCTGTGGAAAAAGTTATGATCATTTTTCTACGACTGCGCAGATTGGACAGAAATTGTGCACATTTGTGTTCTACCCTAATTTTAGGGACCTTAATGTTGGAATCATACTTGGTGTCCTGAATGCATATTTTATTGGACATTATGAGCTTTTCATATTGGGGTTTTGCGTCTTATTTGGAGGTCGGGAATGAAAGATATGGATTTTCTAATGCAGACCATCAAACGGTAACATGAGTGAATGCAGAAATCGAGACATTTGGAAATATTTTCAGAAGTTTCTATATAATTATGGGTATCGCAAGGAAATTACAAAGTGTAGTGAGTTCAACAAGTTTGTTTATGTATAGAAGCTTACTTGGGTTTGAAAACCGAGTTAAGTGAGCATAAAAATGAAATTTGAGAAGTGGGCACAAAAATGACTCAAGTTAGTGTCTATTAGATCTACTGAGGTTATTTGAGCTTTTATAGACCTCACAACACCCCTCATGGCATTGAACCTTCTATTATCTATTTCAAAAGCATCACACTTTTCATTATCCATTTCAGAAATATCAGAAACTCATATTTTATTTATATCAATTAAAGTTTTTCCTTATCACCTCAATCATTTCCATTTGGCCTATTTTGCTTCAATTTATTGTATTTCAAGTTCAATAACCCTAACTGATTTACTTACTCAATTTCTGTTACGCAAACTTTTACTTACTGAAATATGCGAGTAAGGATCATTTACTGACTACACCTACTTACAATGACATTTATGAAACAGAGTTGAGGCCTAGTTATCGTTTCCCATTTTGCATAACTGTTATCAAGTCAGAATATATTTATCAAGTCAGAGGACATTTATGAAACAACTGACTTGTATCAAGTCAGATGACATTTTTTTAAAGACTCAAAGTATGTGCATTGCCTGTATCTTTAGAAATCAAAGTGTATTTATCAACATTATCATGTTTTGGTAAGCACATCAATGAATCAGTTTACACAGTGATTTATCAGCTAATTAGTGACCCCTTTAGTTATCATTTACAGGGCATTCGCCCTTCAGTTACCCGCGCGGCTTCAGGCCAGGTCCCCCGGTCGGCTTGGCAGGTGTACACCTATCCATAGATCGTAACAATATCAAGGGGTTCACCATCAGATAATAATTAGCAATGCAGTTTTATAATCATCTCATTCCCTTTTTTGACCTTGAATGAATTGCAAAGCGGGCCCAATCAGTGTTCAATGATCATTTAACAATTCAGGAATGCATGTACTGAGCTTCGGGTCACAGTTTGAAATGTTTTTCATGTTTTGTTTTAGGCAAATGCTCAGAGTATTGCCCTCATCCCAGCAAATCAGCTGAAGAGAATAAGTGAAGTAGGGAAATCCAGATGGATCAGAAGTAATGCTGTATATGCATACCTTAAAGTTGTATTTTGAATTCTTCTATGGATGAAGATGTAGATTACATGGTGAATTATCTTACTATGGTTTATAAACCTTACATTGGTTAACACTTGATTGTGAATGGATGATCATATGTGAATGTGTACAGCGGAGGTTATGCTTAACTATGTTATTTATAACACTCATGTTTCAAGCCTTATCCTTTTGGATGGCGGTAACGCCCCAATCATTGGATTCATCATATTACAATTGAGTGATTTATTAAGGAGAATATAAACAGTAAAACATGTATAATTTGGGGGCGTTACAGATTTGGTATCAGAGCCAAGTTGAGATTTTCTTTATGGGATATAGAGTATGGAGTTAAGATACTGAGAAATTGGTTAGTGAGGATTGAGGATTATTATGATATCCTTAGAGATTTGTGGCACTGGTAATGTCTGCTTATCTCACACATATTCTACTCGTATATTCTTCTTTGTCAGATGGATCCATGCAAAGTATGTATAGTTTGATCTCAAGCAGCAGATTTGATGGAGATTTTGAATAACAAGTTGAAGGTGCTCCAATGCATTTAGGTAAGTATGGTCATATGAGCCACCCATATGAATGGTTTGACATCCATTTAGCTGGAATTGTTTATTTTTGAGATGTAAACTCTTGTACTCTGGGCATGTGGCCCGTAGAGTTGTGGTCTCCGATGTGTAGCCGTTGAGCTTGATTTTATATTCTTTTGTACTTCTAGAGTTGGGGGTTGTTACAAATGTGTCCTATGAAAGGCCCTTGACTCATTTTGAGGTTAAATGTATCGGAAAAACCAAGTATGGGCAGAATACACAAGTTCAATCAACTTGGCAGTTTTGATCAGTGTACAAGGACCGATCTTGAAGTAACTTTTGTCCATGATCGCCATGATTTAAGCAAGGATTTTCCATCCTGAGTTTAAGTTTAAGGAGATATCTTTCATATGAAACAAGTTTCAAGTGGATTAGAGATCATGTGGTTATTCAAAACTATTAGACAAGTCAAAGTCTACAAACTGGGCAGAATCCTAATGCACAAGGTCTGAGTTTAGTCCACTTACAAGCATACATTCCATTAGATAGAGATGTTTTAGTTATTCTATATCAAAGTTCAGAAAGTAAGCTTTCCAATGACCCATGTTGTAACACATTTGGAGACCAGTGGCCAATGAAAGTCAACCTAGAAGTCTGATGGTACAGACTATTCAAGTTAGTGGATACATACAATTTTGAGCTTATATTTCCTCATCATATGGGTGCCATTTTGTGCGCTTCTCGAATCCAATGGCAATTGCTTCAATATGCCTCATTGATTGCAGATATTTTCTTCTGTAACTCAAGGATTTCATCTAAGTGAGCTATATGGGGTTTCTTGGTGTAGTATCCCCTGAATTATAGGATTTGGGAGAGGCGTGTTCTATGGTACATAAGTTTTAAAACCATTAACTATCGATGATTCCATATAAGAGAAACCAAGGACACTTGAGATAGACATTTTGCTTCAATCTATTGCAATTCAAGACTTGCTTACATTGCCCAAACTCTTGCCAGCAGTCCATTGACTCCACCTCCATCTGTGAAGGAGACATTACTCTTGAAAATATTTCACTGCATTTTTTGGTAACTTACCATCTACCATTATCCTTATTGGATTAGCAACTATTGAATACTCCTCACTTTAACTAGGGGCTTCATCTTTTTGTCTTCATGGCATCTCCCCATCAAGTTTGCATTATCATTTACTCTCATCTCACATCTTCATCAGTTTTGGTCACTTTCTTCTGCTTTTAAGAGCCCAATTGTTGCTAATAGCTAGTTTATGATTGGGATGCACCCATGTCAATAGATGATAATTTCGTAGCACGCTTGAACAGAAGGTAGATTTTAACTATGCTTTGTATAGCGGTTGATTTTTGTCAAATTTCTGGAATGCATTGCTAAAGGAAACATGATGTGTCTACCCATTTTGACTGATTCAATCTAAGTTTCCTTCGAAAGATCACTTGCATAAACCTTAAGTTTGGCTATCAAAATATTTTCCATGCATTTGGATTGCGTCAGTGAGAAATTTTGATGGGTTACTACCCCATGGAAAAATGTCTTCAGTTGATTCATACTAAAGGACTCTAGAGTGGAAAGTATGACCCAGTGGAACCTTAAGAATGTATTCGAGGAGTGGAGAAAGTTTCACTGTAATAGATGTTCCAGGAGATAAAAGGGTGAACATTGGAGCATTTTATATAATTGGTGAAACTAATATTTGGTGGAACATTGTTAAGAATAGGCGCTTAGGACCTGACTTCACTTCGAGTCACTTTGGATTGCTAAGTGGGAACTAACAAATGCACATGGTGCGGTAGCCCAAAGCACCTGATCGCTGCCTGTTCCCGAAAACTGAAGGCTGTAGAGAAGGGCTCTCACTTTCAAGGATCGCAGCTGTAGGAAAGGCTTATGTGTTGAGCAAGAAGGAAGTTGCCATCTCTGGTGCAGTAGTTACTGAAGCTCTCTTTTAATTTCAAAACCCCCTTCGTCTATTGATTGATCCAGTTGCCACTCATTCATTTATATCCACTCAATCTGCCATACAACTGAACCTTGAAAATAAGGAGGTATAAACCAATTATGGACTCAAGTTATCCAATGACTTTAGAGTCGAGTGTTCTATCCCTCATAAACTTGTTTCAATTAATATTGGTGGGATAGTATTCCCTGGAGTTCTGATTCAATTTGACTCGTCAGACGTTGATATCATGCTGAAAATGAACTAGTTGTATACTTATGGCGTCAAGATGGATTGTGATGACCCTAAGGTTATTACAAGAGATGAACAAGGGAGAGAAGTATGCTTCATGGTCACAGAGAGGGAAAAAAAAGACCGTATCCTTTAAAGTTTGTCACAAAAACAAGTGAGCTCTTATGACAAGGATATGTTCTGTATTAGTGTTATGCTGTTAACATTCATGATCAAAGATTATTTCAACCTAAGAAAGACAGTTACCAGGACTGCTTCGTAAAGAGAAATTGATTATAAGATTGAATTAATCCCTGAGGCTCAATCTATCTCCAAAACCCCATATCGTATGGCCCCAATTAAGCCTAAAGAATTGAGGTTTTAGTTGGAGGAGTTATCGCAGAAGAGATTTATCAAACCATCCAAGTGTGCCATCATGTGATGCTTAGTTCTATCTGTAAAGAAGAAGAATGAAACCTAGAGGTCATGTATTGATAATAGAGAGCTGAACAAGATCACCAACAAAAACACATACCCATCGCCCTAAGTAGATGACTTATTGGATCAACTCCAAGGAGCAGGAGTCTCTTCTAAAATCGATTTGTGGCCAGGGTACCATCAACTTAGGATTATACCTGAAGATATTACCAAAACCACGCTACGGATCATGTATGGGTCATGATGACTTCACTGTGATGCCTTTGGCCTAATCTAATCAATGGCCCCGCAACCTTTACAAATCTTATGAATAGAATTTTAGACCATATCTAGACAAGTTGTGGCGGTGTTTATAAAAAAAAAGATATCTTGAAATACTCCAAGGATAAAGATGAGCGTATTGTTCATTTGATGACAGTATGATATAGACCTTGAAAGAGCATCAATTACATAGTAAATACAAGAAGCATGAATATTGTTAGAAGCAATGATATTTTTGGAACATATGGTTTCAAAGGAAGAGATTAAGGTTGATTTGCGATAGCAGTTACAAAGTGCTCAAGACCCACCAATGCATTGAGATTAGCAACTGTTTGAGTCTAGTCGGGAATTATCGAGTTCAGCAAGGGTTCGACAAATATTGTCCTCCCTGACCAATTTGTTGAAGAAAGTTGTAAAGTTAGCAAGACGTTTAACTGGTGGCTTATGCCTCCCAACAGCTCAAGCCTTATGAGGAGAATTACCCTACCCATTTTTGTAGTTTTTGCATTGTAAAGTTGGAGACATTACTTATATGGGGTACCATGCAGAATCAATACTGATCATCAAAGCTTGAAGTACATCTTCACTTTGAAAAAGCTGAATCTACATGAAGCATCAGTTATGGTAGATCCAATGTCAACCAAGAAAGAGAAATATTGTGGTAAGTGCCCTGAATAGGAAGGCATAACATACTGTGAACACTGTAGTGATTATTCAATTGAATTTCTTGAGAGACAGCTTAAGGACTTACACATTCACTTAGTGTCACGTTGGAAGGCAAATGTTCAACTGCTGGCACTTACCTTACAACCCTCCCTAATGGAGGAGCCTAGAGTGAATCAAGATAGTGATCCTGCGCTCCAAAGAATAAAGCGAAATCTTAACAAAGCAGATCTTAGAGGAGGCACATATTACTCGCTATTTGGTGCACCAAGGGGGCACCAATATGTACACAGATTTGAGGCAATATTTTTTTTTTGTGAAACAATATGAGAATAGAAGTTGCAGAATATATGGATGAATGACTGATTTGCTAAAAAGCCAAAGCAGAACACCAATACACCATAGGTGAATTGAGACCTTTCCAAATCCCCACTTGAAAGTGGGATTCAACTTCAATGAACTTTGTCATGGGATTCCCTAAGATAGGATAAGAGATTTCAAGCATGTTTTGGCATGCTTTGCAAGGAGCCTCTGGAACTAGATTGAACTTTAGCAGTTCTTATCATCCTGGAACGAATGGGCAAGCATCTAAAAATATCAATGGATCAACTCTTCTAAGTTGGCGCCTATAGTGCTTCACGACCAACATTTGCATTTGAAGAAAGTATGTAACTCCCAGCAGTGAATGTTGTGATAGCACTAGCAGAGAATCCTTCATTAAACATCAGGACAAAATGATGGCAGATATTGACAACAAAATGATGGCAGAGAATCCTTCATTTTATGGGTCGTTTTATGTGTCTTCCCTCCTAATTTGTTGATACATAATTGGTAACATCCTTCATGTCTAGCATAAAAACTGAGAATGTCTCTGTTCAAATAAGGTGTATGAGTATTGAGCAACATGGGATATGACACTTAGCTGAACCCTCCACTCCCTTTTCAGTAACTACTCTTTGTGAACTATGGTTATGTTTTGGTAGGTTTAATGCTTGTCCAACTACATCTATTTTCTTTTTCCTTTTTTTTGGTTGACACCTTTTGTGATTATGGTTTAATCTTACCCCGTTGATATTGGTCAAGGTTCCAAGCTTGCTTTACCTTACTCAAAGGGAAACTTTTGCAAAATATATATGAGGTTACCCTTCAATTGGATTTTTTTTAATGTGTGGAGTTCTAATTAAAAATGTCTTCTTTTCATTGCTTGGTTCAAAGTTTATAAGACTAGACAATCATAAATCACTTAATTAGTTAGGTAATCCTCGATAAAATCTTCCTTTATATGAGAAATGAAGTTGCGTAGTGTAACTTTTTGGAGTTTTTAGAGGTTCCATTCATTCATTTTTTTTCCACCTATCTCCCACACCGTCACCTTTTGTTTGTTCCCCCTTTACACTTCTTGGATTTTTATTTTGACCTTGAATTACATTACTCGCAGTATGCTTTTGTCGTTTATGCTGAGTTAGTTACTATATCTTTTGTGGCCTTAGGTAATTATACATGATGAAATAATGTGCCCCTTTAATTTATTTTTTTTTGGTAGAAATTTGATAGGCAAACCACTTAAATAGACAGAGTAAATCAAGGAACTTGGTGGAAGGTAGCAAACAAGGTTTTTTTTTTGTTCCCTTCTTTTTAGGTTGGGAAGGGGGAGGGGGAACATGATTTGTGACTGGTGGGCAAAGAAGAGAGTATTTGTGGAGGAGTAAGTGAAATGGGGTTAAATAGCTAGGTAGCAAAGGAAACTAAGGGAAATGGGGTTGTAGAATAAACTACAGGTTTAACACTGATCTACATTTATTTGAAAATTGCAACTATTATAAATGTAGATGCAGAAATATGAAGATTGAAAATAAAGAATTGTTACACCTATTGGGGTAGTACAACTCAAAAAGCTTAAGGTTACTCCTATGACCTATCACTCTAAAAGGACATTGACACAGATGTTTAATAATTTGTACAAGTTGAGGGCTCTTCGGACCCTAATATTCGAGAGGGCATATGAGTAAAAATCAGTTTGATCTCCATTGTGTTAATCTCTACATACACGAGAACTGGCATGTTGGTATCCTAAACATCATCTTTAAGTAGGTCAGAGTACCATACACACAATTGCCTTAGCTGACGATTTCAATGAGCGAGAAGATTACACCTACAGTTTTCAGGTATGTATTACTCACTTTTTCAACTTTTGTGTTTGTTCATAAAGGAAGTGACAAATCTATATGGCGTTTATGTTTCTTGGGCTACTAATATTAAATGCAGGAGGACATCACCACAAAATGGGTTGTTAAGATTGTTGGCATATTTTGCAACTGAGAGAAGCCTCATGTGAGCCTAGTAATCCTTTGGAGGCTATAGTGAGGCTCTTAACATTAAAATATGGAGTAGAGCAACCTCTTTGGTGGTCAATAACTCAAATGCTGATATTGGAGCTTTTGTCTTTGTTGTTAACCTAATTTGTTTCTGTTGAATTACCATGTGATTTGGTGGATGACTAGATGTTTGTTTTAGTTCTTTTTTTTTTTTTTTAGTTTAGTTGAATTTTGTTTAAGTTTATGAATTTGAGTTATGTACATCATGTCTATTTTGGGACTTTTTTGGGCTAAGCCTATTGTTAATTTTACTCTTTTTGGAATAAATGTAAGTAGTTGTAAACACGAATTTGATGCAATTTTTTATTACATGAGAATAATCTCTATAATCTTCATTTTTCTTCCCTTTTATATGAGAAAGTCGTACCTATGGGAATCTTCTCGTCTGTAATCTTTCCATTTTTTTTCATGAGGGTGTTCATATTTCTTCCCTTCTATTTTCATTGACCCCCCCTAAAAACGAATATAGGGTATCTTGAAATTGGGTGGTTCCAAAGTGCAAGATAATTGCTTTTTTGACTTATGATTGTTATGAAGCAATGATTCTTGAGTAATGGAGGTATGACACTTACGTACAATTATTTGCAATCGGAAAGGTCGACGAAGGAAGATTGGTTGTCGAAATTATTGTCTAAATATGCAGCATATTTTGGATGAATATCGGACAAGTGTTTTCGTCTACGATCGGCAAATTGTTTGACGAACTTGATCAAGCCATCTAACAAGAGTGGGTTGTATTGAAAACAACTTTCAAAACCATGCAATATGCTTCGGGTGACCACACTCGAGTGGTTGTAAGGTTTGTTTTTTACTTTTTATTTGGACATGAGAAGAAATAAGACAATTATTATTGAGCATGGGAAAGGCTACATGTTTAGGGTTTCCTTATTATTATTATTATTATTATTTTTGAAAAAACACTTTTCAATCTACTTAACTATAATTTTTTACTCAGACTTTTCCCATAAAAGAAGTTTGTACATATGTTTGACTTTTTCTTTGGGTGTGTGTGTGTGGCGTGTTTAGAGCAGTATACAACTACGCATAATTTAAAGTGAAAAAGAAATAATGTATTATAGATTAACATATGAACGTTACAAAATTAGAAAGTAAGTCGTTTTTTTAATTTAAAAAATGAATGGATTAACCATCAATATTTTTATTAAAAAGACATTACTGGATGTTAGTTGTCTAATTTTTTAAAAATTATCATACCTAATTGATCTTAATATGTTATTTAAGAAATGTGCATTCACTACACCTAATTTATCTTAACATGCTATTTAAGAAATACGTATATTATTATCTAAAAGTTTATTATTTAAGAAATGTGCATTTTATTTGAATTAGGTAATACACATGAAGATGGAAGCCAATGCTTAAAGGGCTACCAGCATATCAGGAATCACAAATTATGGTTTTGTACAATCATTTTGGTTTCTTTAAACACAAGTAGTTATCATTATATATATTCAAACTCTACATCTTTGACATTCAAACTCTATATTTCGATGTAATTTAGATTTAGATTAATTTTGTTGATATTATTACAAATAATTCTTTTTGATGTGTGTTTTTAATTGTCTCTTCTTAGTTGTAAGATTGAATAATTATTTAATAATACTTGCAAACTATCAGATATTTGTTTAATGAGTTAGTTCGAAGCAATGCGCGGGTCTTTGCTAGTTAAATAATTGAAGGATGTTATAACTTATAAATTATGAAAAAAATTATTTTTTCATATTTTTTTCAAAATAAGAAAATTTTACGTATGATATGCTTTTGTAGATGAGATTAATTCGATTCGGACGTCATTTTGTGTCCGTTGGCATGGTCAATAACTATTAGAGTCTTACCATTCATAATTAATGCTACTAGTCAAATTTGATGATTTTAGATTGTTTAAAATATATTACTTTTGATCAAGGTATTACACTTAAGAGATTGTCCTACTGTAAGGTATACATTGTCAACCTTTTTACTTTTATTTTTTAAGAAAGGGTAATGTTATTCACCTTATTAAGCCATATAGAGGGTAACTTAAGGAATCTTATACTAAAGTTAGATGTTTGGTTGTATCTCCATAAATATCCTACGACTAGGTAGACCAACTTCGTATTGGAAAGTCTTGGAAAAAAAGTATTATGAAGGGCATCAAGTCATAGAATTTATGAGAGCTAATTCATCTGTAAAAAGAAGAAAGGCTCATATCCTACAAGAATAGGGTTGAACTAGTTATTATATTATAATATTTGCCATATCTAACTATTAGGTCAAGAACGCTTAACCTACTCCAATGATAAAATATTAGATAGAAAATATTAAAACTTCTAACATGTACAACAGTGTAAGCTCAATCAAGGAATAATATAAAAAGTCTAGCTTGCATTGCACCATAGGCCCATTCACCAATCCAATTCCTTATTAAATAATTTTTCTTCCTTTTACAATGAGTGTCGTAAGTTGTATCACAGTGTATGAACAAAATGTTATGTTAGAGCAAGGCTAATGACTCAAAGTTAATGAGTTTGAATCGTGTATAACGTGTTCACTATATCAGCCCTTTATGTTGGTCTATTTGTGTCCTTTTTAAAGAAAAAATCTTCCAAATATACTTGGTCTTTTTTTGCCCCTCCTTTTACAATTTTTCTTTATTTTTCTTTTTTGAAGCTTAATTTCTTGCCTTATTTATAATATTACTATCTCTTTTTGGAAAAGTATTGCCATTTGTTTATCCCTTTTGTCTTTTGTATGCACCCAAAAAAAAACCACCCATCTTTTTTGTTATTCGTTATTTATCTTCTCACTTTTGGGGGAGATACTAAAAGAGGGATGAACCCCTAAAATAACAAAGATGCTACGAACTTACGAAACGAGAATAAGCAATGTCTAATACATCTTTAATAATTTAGGAATAAAAAGGGGTTATTATGAACATCAAAAGAGGCTTCTTACTCAACATTTCTGTTAGCTCCTATAGCAGTGAGCCAAAGAAACATTTCTTGACACATTTATTTGGCTTTTCTAGCTCTTTGCATCCTCAATATAATTGCTCTTTCTTCTGTCACTCTTTTGGGCGTATGTGAATTGATTTTGAGAGTTTGAATAATAATGGAGGTTTTGAGAAGCTAAGTTTGGGAATATTGATTTCTTGGGCCCCCCCCCCCTATTTGAGGATTAATGGGGCTTATTTGAGGTTTGTTTGGCATGCAAATTTCAAAAATTTATTAGCTAATATCTCTTTTATGTTTTTTTCCATAATCGATTGTGACATTTGACTATCAATTTGGGATGCAAGCCCAAATTAAGGAAAAGAGATGCAGACTGAATTTAGTAGTTATGATATTTTTCTAATTATTAGGTTTAGTTTCAATTATAGTTTTGGGTCTCTAATTATCAGCTTTCATTTCAACGATGATTTTTGTGTCTACAAAGAATTGACGCAAATCTCAGTTAAACAGGTCAGTTTACTCTTTCTCTTTCTCGGTAAGAATCCGATTGAAGGATTTTAATAGCTAATCTCTTAATTTGTCACTTACTAAATTTTTCTCCTTCAAAAACTTTTATTCCTTCAGAAAATCACATTTAATACTCTGATTTCTAAGTTCTCTATTATTGCTTGCTAATGTTCTAATTTGTATTGTCTTCTCATCTCCTTTTTGTATAAAGCCCCACCGAAAGAATTTGAGGTGGTGGTGTTTCAGTTTTATTTTTTCTTTTTGTAGGGCGGGGTGATTGAAGAATGCAGTTTTATGTTATAGTTGTAAATAATTTCTTTTCTAGGGATTTCATTGCATCTTTTGATTCATAATGCTAAATGCATTGTGGGTTTAATTATACGCTCTATGGTTTAACAGTATTCTAATATGATCTGTAATTTGTACTACTCATTTGTGATTAGTTACATGCTTAAGTGATCTTTTGTGATTATTTTGAAGTCATATTAATGAATTTATATGGTGCATATTACTTTAGAAAAAAAAACTTCTGATTGGTTTTGGGTTATTGTATTGACCTCATTTTCTTTGTAAGCTTCTCAATGAAAGGTCATTGAATTGTTATTTGATAGGTAGTTGAGCCTTAGCAACAATGCTAGGGTCATAACTGTAACGCCTCCAAAATGCTAATGACATGATTTACGACAAAGTGCAGCAGAAGACTTAATAATAAAAGGCACCACAACTGTCCTGATAAAGACAAGGCTCAATGAAAACATGTAATCTTGCAACTCATTTTCACAATCATAAAATCTATTAACTGAAACACTTCAAGACCAAAGTCCATAATAGTTCAATTTCAATACCATCGACTCAATAATACCATGTGATAACTTGCACTCCACACTATACAAGTATATTGAGTATAGATCTAACTTGACCCTGAGGTCGATTTCAATATTCATGCAATGTTGAATCCACTGTGAGCATCTGATGAGTTCCAAAAGGGCTTGCTAAAGGGAGAAACATGTGATACTTCATCACCTAAAATGGAAAACATGAAAACAATTCGAAAATATAAGCAAAAACTCAGTACATGCATTCCTGTATTGTGAAATGAGCATATAAACACTGCTGATGGGTACCCGCTTTTGCAACTCATTTAGTTCGCAATAACAATGAAAATGAAAGTAACATGAAACTGAATTGCTCATTATTATCTAGATGTGAACCCCTTGCAATGATATGATCTATATATAGGTGTACATCTGCCAATCCGATCAAGAGTTGACCTGAAGCCGCGCGGGCAAATGATAGGCTGATACCCTATAGATGATAACTGACGGGGTCACAAGTTAAATGGCAAACTACTGTATAAACTGATTCATTGATAAACTCATTAAGAGTTGTAACTTGATAAACATGTCCTGCTTTATGAAGATACAGGAAATGGACGTACCTTGTGTCTTTAAAAATGTTATATGACTTGATAAAAGTCAGCTGTTTCATAAATATCATCTGACTTAAAAAGTATGTTCTAACTTGATAACACTTATGCATAACGGGGAACGATAACTAGGCCTTGACTTTTGAGCTTGGAAAAGGTAGAGATGGTAGTGATGTTTAGTGGTTTTGATGATGCAGGATAGTGGCTTGTGGCACTAGGATGTTAGGGGGGGTCGGAGGTCATCGAGGTTTGCCGGAAAACAGGCCGAAAAACAGCCGGAAAGGGCTGCCTTGCTGCCATGAGGGAGAGAGGAGGAGGAAAGAGAAAATGGAGTTTTTGGGTTGTTTTTGTGTTTGTTTTGATAATTCTAACCCTTGGCTGAAATTTTATCCTTCCACAAGATCTTTTTGCTGATTAAAATTAGGCTCAAATGATAGTAATTAACTTAATTTAATCACACTAAAATTTTCAGGCCCAAAATTTTATCCCAAAGTGAATCGGACTGCAAATCGGGCCCAAATAAATTGGGCCGAGCTTCATGAATTTGAGCCCAAATATTTTTGCATGGCTTTAAATTTTTGTGACATTATGAAAAATAATTTATGCTCAATAATAATCATTGAGGCCTAATATTGATTCACCTGAAATTTCAATGAAACTTGAATTAACAATCAATGAAATTTGAATTGCAAAACGGGACCCAAATGAAATATCCCCCAGCCAGGATGATTAAATACAATAAATGAATGCGAAGAATTTAAATTGCATAAGGTAACTTGGTAAATATATAAATTGAGTGCAATTGAATTAATAAACATGATTTGGTTAAACAAATAACCATGAGTGATTAAATCCATAAACTTGATAAATTAAATGAATAAACATGATTAATTAAATATATAAATATGATTTAAGTAAATAAATATGGGTTAGGGTCGGGTTATTACAGCATTCCCCTCTTAAAGAGTTCTGTCCTCGAAACTTATGACACTTGCCAAATGTATGCAATGCCTTTAAAAAATAAATTAAAAAAAAAACACATGGGTCATCGGTTCCCATTGCTTCCTTCTAAAGAGGTATAATTTTCTTGATGTACTCCGACTAAGGGTGTCTACGTATTGTATAACTGCTTAATCCCATGTTTCAGTACTAGATCCGGATACTTCTCATACAATAGCCATAATAAACTCAATTACTATGATCCAAAGTTGATATTCTCTTCAACAGAAAAGAACCTTGTTAGTAGTGAGGAGGTGCTCAGTATTGGTTCATTACCTTATCCACCAATGGAAACTGTTGTCTACCTTGATAAGTATTCTGATACTATTACGAGCTATAAAATAGGTTATATACGTGTTTGGCTTCAACATGTAGGTGCAGCCAACAAGCTACAGGATTTAACCTTTCAATGAATCATAAGGCCCCATGTAACTAGTCGCTACTTGTCCTTGGATAGTCGGTCTCTTACTACTTTGATTAGAAAAGCCTTTTGAAATACTTCATAACCCATCTGAGACTTTGGTTATTTCTTTGTTTTTCCAGCACAACTCTTTTGTCGACCTTGTATCACCTCAACATGTACTTGAATTTTTCCTCGTCATGCTTGCTTGGGTTAGCTCTGACCTTATACTAATGTTTCTTCTGGCTCACTCTAATATAATTAGACAGTGCTTGAGATTATGCCCTTATCAAAATCTCCTCATCTGATATTCCTAATACCTTATATGATCTCCCCTCATCGGACTACTTAAGGATATGCTCCCAGTCAATAATGGGCAATGAAATGACCATGGTTAGGGATGAGAGTGATGAAATTCTTAGCCAAGCGAATCATTGCATACAAAAGAAATGAACAATAAGATTAGAAAAGATTTATAACAGAGGGATTCACATGAGGGGTAGAATAAAGATAAACATAAGTGTATCAGGAATTTTGAATTGTAATGCCACAAGAATTGTGGTTTACAAATGTGGATCATAAAGCGTCTAATAAATAATCAACCAAGGGGAAAGATGGCATGGTTATACTCGGGTTTAACTTATGAATTGGAAACAAGATGACAAGCAACTGAGCTTCAACTAAGTGACTTTATAACCACAAGGAACAAGATAAGTGCAATAGATAGATGGGACAAGCAATGTGCAATAAATAGATACATAGATTGGATAAGCAAAGTGCAATAGATAGACAACTAGATTAGACAAGCAATGTGCAATAAATAGATACATAGATTGGATAAGCAAAGTGCAATAGATAGACAACTAGATTAGACAAGCAAAGTGAAATGGATAGATAAATAGATTAGATAAACAAGCAAGGTCTAATGAATAGATAAATGGATTGAATAGGCTGCAATGGAAACATGCATTTGCTCATATGGAGCCAAGTTAAGTACGACAATAAGATTAAATAAGGATTACTGAAGTTCACTTATGAGGATATAAGATATAGGCGTGAGAATTGCAAGTGAAATAAATAGATTAATAGATTGAACCGGTATAATACAATGGATAGGTCAATAGATTAAACGAGCAAAGTACCAATGGATAAGTAAATAGATTGAACAAGTGACATGAAAAACGTGCCTTTACTTATATAAACTAATTGAAGTCTAGTAATAAGATTGAACAGAAAAGCTAGAGTTTACTTATGAGCATGTAAGGTATATGTGTGGGAGTTGAAGTTCAAAATAAGGAGAGTAAGGGGATTATGACAATCGCAATCACCCACACCAATGAGAGTTGAATTACATTATGAATTCAGAACAAGTTCTACGAGCGTATTATTATGAATAAATGAGATGTAAGGTAGATGTGTGAATTAGCTCTCAATGGAATGAACTACAACTCGTGATCATGAAATAAAGATGGTGAAGGTCGAGAGCACTGGAATGTTGACAACCATATAAGGTTGAACAAAAAATGTATTGCACATTTAACAATGGGTTTGCAAAGATGTAGAAGATCACGCTAATAGAAAATATCGCGTTGAAAAGCAAGGGAGATTAAACAACATTGGATAGTATCAAGTTTTGAAGATAAGACAAGCAAATAATTTCAAGAATTACTATAAAAGGGCATTCTTGCAAAAGACAAAATATGGTTACATGGTTTAGGTGTGATATTCGGACCTCAAATCATTCCTGGAAAAGACTTCTGTTGTTGGCAGTTAATCCCATAAATAATTTGTTCAAGGTATAGGGCACTTGTTTTTGATAATGATCTTATGCAACTCTCCATACATAGTACACAACCATAAGTTTCTGCCTTCTTTCTTCACACATATAAAACTAGGGTTTCCCATGATGGCACACTTGGTTAAGTAACTCCCTTCAGTAACAACTCACTTTACTAAATCTATAATTCCTTGAACTCCGCTGGGGGCCATGTGATAGGGGCTCTGAAAATGGATTGAACACCTAGAAATAGGTTGATATGAAAATCAATGCTTCTTAGGAGAAAACAGTCATGAAAGTCCTCAGATGAAACATCTCTAAATTCACAAGCTGTAATTATGGATATGTATATACCGAGTGTGGTTGACAAATCACTAATATTGAATGCATTACTGACATGACAATTCACTTGCTTGCACAATGTAATTAGGGGGATAACTAGGGATTTTCTTCCCTCGGCCCGTAGAAATGCACATTTAGCCAATTGTCATCTCTCAAGCTAACCTTAAGATCCTTACCAATCATCTTAGTTCTGTAAGTGCACAGTCAGTTCACCCCCATAATGATACCAAATCTGCCAATCAAACTGGATTAAGTGTTCAGTGAATATGGTTCCAGCAATACTACTAGAGGCGTGTGTATAAAAGATAAACATTCAACTACCTACTGGTCTCAGTAAAGTGAAATGACAAGGGGGTAATCTAAAATGTAAAGAGATGTAACCACAACATGAACTCTTGCAAAGATATTTCTTTATTGGTTAGAAAAGACCAACATGTAAGCTGAATGAATGAAAGGAAGAAGAATCGTAATGAAAGAGGCAAGGCATAGAAATGACCTGCATATACCAGACATGCAGTTTATTCATGATGGTCATGATAGTAAAGTAAATGATCGATGTTATGAAGTTGAGATGGAGTATTAAGTAATGAAGGTGAAGAAATGTAACAGGTTACCAAAGCGGCTTTTGAAAAGTCATACGGTATTCGTATGTGAGTAAAATGACGAAGATAAGGGTCAACACTATTAGAAGGGAAATTTTATTCATCTGGTGTTTGAAAGGACAATACATCAAGATGAAGGAGTCAGCCTTATGACTGAACATGATGACATCCATCGGTAACACATGTTGTAGTAAATGGAAGTCTTTGGTAGGCATATAAACTTCAAAACTGCTAACAGATGGAAATAGTATAATCGTTGTTCATCATTAATAAGATAGGCTATACTAGTGAAGAAAGGATTACCAAAATAACTGGAGTAACGACATGCAGTCACGTCCGTAGCGTACTATGCCAACATAACGTTACGGTCCTATAGAAACACGAATAATATGGATACATTTAATTGCTAAAAGGGCACTCAATGACTGGGTCTGAAGCAATCAAAGGCTTTGCAAGCAATAAATGAATTGTGCCCAAATAAAAGCAAGGATTTCATGTGGGTAACAGTAAAAATATGAACATGGTGATGACTGAGCTGCAAGTAGAATGAGTCAAATATGCTTAGGAAGAACTGCAAATCACACAGTAATGCACACCAAGGGTCATTATAGGCTTCATTATGGAAATAGAGAATTAAACGACTGTGATTGTCACGGTTTGAATCACCTTTAAGAAAGGTTGCTCAGATGTGTTTAAAGAATTCCCCACAGACGACACATGAAATTTTCCATAAACACTCCATTACAACTCAAGAGAGTGTTAGCATTAAAGAAATGATGCCTCTGAACAATTCAAGGTAACTAGGGCAGAAATAAGTCCATTACAGGAAGTAATGGGAGCATTGCTGATGTAAAATTTTAATGTCAAGACCAAATAATTCCGATACATAGCAGCTTAATCTTACTTATACCACCCATATAATGCCAAGTAGCGCACCATAAGCTACTAATTGTTATCACCATACATAAGCACTCATTGTAGTGTTCTTCTCATAGTAGTTCACCTCAAAGATATTGCCCCACCAGGCATTTCCTCATCTAGAGGTTTACATCTGACTTGACATTGCATAAATCCCTTAAGAAGTTGCAAATGGCATCCCCACATTGGCTTCAACCATCACTGTACTCAAGGTTAGGTATATTAACTCGCCTAAATGAAACTCTCAAATTATGGAGCAAAACGGACAGAGTTTCACCTAAAAACTGGCTAAAACCCAGGCTTAAAGCCTTACAATGGATACCTTAAATGGAGAGAAATGCTTTAATAGCTCAACGGCCGCACACCGGAGTTCATAACTCAATGGGTCACACACCCGGAGTGTATGATTACAAAAACTTAAACAAATATGAGAAAAGAAATATACAATACAACTCCCAGATAAATGAGAGCATGCCTCACCAACAACTAACCCAAATGGTTCCACAGTCCACTTTGCTCATGCTTGAATCTCATGATATTACCAAATGATTGAGTCACCCAAAACGAAAATGGTTCCTCCATATATGCCCATACATATGAACTTATAGTCAATAGCTCATTTAACTGGTCCAACATAACTCATACACACCTTGACAGCTAACTGATAAACACTTGATAGCTCACAGTGGCCCTTAAAACCTTAGCTCTGATACCAAATCTATAACGCCTCCAAAATGCTAATGACATGATTAACGAAAAACTACAGCGGAAGACTTAATAATAGAAAGCACTCCTGCAGTCCTGATAAGGACAAGACTCACTGAAACCATTTAATCTTGCAACTCATATTCACAATCAGAAAATCTATTAACTAAAATACTTCAAGACCAAAGTCCATAACAGTTCAACTTCAATACCATCGAATTAATCATACCATGTGATAACTTGCACTCCACACTATGCAAGTATATTGAATATAGATCCAACTTAACCCTGAGGTCGATTCCAATACTCATGCTATGCTGAATCCACTGTGAGCATCTAACGAGTTCCAAAAGGGCTTGCTAAAAGGAGAAATATGTGATACTTCATCACCTAAAATGGAAAACATGAAAACAATTCGAAAATATGAGCAAAAACTTAGTACTTGCACTCCTGTATTGTAAAATGAGCATATAAACACTGCTGACGGGTTCCCGCTTTTGCAACTCATTTAGTTCGCAATAACAATGAAAATGAAACTAACATGAAACTGAATTGCTCATTATTATCTGGATGTGAACCCCTTGCAATGATATGATCTATATATAGGTGTACACCTGCCAATCCGATCAAGAGTTGGCCTGAAGTCGTGTGGGCAATGATGGGCTGATGCCCTATAGATGATAACTGACATGGTCACAAGTTAAATGAAAAATCACTGTATAAACTGATTCATTGATAAACTCATTAAGAGTTGTAACTTGATAAAAATATCCTGCTTTTTGAAGATACAGGCAATGGATGTACCTTGAGTCTTTAAAAATATCATTTGACTTGATAAAAGTCAACTGTTTCATAAATATCATCTGACTTGAAAAATATGTTCTGACTTGATAACACTTATGCATTACGGGGAACGATAACTAGACCTCGACTTTTGAGCTTGAAAAAGCTAGAGATGGTAGTGATGTTTAGTGGTTTTGATGATGGAGGATAGTGGCTTGTAGCACTAGGATGTTAGGGGGGGTCGAAGGTCACCGAGGTTTGTCGGAAAACTGGCCGAAAAACAGCCAGAAAGGGCTGCCTTGCTGCCATGATGGAGAGAGAAGGAGGAAAGAGAAAATGGAGTTTTTGGGTTGTTTTTGTGTTTGTTTTGATAATTCTAACCCTTGGCTAAAATTTTATCCTTCCACAAGATCTTTTTTCTAATTAAAATTAGGCTCAAATGATAGTAATTAACTTAATTTAATCATACCAAAATTTTCGGGCCAAAATTTTAACGCAAAATGAATTGAGCCGCAAATCGGGCCCAAATGAATTGGGCCAAGCTTCATGAATTTGAGCCCAAATATTTTTGCATGGCTAAATGTTAAATTTTTATGACATTATGAAAAATAATTTAATGCTTAGTAATAATCATTGAGGCCTAATATCGATTCACCTGAAATTTCAACGAAACTTGCATTAACAATCAATGAAATTTGAATTGCAAAACGGGACCCAAATGAAATATCTCCTCGACAGGATGATTATATACGATAAATGAATGCGAAGAATTTAAATGGCATAAGGTAATTCGGTAAATATATAAATTGAGTATAATTGAATTAATAAACATGATTTAGTTAAACAAATAACCATGAGTGACTAAATCCATAAACTTGATAAATTAAATAAATAAAAATGATTAATTAAATAAATATAATTTAAACAAATAAATAAGGGTTAGGGTCGGGTTATTACAATAACTAAGGGGATAGAGAGAAATCCAATATTGGCCAACGGGTATATGGATATGGTTGGGTTGGGGATATGCGAGGGCAATCTTTTAGTGAAGGTAATATGTGCTTTTTATCAACATCTCAATTGCTTTTTAGTTTATGTTATTATATAAGTTTAAGCATATTTTTCATTACCTTAAGGTATAAGAATGGTGAACCACATGAAATTGGCACGATCATGTGTCTTCCCTCCTAATTTGTTTATACATAATTGGTAACATCCTTAATGTCTAGGAAAAAAACTAAGAATGTCTCTGTTCAAATAAGGTGCATGAGTATTGAGCAACATGGGATATTACACTTAGCTGAACACTCCACTTCCTTTTGAGTAACTACTCTTTGTGAACTATGGTTATGTTTTGGTAGGTTTAACGTTTGTCCATCTACATCTATTTTCTTTTTCCTTTTTTTTGACACCTATTGTGATTATAGCTAAACCTTACCCCGTTGATATTGGTCAAGGTTCCAAGCTTGCTTTACCTTACTCAAAATGAAAATTTGCAAAATATATTTGAGATTTCCCTTCAATTGGGATTTTTTTTAATGTGTGGGGTTCTAATTAAAAATGTCTACTTTCCATTGCTTGGTTCAAAATTATAAGACTAGACAATCATAAATCGCTTAATTAGTTACGTAATCCTTGATAAAATCCTCCTTTGTATGAGAAATGAAGTTGCGCAGTGTAACGTTTTGGAGTTTTTAGAGGTTCCATTCACTTATATTTTTTTTTGCCCACCTATCTCCCACATCATCACCTTTTGTTTCTTTTTCCTATACCCTTCTTGGATTTTTATTTTGACCTTGAATTACCTTACTCACAGTATGCATTTGTCATTTGTGCTGAGTTAGTTACAATATCTTTTGTGGCCTTCGGTAATTAAGCATGATGAAATGGCTTGCCTCTTTAATTTTTTTTGGCGAAATTTGATAGGCAAACCACTTAAATAGACAGAGGGAATCAGGGAACTTGGTGGATGGTAGCAAACAGGGGGTTTTTTTTGTTCCCTTCTTTTTAGGTTGGGAAGGGGGAGAGGGAACATGATTTGTGACTGGTAGGCAAAGAAGAGAGTATTTGTGCATGACTAAGTGAAATGGGGTTAAATAGCTAGGTAGCAAAGGAAACCAAGGGAAATGGGATTGTAGAATAAACTACAGGTTTAACACTGATCTACATGAATTTGAAAATTGCAGCTATTATAAATGTAGATGCAGAAATATGAATGTTGAAAATAAAGAATTGTTACACCTGTTGGGTAGTACAACTCAAAAAGTTGAAGGTTACTCCTATGACCTATCACTCTAAAAGGACATTGACACAGATGTTTAATAATTTGTACAACTTAAGGGCTCTTCGGATTCTAATATTTTGTAGGGCACATGAGTTAAACTCAGTTTGATCTCCATTGTTTTAATCTCTACATACACAAGAACGGACATGTTGGTATCCTAAACATCGTCTTCAAATAGATCAGGGTACCATACACATAATTGCCTTTGCTGACTATTTCAATGAGCGAGAAGAATACACCTACAGTTTTCAGGTATGTATTATTCACCACTTAAACTTCTGTGTTTGCTCATAAAGGAAGTACAAAATCTATACGGCGTTTACGTTTCTTGGGCTACTAATATTAAATGCAGGAGGACATCACCACAAAATGGGTTGTTAAGATTTTTGACATATTTTGCAAGGGAGAGAAGCCTCATGTGAGCCTACTAATCCTTTGGAGGCTCTAGTTAGGCTCTGAACTTTAAAATATGGAGTAGAACAACCTCTTTGGTGGTCAATAACTCAAATGCTAATATTGGAGGTTTTGTCTTTGTTGTTAACCTAATTTGTTTCTGTTGAATTACCATGTGATTTGGTGGATGACTAGATGTTTGTTTTAGTTGTTTTTTTTTTTTATAGTTTAGTTCAATTTTGTTTAAGTTTATGAATTTGAGTTATGTACATCATGTCTGTTTTGGGACTTTTTTGGGTTAAGCCGATTGTTAATTTTACTCTCTTTGGAATGAATGTAAGTAGTTGTAAACACGAATTTGATGCAATTTTGTATTACATGAGAATCATCTCTATAATCTTCATATTTCTTCCCTTTTATATGAGAAAGTCGTACCTATGGGAATCTTCTCATCTCTAATCTTTCCATTTTTTTTCATAAGGGTGTTTATATTTCTTCCCTTCTATTTTCATTGACCCCACCTAAAAAAAGAACATAGGGTATCTTGAAATTGGGTGGTTCCAAAGAGCGGGATAATTGCTTTTTTTGACCTATGATTGTTATGAGTCAATGATTCTTGACTAATGGAGGTGTGACACTTACGTGCAATTATTTGAAATCAGAAAGGTCGATGAAGGAAGATTGGTGGTGGAAATTGTTTTCTAAATATGCAACATACTTTGGATGAATATCTGACAAGTGTTTTCGTCTACGATCGGCAAATTGTCTAACGAACTTGGTCAAGCCATCTAACAAGAGTGGGTAGTATTGAAAACCGCTTTCAAAACCGTGCAATATGCTTGGGGTGACCACACTCGAGTGGTTGTAAGGTTTATTTTTTACTTTTTATTTGGACATGAGAAGAAATAAGACAATTATTATTGAGCATGGGAAAGGCTACATGTTTAGGGTTTCCTTATTATTATAATTATTATTTTTGAAAAAACACTTTTCAATCAGCTTAACTACTTTAATTGCGTATTCAGACTTTTCCGATAAAAGAAGTTTGTACATAGATTTGATTTTTTCTTTGGGTGTGTGTGTAGGGTGTTTAGAGCAGTTTACAACTACGTATAATTTAAAATGAAAAGGAAATAATGTATTATAGATTAATATATGAACATTACAAAATTGGATAGTAAGTGTTTTTTTTAAATTTAAAAAATGAATGGATTAACCATCAATATTTTTATTAAAAAGACATTAATGCATACTAGTTTTCCAATTGATCTTAATATGCTATTTAAGAAATTTTCATTTATTACACCTAATTTATCTTAACATGCTATTTAAGAAATGCACATATTATTATCTAAAAGCTGATTATTTAAGAAATGTGCATTTTATTTGTGTTAGGTAATACACATGAAGATGGAAGCCAATGCTTAAAGGGCTATGAGCATATCATGAATCAGAAATTATGGTTCTGTACAATCATTTTGGTTTCTTTGAACACAAGTATTTATCATTATATATATTCAAACTCTATATTTTGATATAATTTAGATTTAGATTAATTTTGTTGATACTATTACAAATAATTCTTTTGATGTGTGTTTTTAATTGTCTCTTCTTAGTTCTAAGATTGAATAATTATTTAACAATACTTGCAAACTATTATATATTTATCTAATGAGTTAATCCGAAGCAACGTGCGGGTCATTGCTAGTTAAATAATAGAAGGATGTTACAACTTATAAATTATGAAAAAAATTTATTTTTTTCATATTTTTTTCAAAATAAGAAAATTTTACGTATGATATGCTGTCGTAGATGAGATTAATTCAATTAGGACGTCATTTTGTATCCGTTGGCACGGTCAATAAATATTAGAGTCTCACCATTCATAATTAATTCTAATAGTTGAATTAGATGATTTTAGATTATTTAAAATATTACTTTTGATAAAGGTAGGACACTTAAGAGATTGTCTTGCTATAAGGTATGTACTGCCAACCTTTCTACTTTTATTTTTGAACAAAGGGTAATGTTATTCACTTTACTAAGCCATATAGAAGGTAACTTAAGGGATCTTATACTAAAGTTAGATGTTTGGTTGTATCTCCATAAATATCCTACAACTGGGTACACCATCTTCGTATTGAAAAGTCTTGGAAGAAAAGTATTATGAAGGGCATCAACTCATAGAATTTATGAGAGCTAATCCATCCATAAAAAGAAGAAAGGCTCATATCCTATAAGAATAGGGTTGAACCAGTTATTATATTATAATATTTGCCCTATCTAACTATTAGGTCAAGAATGCTGAACCTACTCCAATGATAAAATATTAGAAAGAAAATATTAAAACTTCTTACATACATAGCAGTGTAAGCTCAATCAAGGAATAATATAAAAAATCTAGCTTGCATTGCACCAATGGCCCATTCACCCATCAAATTCCTTATTGAACAATTTTTTTTTCCTTTTGCAATGAGTGCCATAAGTTGTATCGGAGTATAGGAAGAAAATGTTATGTGAGAGCAAGGCTAATGACTCAAAGTTATTGAGTTTGAATAGTGTATAACGTGTTCACTATATCAACCCTTTATTTTGGTTTATTTGTTTCCATTTTGAAGAAAATTGTTTCTAAATATACTTGGTCTTTTTTTGCCCCTCCTTTTACAATTTTCCTTTATTTTTCTATTTTGAAGCTTAATTTCTTGTTGTAGTTATAATATTACAATCTCTTTTTGGACAAGTATTGCCATTTGTTTCTACCTTTATTCCTTTGTATGCAGCCCAAAAAAAAAACCTCCCCTCTTTTTTGTTATTCGTCATTTACTTCTCACTTTTAGGGGAGATACTAAAAGAGGGATGAACCCCTAAAATAACAAAGATACTACGAACTAACAAACCATGAATAAGCAATGTCTAATACATCTTTAATAATTTAGGAATTAAAAGGGGTTATTATGAACATCAAAAGAGACTTCTTACTCAACATTTCTGTTAGCTCCTATAGCAGCGAGCCAAAGAAACATTTCTTGACACATTTATTCGACTTTTCTAACGCTTTGCAGCCCTAGTATTATTGCTCTTTCTTCTATAACTCGTTTTGGCGGATGTGAATTGATTTTGAGAGTTTGAATAATAATGGAGATTTTGATATTTGGCAATATTCATTTCTTTTCCCCCCCTTGATTTGATGATTAATGGGTATTATTTGAGGTTTGTTTGGCACGCAAATTTCAAAAATTTATTGGCTAATATCTCTTTTATGTTTTTTGCCATAATCAATTGTGACATTTGACTGTCAATTTGTGAAGCAAGCCCAGATTAAGGAAAAGAGATACAGACTGAATTTAGTAGTTATGATACTTTTCTAATTATTAGGTTTAATTTCAATTATGATTTTGGGTCTCTAATTATCAGGTTCAATTTGAACGATGATTTTGGGTCTACAAAGAATCTGTGCAAATCTCAGTATAAAGAGGTCAGTTTACTCTCTTTCTCTTTCTCGGTGAGAATCCGACTGAAGGATTTCAAAAAGCTATATCATAGCTAATCTCTTAGTTTGTCACTTACTAAAATTTTCTCCTTCAAAAAATTTTATTCCTTCAGAAAATCACATTTAATACTCTGATTGGTTTTGGGTTATTGTATTGACCTCACTTTCTATGTAGGGCTCTCAATGAAGGTTCATTGAATTGCTGTTTGATAGGTAGTTGAGCCTTAGCAACAATGCTAGGGACATAACTAAGGGGATAAAGAGAAATCCAATACTGGCCAGCGTGTATATGGATATGGATGGGTTGGGGATGTGCGAGGGCAATCTTCTAGGGAAGGTAATCTATGCTTTTTATCAACATCTCGATTGCTTTTTACTTTACGTTATTTTATAAGTTTAAGCATATTTTTCATTACACTAAGGTATAAGAATGGTGAACCACATGAAATTGGCATGATCATGTGTCCTCCCTTCTAATTTGTTGATACATAATTGGTAACATCCTTAATGTCTAGGATAAAAACTAAGAATGTCTTTGTTCAAATAAGGTGCATGAGTATTGAGCAACACGGGATATTCCACTTAGCTGAACACTCCACTTCCTTTTGAGTAACTACTCTTTGTGAACTATGGTTATGTTTTGGTAGGTTTAACGTTTGTCCATCTACATCTATTTTCTTTTTCCTTTTTTTTTGTTGACACCTATTGTGATTATAGCTGAACCTTACCCCGTTGATATTGGTCAAGGTTCCAAGCTTGCTTTACCTTACTCAAAGGGAAACTTTTGCAAAATATATATGAGATTTCTCTTCAATTGGATTTTTTTAATGTGTGGAGTTCTAATTAAAAATGTCTACTTTCCATTGCGTGGTTCAAAGTTTGTAAGACTAGACAATCATAAATCACTTAATTAGTTAGGTAATTCTTGATAAAATCTTCCTTTATATGAGAAATGAAGTTGTGCAATGTAACTTTTTGGAGTTTTTAGGGGTTCCGTTTATTTATTTATTTTTCCAACCTATCTCCCACATAGTCACCTTTTGTTACTTCCTCCACACTTCTTGGATTTTTATTTTGACCTTGAGTTACCTTACTCGCAGTATGCTTTTGTCATTTGTGCTGATTTAGTTACAATATTTTTTGGGGCCTTAGGTAGTTATACATCATGAAATGTTATGCCTCTTTAATATTGTTTGGCGAAATTTGACAGGCAAACTACTTAAATAGACAGAGGGAATCAGGGAACTTGGTGGAAGGTAGCAAACAAGGTTTTTTTTTGTTCCCTTCTTTTTAGGATGGGAAGGGGGTGGGGGAACATAATTTGTGACTGGTGGGCAAAGAAGAGAGTATTTGTGGAAGAGTAAGTGAAATGGGATTAAATAGCTAGGTAGCAAGGGAAACCAATGGAAACGGGGTTGTAGAATAAACTACAACTTTAACACTGATCTACATGAATTTGAAAATTGTAACAATTATAAATGTAGATGCAGAAATATGAAGGTTGAAAATAAAGAATTGTTACACCTATTGGGGTAGTACAACTCAAAAAGATGAAGGTTACTCCTATGACCTATCACTCTAAAGGACATTGACACAGATGTTTAATAATTTGTACAAGTTGAGGGCTTTTCAGACCCTAATAGTCGACAGGGCATATGAGTAAAAATTAGTTTGATCTCCATTGTGTTAATCTCTACATACACGAGAACTAGCATGTTGGTATCCTAAACATCATCTTCAAGTAGATTAGAGTACCATACACACAATTGCCTTTGTTGACTATTTCAATGAGTGAGAAGATTACACCTATAGTTTTTAGGTATGTATTATTCACCATTTCAACTTTTGTGTTTGTTCATAAAGTAAGTAACAAATGTATATGGCGTTTATGTTTCTTGGGCTACTAATATTAAATGCAACAGGGCATCACCACAAAATGGGTTGTTATGATTGTTGACATATTTTGCAAGGGAGAGAAGCTTCATGTGAGCCTACTAATCCTTTGGAGGCTCTAGTTAGGCTCATAACTTTAAAATATGGAGTAGAACAATTTCTTTGGTGGTCAATAACTCAAATGCTGATATTGGAGCTTTTGTCTTTGTTGTTACCCTAATTTGTTTTTGTTGAATTACCACGTGATTTGGTGGATGACTAGATGTTTGTTTTAGTTGTTTTTTTTTAGTTTAGTTCAATTTTGTTTATGTTTGTGAATTTGAGTTATGTACATCATGTCTGTTTTGGGACTTTTTTGGGTTAAACCTGTTGTTAATTTTAATCTTTTTGGAATGAATGTAACTAGTTGTAAACACGAATTTAATGCAATTTTGTATTACATGAGAATCATCTCTATAATCTTCATATTTCTTCCCTTTTATATGGGAAAGTCGTACCTATACGAATCTTCACCTCTGTAATATTTCCATTTTTTTCATAAGGGTGTTCATATTTCTTCCCTTCTATTTTCATTGACCCCCCTTAAAAAAAGAATAAAGGGTATCTTGAAATTGGGTGGTTCCCGAATGTAGGATAATTGCTTTTTATGACTTATGATTGTTATGAGGCAATTATTCTTGTGTAACGGAGGTGTGACACTTATGTACAATTATATGCAATTGGAAAGGTCGACGAAGGAAGATTGGTCATGGAAATTGTTGTCTAAATATGCAACATATTTTGGATGAATATCTGACAAGTGTTTTTGCCTACAATCGGCAAATTGTTTGACGAACTTGATCAAGCCATCTAACAAGAGTGGGTAGTATTGAAAACCGCTTTCAAAACCATCCACTATGCTTCGAGTGACCACACTCGAGTGGTTGTAAGGTTTATTTTTTACTTTTTATTTTGACATGAGAAGAAATAAGACAATTATTATTGAGCATGGAAAGGCTACATGTTTAGGGTTTCCTTATTATTATTATTATTATTATTATTATTATTATTATTATTATTATTATTATTATTATTATTATTATTATTATTATTATTATTATTATTTTATAAAACACTTTTCAATCTACTTAACTAATTTAATTTTGTACTCATACTTTTCCCATAAAAAAAGTTTGTACATAGATTTGACTTTTTCTCTGGGTGTGTGTGTGCGGTGTTTAGAGAAGTTTACAACTACATATAATTTAAAGTGAAAAAGAAATAATGTATTATATATTAATATAAGAACGTTACAAAATTGGATAGTAAGTGTTTTTTTTTTTAAATTTAAAAAATGAATGGATTAACCATCAACATTTTTATTAAAAAGACATTAATGGATATTAGTTTTCTAATTTTTTTAAATTATCATACCTAATTGATCTTAATATGCTATTTAAGAAATGTGCATTTATTACACCTAATTTATCTGAATAGGCTATTTAAGAAATGCGCATATTATTATTTAAAAGTTTATAATTTAAGAAATGTGCATTTTCTTTGAATTAGGTAATACACATGAAGATGGAAGCCAATGCTTAAAGGGCTATGAGTAGATCATGAATCACCAATTATGGTTCTGTAAAATCATTTTGGTTTCTTTAAACACAAGTATTTATCATTATATATATCCAAACTCTACATATTTGATATTCAAACTGTATATTTCGATGTAATTTAGATTTAGATTAATTTTTTTGATACTATTACAAATAATTCTTTTGATGTGTGTTTTAATTGTCTCTTCTTAGTTGTAAGATTGAATAATTATTTAATAATACGTAAATACTATCATATATTTATTTAATGAGTTAATCCGAAGCAACGTGTGGGTCACTGCCAGTTAAATAACAGAAGGATGTTATAACTTATAAATTATGACAAAACTTATTTTTTATTTTTTTTTCAAAATAAGAAAATTTTACGTATGATATGCTGTCGTAGATGAGATTAATTCAATTAGGACGTCATTTTGTATCCGTTGGCACGGTCAATAAATATTAGAGTCTCACCATTCATAATTAATTCTAATAGTCGAATTAGATGATTTTAGATTATTTAAAATATTACTTTTGATAAAGGTAGGACACTTAAGAGATTGTCTTGCTATAAGGTATGTACTGCCAACCTTTCTACTTTTATTTTTGAACAAAGGGTAATGTTATTCACTTTACTAAGCCATATAGAAGGTAACTTAAGGGATCTTATGCTAAAGTTAGATGTTTGGTTGTATCTCCACAAATATCCTGCAACTGGGTAGACCAACTTCGTATTGGAAAGTCTTGGAAAAAAGGTATTATGAAGGGCATCAAGTCATAGAATTTAAGAGAGCTAATTCATCCATAAAAAGAAGAAAGGCTCATATCCTATAAGAATAGGGTTTAACCAGTTATTATATTATAATATTTGACCTATCTAACTATTAGGTCAAGAATGCTCAACCTACTCCAATGATAAAATATTAGAAAGAAAATATTATAACTTCTAACATACACAACAGTGTAAGCTCAAGCAAGAAATAATATAAAAAATCTAGCTTGCATTGCACCGTAGGCCCATTCACCCATCCAATTCCTTATTAAATATTTTTTTTTTCCTTTTACAATGAGGGTCATAAGTTGTATCGGAGTGTAGGAACAAAATGTTACATGAGAGCAAGGCTAATGACTCAGAGTTAAGGAGTTTGAATCCTATATAACGTGTTGACTATATCAGCCCTTTATTTTGGTCTATTTGTTTCCTTTTTGAGGAAAATTGTTTTAAATATACTTGGTCTTTTTTTGCCCTCCTTTTACAATTTTTCTTTATTTTTCTATTTTGAAGCTTAATTTCTTGCATTTATATAATATTACAATTTCTTTTTGGACAAGTATTGCCATTTGTTTCTCCCTTTTCTCCCTTTTCTCCCTTTATTCTTTTGTATGCACCAAAAAAAGAAAATCCCCCCTGTTTTTTGTTATTCGTTATTTATCTTCTCACTTTTGGGGGAGATACTAAAAGAGGGATGAACCCCTAAAATACCAAAGATACTACGAACTTACAAGACGTGAATAAGCAATGTCTAATACATCTTTAATAATTTAGTAATCAAAAGGGGTAATTATGAACATTAAAAGAGGCTTCCTACTCAACATTTCTATTATCTACTATAGTAGTGAGCCAAAGAAACTATCTAGTTTGCATCTAAGATCAAATTTTGACACTCCCAGATAACAATGAAGAAAGGTTGGTCCATGGTAGGGCTGTTGTTTACCTTCGTTAACACGACCTAAGAATCCATGTGATTTAACAATTTAGATATACCTTCATCTTTTGCAAATAAAGGGCTCTTCAATGGGGACAATTACTTAGTTTTAACTGATGAGCAGGTTCCGAAGTTAGTCGAAAAACCTTGAATCCTTTTTCTAAAAGGGCCTCTAAGCATATTCTCACTTCTTACAATAAATAAATAACCAAAGTGCTTATCTGTACACTACATAAATACCATCTGAGCATTGAACAAATGGTAATCACAATTACAACCTAATTATGCAACATAACTAAAATATTTTACTTAAACTGCGAAAAAGACTTAGGGCGTGTTCGGCAACAGCGTTTTGGGTAGCGTTTGGCATTTTGACTAAGTCAATACACTCATCACATAATTTTTAGTGTTCGGTAACGTAGTGTTTTGACTAGCATTTCAAATAGCATTTAGCGTTTTAAGTAGCGTTTTTGAAAAGTTAATAGTATTAACGTTTTACATTCAAAAGTAGCGTTTCATATTTTTTTTATCAAAAATTACCCTTTGGAAATTTTATCATTAGAAATTATCTATATCTTTTTATGTCAATTTACATTAATCAGCTAATCCAACAGTTATCCGCTGACAACTAAATTAGAAACGCTATCCGTTACCTAAACAGCTATCTGCTACCTAAGCCGCTATCCGCTACTTGAACCGCTAATTTTGCTAAACAGGGCCTTATATATATACCAAATAGATACTTTCTCTCCTTGAGGGACAATACACTTTATCCTTTATTTGTTTTTTCCTAACTTCTTGCCTTAGTTACTGTATCATCTATTCTTGGACTTGTACTATTGTTTATTTCGTATTTAATTCTTTTGTGTGCACAAAACCCTTTATTTTCTATTATTCATTATTTTATTTTCTCACTTCTTATCTCTACACTAGATAGATGTGGATAAATAAATAAAAGATAATTATGGAAAAAGATTAATTTATGTTCCAATAAATACACTTTTTCTTCTTTTCCCCCCTCTTCTTTAGGTGGGAATATATTTCTTCATTATTTTTCTCTTCTTGACTTTAATTTCTTGAATTGATTATACTGTTACAATTAGTGTTATAAATACCGCACCATACTGTCTGGTATTGGTCGAAACATACCGTACCGGTCAAGAAAGGGTACAAGGTATTATCCAGTATTGTACAGGCCAAATACTGGTCAGTACTGCTCTATACCGTCAAATACCGAGCGGTACTGGTATTTTCGATCAAATATCGCCTTGTACACTAAAATTTTAAATTTTTTGCACTGTAATTTTTAAATTTTTTTGAAATTCAAAACGATGCGAATCTGGTACAACGGTACATAAATTCAGTATGTCTCCTCCCAGTAAAAAATGGTATGATGACCAGTGCGATATTTATAACTTTGGTTATAATATCCTCTTGGACTAGCAGTATCATGTATTCCCTTCTTATTCTTTTCTATGCACCAAAAAAATCCCCTCTTTATTATTGTTGTTGTTGTTGTTGTTGTTGTTGTTGTTGTTATTATTATTATTATTATTATTATTAAGCTTTTTGATTCTTTTAATAGACAAATGAAATGCTTATATATACATTACATAAATGCTTATCTCAACATAAAAGAAATGTTTATTAACAATTAGAAGATAATTATGTGATATAGCAAAAATATTTTTAATTAAACCAGAAAAAAGCTCATCTACGTAACAAATAAATGCTTATCAAGCACTATAAGCCAATCGTACAGAAATTGAAATACTTATTTCCAAACAACCAAATACATATCTCAACATAGGTCAACACTAAATACAACCAAATATTTATTCTGCATCTACAAACAATCAAAATGCTTATTTATAGACAATCAAAATGCTTATTTATATGCAAATAGATGCTTATCAAATATATAAATTGAATTAACTATAATATAAAACAACCAAAATCTTACTTCGATACGGAATTTTGGACAACATAGAGCAAGAAGAGACAACTGATCAAAATGTTGGTCATCATGTACTATTCTTCCCTTCGATCTATCATTTGGGGGTGCAAGAGATATGAAACATAGATTTTTTAACGTCATATCTCTTTTGCAAACAAACCTAATGAACAACGTTAAGCACATGCATGGAATATTTTAACTTTCTAGAAAACAAAACAATTGCTAAAATAAACAAACAACGAATAAGCTATGAACAATCTTACATATTACCATGGACATAAATTGAACAAAAATGAATTAGATTTTCTCAAACAAAATCAATGAAAAACCAACCTATAAGCTTCATTCTTTGTTAACACATAACAATTTCAATACCTTCATTATGTGTAAGAGTTGCTTAAATAAAATAGATTATTACTGATTATTTGAATTAAAGTTCTATCAACCTCAAATCAATATAGGAGAATTTATTTGAATTATAATTCTACTGATTTCAAATCTTACAAATTCTTCATGGTCTTGATTTCTTCATTCAATGTTTTTTTTTTCCTGAACATTGACTTGTTCATTTTGGTTGATAATATGAAAATCTTGATGCTAATTGCAGTTCTCTAATTGTCAGAATAAATATTTAGAGCTTAATTTATAATAATCTTTGAAGCTGATTGGATTCAATTTTGTACAAACAATATCATGTGATCACAATTCAAATTGAGTGTAATGTTTATATAGAGATATGTAATCAACCTTAATACTTAGAGAAAGAAAGAGAGAACAGAGAACCCAAAAGTTATACATGTAATTTAATTTTAAGAAAAAATTTCATGTAATTGCAATTATAATAATTGAAGCATTAGTTTATTTTTTTTATTTTTTTTCTGAGATGCCACTGATGCTTCATGTGTGGGAATTCAGTTACATGGGCGGCCATGAGGAATACAAGCTTTCAGGTGCATGCAATATTTTGCACTAACAAACATGCACTGATTAAAGATGAAAAATGAAAAGGAACAGAAAGTGGGTCAAGGAAGGCTGGGTGTCTGTGTGCATTAAATTTAAAGCTTGCATATGTTTTGTGTTAAATTTTTGGAAGGGTGAGACCCCTATGACTACAATGATGTTCCAATGCTATTTTTACAATTTTACCATTTTAAACACTAAAATTAGGGGTTAACTATTGCTCAACTCATTGAAATAGGGTTAATAAAGTTTGGGGCCAATGACGGACCAGTCTATTTAAAGTATATTAAGGGATCGAGACGGGTAGGCTGACTAATGAACCATTTGATGACCCTATACTTTTGTCAACTTATTGCCACACTTATTTATATGTTACACACTTACAATTGATTAAGTTTATTACTAATACTTTATATATAATAATTATTCTTTGATGGAGTTTTTTTTTATGCAAATTTGATTCATTTTAAAAAGGGCATGTCCCGATTCGGCCAGACCCCACCTATTTATTTACATAAAAAAACTCATCTCTTTATTAATGCACTGATGATAAGTGCTTAATGTATACATCATTTTAGGACTATTTTGCCACATTATTAGGAGAATTATGTGCTTTAAGTCATAATCTATATTCCTATTCTTGTTTATGCTTGGGTATGGTTGTTTGATATGTTTTGCAGGATTTTAAGCCTTTTTACCCAACACTTGACCCTTATTGGATGTATTTTGACCTTCCCCATGGACACCCATGTGATGCTACTCCCGTGGAGCAAGAAAAGAGTAGAAAATCGGCTCCAACCAAGGCCACGGTCGGACCGCAGTACCTGCCACGGACCGTGGTGAGCTGAGAAGCTGCTACCTCTTTGTCTTCCTTCGGCTGTGTGGATGAAATGATCCAAGCTCTTCTATAAAAAGGCATCGTTCAACAGCAATGGAAGAGAGGGGAAGCATAGCATAACACATTTTTTTTCTCAAATTTTGTTCTTTTTAGTTTGATTATTATTTAGTTGAGAAATCTTGAGTGTGTGTGTTTGATTTTGAGGAGGTTTGAAACCCTTGGTTGAAAGGCTATCTCAGCCAAGCCCTTTCCCTCAAATTTCACCAAAATGTTGGTTAGTTGTTTAATCTTTAATTATGTGTGAGTAGTTTATTTTGTCTAGGGATTTAATAGTTTATGAAAGCGTAGTTGGCTCATGTTTTAATCTATAGAATTGTGCCTATTTCATGATTGGTTTCTATCAAGTGATTATCATGTTGTGAGTGGATTTTTGGCCAAAGTTTGCATACACACTTGAAACAATTGAGTGAAAAAGTGAAATGTGACATTTGATTGTTACACTACTTGATAAAACCTGACATAGCATCATCTCGAAAGAGAGATTTGCATGCTAGGAAGACTAGAGTGTAATCGAAGATATTCAACTTGGATTAAGACAAATTAGTTTGAAGGAACGACTTTTGCTTAGTTTAGGCAAATTTGGTTGATTTCAAAAGAATAGACTAAATTTTTGGAGAGATTGCAATTCCTCGAGATTAACCGATTAGAGAAAAGCACATGCTTATCATTTTGATCCAATCACCTTTCAACACTACATGAATTCCTAGGCATTTTTCCTTAGTTGATTTAAAATTGGTGAATTAGAAGTTGTTGAATCGAAACCCCTTGAATTAGAATTTTACTTAGCATATTTTGATAGACAAAACTCGGTAGATTACATTGGTCCTTGAGGACTATCTTTTTGTCTATACTATGACTACCCGTGTGCTTGCAGCAGTTGTCAAGTTTTTGGCGCCTTTGCCAGAGATCAATCTCTTAACTATTGAGTTAGTCTTACGAAAGTGACTATGTATTCTATTGCTTTTTACTTTTATTTTCTTGTTTGATTGCGCTGGTAGTGTTTCTGATAGTGCTTGCAGGAATTTTTCCCATTTATGCGAAGTCCAATTCTATACGAATGTGATCTTGAGATTGAAAGGACTTTCCGCTTAGGGAGGAAGAAGCAAAGGATTTAAGAACAAAGACACAGGGTCAGAAGGAATCCAACAAATATGGCAGGAAGAGAAGGTGAACAAAGAAGGACACTTCGAGATTTCGTTGCCCCTGGAGCCCAAGGGATCGCCTCAAGCATCGCTTGCCCTAATGTTGATGCCAACAATTTCGAGCTCAAACCGGCACTCATCTCCATGGTGCAACAATCCTAGTTTGGAGGAACCCCTTTGGAAGACCCGACTTTACACCTCTCGGTCTTTTTAGAGGTGTGCGACACGTTCAAGGTTAATGAAGTCTCCGCTGATCCCGTCAGGTTGTGCTTATTTCCCTTGTCATTAAGAGATAAAGAAAAGGCTTGGTTACACTCTTTGCCATCAGGAAGTGTTGCCACTTACGATGAGTTAACAAGAGGCTTCCTCGCCAAGTTTTTCCCTCTGAGCAAAACAACAAGCTTAAGGAATCAAATCACCAACTTTACGCAAAAAGATAAAGAGACGCTCTACGAAGCTTGGGATTGGTTTAAAGACTTGCTGCACTTATGTCCCTATCATGGTCTTCAACGTTGGATGATTATACAAGCTTTTTATAATGGTGTGACCCAATCTATAAGGTCACTATTGATGCAACGGCGGGAGGAACCTTGATGAACAAAACTAAGGATGAAGCCTATAACATAATTAAGGAGATGACACTTAACAATTTTCAATGGTCCATCGAACGAGGCCAACCCAATTGGGTTGGAGGTAAGCTTGAAGTTGATGCACTTACTCTGTTTTCTGCTAAAGTAGATGCTATGACTCAAAGATTGGACCGAATGAATGCTAATGCTATGAATTCTAGTGCCTCTTTCCGTTGTGAAATTTGTGGTTCTATTGAGCATGTGACTTTGAATTGTCAAGTTGAGAGTCCTTTTTCCCAAGACCCTAGTGAAGTTAACTATGTTCAAAACTTCAACTCAAGACCGGCCAATGACCCTTACTCTAGTACCTACAATCCAGGTTAGAAGAATCATCTGAATTGTTCACATAGGTCTAATCCAAAACCTTCAAATATGCCCCGAATGAATGCTACACCACCTCCCAATTTTCAAAGACCTCCTTTCCTTTCTCAAGTACCCCAAAAGTCTAATTTAGAAGTAATAATGGAAAGTATGCTTCTGGCATAACAAAAACATGATGAGTATATTAAGCAATTAGCCTTAAAGGTTGATGTGCTTACAATTCATAATAAGATGTTGGAAGCCCAAATTGCCCAAAAAGTTAGTTTTTCATCTATGCCCCCAGATCGACTTCTTAGCAAGCCCAAACCTAACCCTCGACAACATTGCAACTGTGTCATCTTGAAGGAAGAAGTAGAGGACTTTACTGACCTTGAGGATATACCAATGGAAGAGGATAGGAAAATAATTATGGCTGGAAGTATGGAGAGGAATAATGGTGGCAAGACTGCCATATTCATAGAGAATGACATTGTAGAGATCCCCACAATTTTTCCACCTAAGCTCTTTGACACAGGTAGTTTTTCTATCCCCTGCATTGTGGGAAAGGTGGAAATTGAAAGAGCTTTATGTGATCTAGGTACAAGCGTCAGTATAATGCCATATTCATTGTTTAATAAGCTTCACCTAGGACCATTACAGGCCGCACCCTTTTCACTACAGTTAGATGACAGTTCTGAGATGCAACCCATAGGCAGATTGGATAATGTGCCAGCCAATATAGGATATATTTGGGTATTGGAGGACTTTATCATAGTTGATATACCCGAGACCGATGATACTCAAATTATCGTAGGTCGGTCCATTTTGGCTACAGCTGGTTGCTACATTGATGTAAGAAAGGGACGAATAACTTTTGAGGTGGAAGGGCGCTATGCTGTGTTTTGTCATATGAAGGAGAAAGTGGTTCCTCCTAATTCTTCTCTATTGGATGAACTTCCCCCTTCCCCTAAGATTGACATGGGGAATGTCTTGAATTGTGCAGATCCTCTTGACTTTGACTATATTTCTCTTGAGGACCCCGACCAAAGGTATGTTAAGGTGGAGTTTGCTTCTCCTATACCGCCTAACATGCCCAAGGTTGAGGTCCATGTTTCTAACGAGTCTTCCATGGGAGACTATTGCAGGTTTCCCAAGTTGTTCTCTCTTTGCCCCCTATGGAAGGAATTGATGTAGATTTTGGTTTGGGGGTTGAACAAGTTGATAGTAGCCTATCTGTTGAGCTATGAGTGCGCTTTGTTTTATACGCTCATAATGCATTATGGCATCAAGTTATGAAGATGAAAGACCTTCAACCAGAGCTTTTGAGATGGTAACTTTGATTGAAGAAGTTTGACTTTGTGGTCCATGATAAAGCCAACGTCCATACACTTACTAATCTGGAGCAAGCATAGAAGAAGGGTCAAGCTCTTAACCTTAAAAGAGAGCTTCTTGGAAGGCACCCAAGCTCTTTTCCTTTTTTTTTCCCTTTCCTTATCTTTGATTTTTACTATTTTTGAAGTTTGTGAAAAAAAGAAGAAGAACAAGAAAAAAAAAAACAGAAGAAAAAAAGGGGAAAAGGGGAAAAAAGGAAAAAAAAAACTATGTTTGGCACCACGACCAGATACCCAGCTCCGCGGCCATAGGGTGCCAACCCAGCAAACCGAAAAAAATAGAGTCAGCAGACACCACGGTTGGACCGTGGTGAACTGCACGGTCCGTGGTGACCCGTTGCGGCTCGAGGTCTAGGTTTTTTACCACAGTGCCCCTCATTTCCCTCACACTTCATCTTTTTCCACAAGCCTCTCTCTCTATCCCTCCATTTTTTCTCTCTAAACCCTCTATAACTACAACCTTCATCCTTACCTCATTCCTTCTTAATTTTCACCCAATATCATCCCTTTTCACTTAATCTTTCCTCTTTTGCCACAAATTTCATCTCTTTTTTGTTCTTCTTCTTCTTCTTCTTCAAACTTATCTCACTTCACTTATCCATCATATCCCTCTTTTTCTCTCTCTTATTCTTCTTCGTTTTACTTAATTTCTTTATTTTTCTTCTTCAAATTTTCTTATTTAGGTTTTAGTTTTGGTTTTTGTTTCATTTTGCAACAATGGCACCTACCAAGAGACAAAGGAGTATCAAGGAGGTTAGATCCTCAAGTCAAGCACCAACCTGACCTTAAAGGACATCCCAAACCTCCACCAATGTGCGAACTCAAGGTAACATTTCTCATCCCCTTGGTTTAACGAATCTTTATCATGTTGCTGGATATAATTGTTTGAATGAACTTATGGTTGTGGCAACTAGATATTATGATAAGGAATTGTTAGCTCGATTAGGAATGAAAGATGATATTCGGTGGTTATTTGCACAAGGTGGTATGGGACACTTTTTAGAAATAAAATAGCATACACAACAGAACCCGACCCTAGAGTTCCTGAGTACACTCCATGTCGACGTCACTAGAGGGTCTCAATGTCAAGCGGGTTACATATCATTTTATTTACAGGGACAATTATACGAGTTGAACTTAGGTACCTTGAATGGTATATTTGACTTTTCACCTAGTATGGATTTACCGAACCGCTAAGTCCCCCATGAATTCAATCCGAATGCATTTTGGGGCGAACTTTCAGGGAGTGTTAGGCACAACACTAGTTCATCGAAGTGCACACATATTAGGAACCCTTACATTAGAGTAGCTCAGCGGATATTGGCTTGTTGTTTCTTTGCTCAGGATGATAGTCTGAATGTCCTGAGATTATCTAAGTTGTACTTCTTATCTTGTGTGCTTGACAGTGTCCAGCTTGACCCCAGTTCATTTTTGGCCAGACAATTGTGTAGTGTTGTTGTTAACACTAAAGGTAGGACAGCCATAGGTGGTATTGTGACTACAATTGCTAGATTTTTTAGTATTAAGCCCAACCCTGAGAATAGAGTTTCTGGGTCCGAGAGGCTTGACCAAGTTGCTTTTAAAATTATGAACTTTTATAAAGTTGAGGCTGGGCGTTTATGTTGGATTTACCCCGCGGACTGGCTTTTGCCACTTCCCAATGTCGATCAAACTACCTTACTTCACCAGACTAACCTTTATTGGGTACCTGGTGATGATGAGGTTGTTCAACTCGTACCCTATCATCTAGCTCCTGATTCTAGTCAAGCCATACCTAATTCTTCCTCTCAACCATCCCCTCCTGACTATACCGACCTCCGAGACACGCTTAGATCCATTCAAGAGGAGCAAGTTTCCCTTTGAGCACTTGTTGTTTCTGAGAGCGCCGCTCTTCGGGACTTTATCCAAGATCACCACGATGAGCTTCGTGGGATGGTTGCTACCCAGACTTAATATTTCTAGGACTATAGTGTATGTTCAGAGAGCTGGCGGGATTGGCATATCTCTTATGGCCAACCACCCCATCCTCCTCTACCACCTCCTTTCTTATCGCTTTGTGCTACTCCCATTCCCTTTTTCTATTATGTGCCCACATTAAGGGCAATGTGTGATTCAAGCATGGGATAGTTAGTCGTTATATTTGGCATCTAATACCTAATTTGGTTTGGTGTGCTTGTGCTTTATATATGTTGTTTGTGATAGTTTTTGGTATTTTGTTTTAAGTTTTGGTTTTGTTTAGCAGTATTTTAGTAGTGCATTTAGTTTTCTTTTTATTTAGGTTGCATTTTATTTTTTTTTCTTTTATTAGTCCCTTTGTATTTTAGTTTGCATTGTTATTAGGAGCATGCATAAAAACAACCAAAAAATTTTGAAAAAAAGAGAAAGCAAAAAATCCTCCGATGATGATCTTTTTAGATTTGGTAGACTTCTTTGGTTTAGTTTGATCCTTTAATTTGCCCAAATTATGCATAAAATGTTTGAGAATGAGTTTACGAAATGAGATCCATGTTTTGACCTCATTTTGAATGCGAGTTGATTGCCACATGAGTCTTTACATGAATTTTGACATGTGTTTGCTAATGAGCTAGTTATGACCTTGGTAGATGTCCTGTGAGGCTTTGAGCATTTAGGGACTATTTATCAATTTAGTCTCATGTTTCTTTCATGTGTTACTTTTCCTTGACATCATTTCTCTAAAACTTGCTTTGATTCTCATTCATGATCACATTTCATATATGCATTTGGGAAATATGATTGAGGAATTTTTCTTTGACTTGTTAAACCCAACGGCCAAATAGCCACCTTTGTTGTATATTATATCACTTGCTAGCCCCTTTGAGACTATATCTGTTTTTCTTAATTTGAACCTCCTATTATAGCCTATGGCCAAATGATTTTCTTACCCTTAAGCCAAGACTAGAGGAGCGTTTCATTCTTTTGCATCAAGTTTGATAGGGCACTAGTAAAGTGGATTGTTCTCTTTTAGTGGGTTTTGGTGGTTTGGTGAAGGGATGCGAGATCTTGATAAATCCCTTGTCTAATTGTACAAAATTTAGAGAAGAGTTGGAATTTAAAGTTCGTTATGGATTTCCATTAGATAACTCATTTGAAAAAAAAAGAGAAAAAAACACAAAACGAAAAAAAAAGAAAAAAAAGAGAAAAGTGAAAAAAGGAAGAAAGTGTTAGCCTTGTTGGAATTGTAAATTCTTGTGATTTTGAACTCTTTCTTTCTTCAATTGGGGATATATTTTGTTGATAAATTATAATGGTCTAAGAAGGATGTAGTGTGATACATTGGAATCGTTTAGCTGTTAATCTATGACTTCTAGCTCCCCATTTCCAAAACATTTGTTCTCCTCTTACCTTTACCCATGGCCCTATTACAACCCTATGGAAATCCTTATGATTGTCTAGTGTGTTTGCATTTTAGTGATGGCGAATTTGGGAGTTTTGCCAAGCTTATGGTAGATTCGAGTTTAAGGAATGAGAATTGAGGGAACCTTTATATATGTATACATTTTCAAACACATAAGTGATGAGTGCCACATAACTATAGTGAGGTTCTACTGGCCTTGCTAGCCTCACTTGTTTCATATGTTGAATGACTGTATTTGACGATTTGGGGGTATTGATTCAAGTTTGACACTGTGGTCTATCAAATGGTTTTCAAAAATTTCATTCCCTAATCTGTTTGCTAATGATTTTTGCATCATTTTGGGCTACCTTTGAATCAGCTTTGCTGTCAGAATGTTACCCATGTCTATCCTGAGGAGGTTGTGTATATTTTTGATTTTAGCATTGCTTAAGGATAAGCAACAGTTTAAGCATGGAGGAGTTTGATAGGTGCCTAATGTATCCATCATTTTAGGGCTATTTTGCCACATTTTTAGGAGAATTATGAGCTTTAAATCATAATCTATACTCCTATTCTCAATTTATGCTTAGGTATGATTGTTTGATGTGTTTTACAGCAGTTTAGGCCTTTTCACCCAGCATTTGACCCTTATTGGATGTATTTTGACCTCCCCCATGGACACCCATGTGATGCTACGCCCCTGGAGCAAGAAAAGAGCAGCAAATCGGTTCCAGCCAACACCACGATCGGACCATGGTAAGCTGAGAAACTGCTGCCTCTTTGTCTTCCTTCGGCTGTATGGATGAAATGATCCAAACTCTTCTATAAAAAGGCGTCATTCAACAACAATGGAAGAGAGAGGAAGTATAGCATAGTCCATTTTCTTTCACAAATTTTGTTCTTTTTAGTTAAGATTTTTAGCTTGATTATTGTTTAGGTGAGAAATCTTGAGTGTGTGTGTTTGATTTTGAGGCGGTTTGAAGCCCTTGGTTGAAAGGCTATCTCAGTCAAGCCCTTTTCTCATATTTCGCCAAAACATTGGTCAGTTGTTTAATCTTTAATCATGTGTGAGTGGTTTATTTTGTCTAGAGATTTAGTGGTTTATAAAAGTGTAGTTGGATCATGTTTTAATAGATAGAATTGTGCTTATTTCATGATTGGTTTGATTTCGTTCTATCAAGTGATTATCATGTTGTGAGTGGATTTTTGGTCAAAGTTTGCTTGCACACTTGAAACAATTGAGTGAAGAACTGAAAGGTGACATTTGATTATTACACTGCTTGATAAAACCTGACATAGCGTCATCTCAAAAGAGAGATTTGCACGTTAGGAGGACTAGAGTGTAATCGAATATATTCAACTTGGATTAAGACAAATTAGTTTGAAAGAACGACTTTTGCTTAGTTTGGGCAAATTTGGTTGATTTTGAAAGAATATACTAAATTTTTGGAGAGATTGCAATTCCTCGAGATTAACCGATTAGAGAAAAGCACATGCTTATCATTTTGATCCAATCACCTTTCACAACTACATGAATTCCTGGGCATTTTTCCTTAGTTGATTTAAAATTAGTGAATTAGAAGTTGTTGAATCGAAACCCCTTGAATTAGAATTTTACTTCGGATATTATGATAGACAAAGCTCGATAGATTACATTGGCCACCGAGGACGATCTTTTTATATATAATATGACTACCCGTACGCTTGCGGCAGTGGTCAACTGATCTAGCACAACCTAACCCAATTGAGCTATTGCCCACTCCTGGTTGAAACAAACATGCTCTACTTATTATTATTATTATTATTATTATTGTTGTTGTTGTTGTTGTTGTTGTTGTAGTAGTAGTAGTAGTAGTAGTAGTAGTAGTAGTAGTAGTAGTAGT
>JACYFF010031956.1:61092673-61104318 GCA_017589665.1 Selenicereus undatus | reverse complement strand
GTAGTAGTAGTAGTAGTAGTAGTAGTAGTAGTAGTAGTAGTAGTAGTATATATCTATATAAATGTATTAAATCAATACTAATTCTCTTTTCCAATTGACACATATCTTTTTAATCATAATTAACCATTTGTTATTTTTCATCCCCTTTATTAGAAGAGTTCTAAAATGTCACTTTGGTTCCTTTTTTGACACCTCTAAGATTATTATTTTTGCCTTTCCAATTTGAAAAAAGAGACAACACATAATAAAAGATTTTGGTTTTCAATATTAACAAAATTTTGGCACCAACTAATTTCACCAAAGTTATTGATAAAAATTCCGATATTAAAATATTTTCATTCTAAAGCTATGTACAACCCTATGATTTAAAATTATGTTCTCTTTATAATATATGTTCCATGAAATATTAATTTATTTATATAAAAAAACGCCCATTGTGGGTCCCGCTTAGTTTAGGGAGATCCAGATGTAAGCTATTTCTACGCGAGATGTAAGCTAAATATTAGTTTAGGCAGATCCGTGATATAGGAGACAAAGCTATGGGTTGAGGCTTTTGAATTAAACGTCTTCATTAGTTTACCCTTATTTTGACTGGTGTGGGCTTTGGTCAGAATTCGCGAAGGCTTCTAGAATTAGGCTCAAGACAAAAATTGTGGACAACAGGGCTTCAATGCACGTGGGAAGGAGATCGCAAGGGACAAATCGTGTGTGTACATATGTTATAGCCAACAAATAGAAACTACAATAAAGAGAAGAAAGGGGGGGGGGGGGAAAGGGCTGGGCCAGGAAGGCCAATGGGGTCTCATGTTCTTTGACACAGGCCATTTGGCCCTATTTCTACGCGACTTGTAAACATGTGTCCAAATATGCTACGTGCTAATTGAGGACTGTAAATGTATGGTCAGTGATTAATTCAAAGTTGGTTGCCTAGATTCATTGAGTTTAAGCCAAGAGTCAACATTGGTAAATTACTAATTTATAGACTTTCACAATGCTTGAGCATAAATATGATATTTAATGAGACACTTGATTTTCCATTACTGCCATAATATATCGTTAGCTAAGCTTATAAATAGGCCCCCAATTTTTTGGGGAAAGCACTCTCCTCCGAGCATATTTTCCTGGGAAAACGCTCTACTCCCACTATATCCTCAACATTTGACCTCTAGTAAGAGTTTTAACCTAGAAGTTAAGAGTTTCATCAAGCTTTAGAAAGTAAGAAATAAAACGTGTCAACTTCATCACTAGTCTTCCCTAAAGCAGTTTGTCAGAAAGATTTCCAAGTGTTTTGCTTTTTAAGAAGGTCCATATTGCTGTAATGATTGTCGTTTATTGCTTATTGATCGGATGTTCACCTTAACTATTGTCAAAGTGCGTATATAGACTACATTCCCTTTCAAAGGAACTATTATTCATAGTTTGTGCCAACTAGAGTTCTATAGATATTTTCTTTACTTTTCTTTGAAAGAAAATGAATTTCTAAAGTATTGTTTTACATAGTTAAGTGCTTGTATTGAGAATACCGTTCTCACTTTTAAAATTTTTTTCTTGTTTTTAGGTAATGAGTAGAAGTTTAGAGAAGGTTAGAGAATCAGACACCCACTTAGAGTTTTAGTCTTTATTTTTTATTTATTTTTAATAAAGATTTTCTTTAAGTTGTTTGTTGTATTTTGAACAATGCCTTAAGTATGGATCATTCTATTTGAAGAGTTTCTAGTAGTTACTATTATCTTGGATGTAGCCCATTGTAGTGGTTTACGCGTCTTAAGACACGCGACATAGCACCCTAGGTAAAAGGAAAGAGAAATATTGTAGCGTATTATAGTTGATATTAGGGCAATGGTATAAAATAATCTAGGACAAGATATGGTAACATAGTAGGGAAAGGGGGACTTCTTTCTTTTATTCATGTATTCGCATATCTATATGTTACTAATTATTCTTGCTTGATTGGCAGTCCACGCACTCGATTTCATCCTTGACTTTCAAGAGGCTTCCATCTTATTCACTACCAAACCACGGATTTCTTTGAAGACTCACTTAGATAAGCAGCCTACCTAGTCCTCTCCCTGCCAATCATTGAAGTAGAATTGATCAAACTGGAGTATGCTGACCTCTAAACAAACCTGATGAGACACTATGCTTCTTTCTGCAGCCAACTGCCTTTCATCGCCATAGTTGAGGTGATGATTAAACATGACCTGAGATTTGGATTTAAAGAGGGGATGTTTGGAGTGACCCCACCAACCATCCTATCACAATCCCAGGTGTCATGTGCCCCCCCTAAACCAAGGAAAATGTCCCCTTGTGGATCCAAACTGTTTGCGACTGAGCCATCGTTATTGAAGTAGGAGCTTAAGTCCAAGCTACTGTTCTTTAGCCCTCCTAAGAAGCAGTGAGTGAATTCTAAGTCCTCAGAAGATTCCATTTATGTTATTGATTAGGATATTATGATTATAATGCAATGATAAATAATGTCGGTTTTAATATCGATTTAGTGTATTAGTGCATCATAGTTGCTCTTTAGTGTATTTCTTTTTTCCCAAGTGAACCTAGTACTGTCTGCTTTATCTAATGAAGTTAAGAAATTTATGAATGTTTCAGCATGTCTACTTACTCCCATTTGAAGTTAGATACTTCTAATTCTAGTAAAGGAATCCTAAAAATGAAAGGGAAATTGAGTAATGAGGATCTTGTGAATTTAGATTCCAAAACAATATCCTATATGATGAAAATATTTCTTTTTAACAGGAATATGTAAAGGGAGAATGATCCATGATTTACGTTATTTCAAAGACTTAGCTCTCTTAATCTTCCTATGTACGATGTGATGCTTGATCAAGTGGTCATAGAAACTTGGATGAAAGCATTTGATAAAACTTTTATAACAATTAAGTGTCGAATTGATCAACAAGAGAAAATTGCAAACAACTATTTAACTGACCAGGCTAATCTTTGGTGGGACGCACAAAAGTATAGATTAGAAGAATAAGATTTTGGATGGGACAAGTTGAAGAAGGAATTGAGGGCCAAGTTCTGCGCTGATTTTCTAATGAAAGAGAAAGAAGAGAGTTTATTAATTTCAGTCAAGGGAAGATGATTGCAGTGGAGTATGCAAGGAAATTTATGGTACTGGCTAGTTTTGCTTTAAATTTTATTCCAAATGGCGAGAAGCGAATAGAATTGCTTGAGAATGGTTTGGGCCTTAAGTTAAATAAGTAACTAGCTATTCTCCTCACTTAATCATATCAAGAACTATACAATAGAGCTACTCGCATGAAAAGTGTGGGTCGACTTATGGATAGTTGAGCAAATTATGGAATTGAGTCATAAACTAAGTAGAAAATCAGAAATCAAGGGAGCCAATGCCCTAGGGAGACAATAAGGGTAAGATGCCACATCTTAGAGGGGATACAAGGTCTAGGAGCAAGAAGCCCATACGAAGGGGGAAAAATTCTTATAATGGACCTCCTTGTAGTCATTATGGCCTTAAAAGCACTCAGTGGAGGAATGTAGAATTAAGCTTGGATTATGTCTATGGTGTAGTGTCTTAAGCATATGATGGAAAACTATCATAAAGTAAAGAAATTGGATCCTAAGAAGGAGGTCAATGTTGGTTCGTAAAAGAAAACTACAACTAAAGTCAATACTAGTGCCGAGGTTTACGTGCGCTCACCCACCATGAAGCTACATCTTCAGGTATGATTGTTTCTAGCATTCTAACACTTAATTCTATTCTTGTCCTTATTCTATTTGATTTGGGTGCCATCTATTCGGTTATTTAAAAAAAGGTTGCTAATTATTGCTTGAGCCTTAGTTCGAAAGAAACCATGATGACCTTTTTATTAGTTTGTCTCATGGTGCAAACGGGTGTTGTGCACCAAATTGTACCAGTGCTACCTCATATGTAACGCCCCCAAAATGCTAATGACATGATTTACTGAAAAACTGTAGTGGAAGACTTAATGATAGAAGGCGTTATCGCCGTCTTAATAAGGACAAGACTCACTGAAACCATTTAATATTGCAACTCATGTTCACAATCACAATATCTATTGAACTGAAACACTCCAAGACCAAAGTCCATATTAGTTCAATTTCAATGCAATCGACTTAATCATACCATGTGCTAACTCGCACTCCACACTACACAAGTATATTAAATATAGGCCCAACTTGACCCTGAGGTCGATCCCAACATTTATGCTATGCTGAATCCACTATGAGCATCTGATGACTTCCAAAAGGGCTTGCTAAATGGAGAAACATATGATACTTCATCACCTAAAATGGAAAACGTGAAAATAATTTGAAAATGTGAGCTAAAACTTAGTGCATGCATTCCTGTATTGTAAAATGAGCATAGAAACATTGTTGATGGGTACCCGCCTTTGCAATTCATTTAGTTCACAATAACAATGAAAATGAAAGTAATATGAAACTGATTTGCTCATTATTATCTGGATGTGAATACCTTAAAATGATATGATCTATACATAGGTGTACACCTGCCAATCCGATCAAGACTTAACCTGAAGCCGCGCAGGTAAATGATGGGCTGACGCCCTATAGATGATAACTGACAGGGTCACAAGTTAAATAGGAAATTGATGTATAAATTGATTCATTGATAAACTCATTAAGAGTTGTAACCTGATAAACATGTTCTGCTTTCTGAAGATACAAGCAATGGGCGTACCTTGAGGCTTTAAAAAAAAATATCATCTGACTTGATAAATGTCATCTGTTTCATAAATGTTATCCGACTTGATAAATATGTTCTGACTTGATAACACTTATGTATAATGGGGAACGATAACTAGGCCTCGATTCTGTTTCATAAATGTCATTATCGGTATGTATAGTCAGTAAATGATCCTTACTCACATAATTGAGTAAGTATGTGTAATAGAAATTGAGTAATTAAATGGTATACGTAACTTGGGTATTTCAATATAACTTCAAAACTGAATTGATAAAAGTAATTAAATCGAATATAAAGTAAATGAAAGTAAAATATGCAACAATGAGATAAATGAGATTACAAAGGAATAGGCCTTGATGGTGACAAATGAGAGAGTGGTTGTTACCTTTTCTGAGATGGGTTGCTGATATGGGTTTAAGATTCGCTAGTGTATAGCTTGGTTCAAGATAACAACGAGTACACTAGATTGGCTCGATAAATACATTTGATACATTCTGATTTGGGTAAGTAATGAAGGTTTGAGGCCAAGAGAGATATATCTTGGTTCAATATAGCATAAACTGCAATAACTTGGTCTTATAAATATGGTTTCTAAGTCACAACTCTCCTCACTTCTCATATTTCATTCATAAATTCATTAGATATAGAATTCTACCCCAAATGAGTCATCGAACTCAATAAAAGCTATTAAGCTCACTAAACTTGGTATTTTCTTTGTAAAATTCATAATTGATTCAAAGCTCATAAACAAGCTTTCAAATTGTATACTTGTCTTCGTCTTTCTCATCAATCGAGCTAAAAGCTCCATGACAGTTCATCAATATTCATTTCCCCCTTAAATGACCTTACTTGGCCCAAAATATACTAAATGAGTGCATAATCAATCTCACTCAATCTTTATTATTGCTATTTACACAATTACTCAAAATGCTTCCAAAAATCACAATACTCAACCAAAATTCATTAAATCTTATAAGGAATTCGAAAATAATACGAAAAATCTACAGTAAAATTTTCAGAATTTTCCTCCAAGTATACGCTGCACAGAAATTGCAATAACAGCCCACTTTGCACCAAAACATGTCAGTTCACTTCAAAAATTCATAACTTTCACCCTTGACCTCAAATAGAGATCTAAAACCCCAATATGGAAAGATTAAGAAGTTCTAAAAAACTTTCACTTTACATCACAAGACATGATTCTCACAATAGGATTCCCAAAATGGGGCTAGAATACAAGTGTGTCAGTTTTGATTGAACCTTCGCAGTTCTAGCAAAATAGCCATGACTTTGTCCATAGAACTCAGATTAAGGCGATTCAAAAGGAATTTGAAAGCTGACACACTGACCTATCTACCCACCAAAATCCATAATATTTTAGTGGGCTGATCACTACCAGTTTAATCTCAAAGTCACCCTTATTTTCTGCCATTTTCAGCCCTTATTGTTTCTACTTTCTCCTCTTTTTTTCACATAAATTCTCACTTGAAATCATTCCAAATCACCAAAAACATCATCATATTCATCAATAAAATTAAAGATTACAAAATCATATCGAAAACAATACAAATTCATCACTTGACTTAAGCTAACTTGATCATGACAAACTCTAACCCTTAACATGCTTCAAGCTCAACTCCACCATGATCAACATCCCCAAAGTCAATAGAATTTGCATGATAACATCTATTTTGATCTCAAGAGCATAAATCATAACTAAAACAATGATAAAAACAAAAAATACATCAAGATCAGGTTAGGGTTTACTCACTTTGTTGCTTGAAAGTAAGAGGTGTGAGGTGTGGGGTTATGGTGGTCGGTGGCAGCCTCTGGCTGGCCGAAACAGTGGCACACAGTAGTAGCTGCTAAGGGGGGGAGGGGCTGGCCATGTGACTAAAGAGTGAGAGGAGAGAGATGGGAACAAGGGTTGGCCGTGTAATTGGGATGATTAAATACAATAAATGAAAGCGAAAAATTTAAATGACAGAAGATAATTCAGTAAATATATAAATTGAGTGTAATTGAATTAATAAACATGATTTGGTTAAACAAAAAACCATGATTGATTAAATCAATAAACATGATTAATTAAATGAATAAATATGATTAATTAAACAAATAAATATGATTTAAATAAATAAATATGGGTTAGGGTTGGGTTATTATAGCCTTCTCCCTTAAAAAGTTTCGTCCTCAAAACTTATGATTTGTATCATGTATGCAATGTCAGCTCAAGTATGGATAGTTGGTTTCACTGCTTCCTCCGAAAAGATAGGATTAGCCCAAAGTGCATAGTTGCTTAATCCTACGATCGAGTATCTAGATCCACAATGACTTCACAGGCTCAATTACTTTGGTTCAAAAACTGATATTCCCTTCAAAAGAAAAAGTTGTTATTGCAAAGGAGGTACTCTAGTCTACTGGTTCTTTTTCTTGACCACTAATAAATATGAAAACCATTGTATTTCCTAATAAGTATTCTGATACTGACTCATAAAGTCCAATGTAATGAGGATTCAATTATCTCTGATATCCAGTCTCTTGCCACAGTTGACTAGGAAGCCCTTTGGAATACTTTTATATGTCATATGAACTTCGATTGTCTCCTTCTTTGGTCAAAATAACCATATGAATCTTGTGTAGTCCTTGTATCACCTTAGCATGTACTTGAACTATCTCATTATTCTCGATTCTTCTTTTAGCTTACTCTAATACCGCTAGACATCGTTTGAGATTATGTCCTTATCAAAATGTCCTCATATGATGTTCTTAATATACCACATGATCTTTCCTCATCAGACTAGTCTAAGATCTGCTCCAAGTCTGAATTAGATGCTAGAATAAACATGGTCAAAGATGAAAATGATGGAATTGGTAGTCAAGTGAGTCATTAGGAACAAAAGAAATAAACAATGAAACTAGAAAAGATTTATAAATGAGTGATTAACATTGGGTGGTTAGAATAAAGATAACCGTAAGTGTATCATGAATTGTGAAATATATTACTACAAGAATTGTGGTTTATAAATATGGATCACAAAGGGTCTAATAAATAATCAACCAAGGAGAAAGATGGCCAGTTATACTCGGGTTTAACTGATGAATTGGAAACAAGATGACAAACAACTGAGCTTCAACTAGGTGACTTTATAGCCACAAGTAACAAGATAACTGTAATAGATAGATGGGACAAGCAATGTGCAATAAATAGATAGATAGATTGGATAAGCAAAGTGCAATAGATAGACAAATATATTGGATAAGCACAGTGTAATGGATAGATAAATGTATTGGACGAGCAAAGTGCCAATAGATAGATAAATAGATTAAGCAACCTACAATAGGAACATGTCTTTACTCATATGAAGCCAATTCGAGTACAACAGTAAGATTAAATAGAGAATGCGAAAGTTTATTTATCAGAATGTAAGATATATATACATGGGAGTTGAAGTTCAAAATAAAGAGAGTAAGGGGATTATGACAATCGCAACCACCCACACCAATAAGAGTTGAATTACGTTATGAATTTAAAACAAGTTATACAAGCTTATCAGTATCAATAAATGATATGTAAGAAAGATGTGTGAATCGGCTCTCAACGGAATGAACTACAACTCATGATCATGAAATAAAGATGGTGAAGGTCGAGAGCACTGGAATGTTGACAACCAAGTAAGGTCGGAAAAAAATGTATTGCACATTTAATAATGGGTTTGCAAAGACATGGAAGATCACGCTAATAGGAAATATCGAGTTGAAATGCAAGGGCAATTAAACAATATTGGATAATATCAAGTTTTGAAGATTAGAAAAGCAAACAACTACAAGAATTACTATAAAAGGGCATTCTTGCAAAAGATAAACTGTGGTTGCGTGGTTTAAGTGTGATATCGAGACCTCAAATCATTCTTGGAAAAGACTTATGTTGTTGGCAGTTAATACCATAAATCATCTATTCAAGGTATAGGGCACTTGTTTTTTATAGTGATCTTGTTCAACTCTCTGTATGCAGTACACAACCATAAGGTTCTGCCTTCCTTCTTCACACATATAAAACTAGGGTTTCTCACAATAATACACTTGATCAAATAACCCCCTTCTGTAATGACTCATCTTACTAAATCTTTAGTTCTTTAAACTCTGTTGGGTGTCATATGATAGGGACTCTAAAAATGGATTGAGCACCTATAACTAGGTTGATCTGAAAATCAATGTTTCTTGGGGGAAAACAGTCCTAAAAGTCCTCAGATGAAACATCTCTAAATTCACAAACTGTAATTATGGATATGTATATACCGAGTGTGGTTCGCTATCACTAATATTCAATGCATTACTAGGGCGGAAAAATGGTTTTTCTTCCCATGGTCCATAAAAACACTTGTCTAGTCTTTCCTTATTTCTCAAGCTAACCTTAAGATCTTTACAAGTCATCTTCTACGAGTACACAGTCAGTTCATCCCCATAATGATAACAAGGTTTGCCAATCAAACTGGATTGAATGCCCAATGAATATGGTTCCAGCAATACCAATAGAGGCATATTTATAAAAGATAACACACTCAACTGCCTATTGGTCTCAGTAAATTGAAATGATAGGGGGCAATCTAAAATGTAAAGAGATGTAACCACACCATGAGCTCTTATAAAGATATTTTTGTATTGGTTATAAAGGACCGACTTGTAAGCTGAATGAATGAAAGGACGAAGAATCATAATGAAAGAGGCAAGGCATATAAATGACCTGCATATACAAGACTTGCAGTTTATTCATAATGGTCATGATAGTAAAGTAAATGGATGATGTTATGAAGTTGAGAGGGAGTATTAAGTACTGAAGGTAAAGAAATCTAACGAATTACCAAAGAGGCATTTGAAAAGAGTCATACGGTACCCATATGTGAGTCAAATGATGAAGATGAGGGTCAACACCTCCGAAAGGGAAATTTTATTCATCTGATGTTTGAAAGGCCGGTCCGTCAAGGTAAAGGAGTCAGTCTTATGACTAAACGCAATGGCATCCATCAATAACACACTCTGTAGTAAATGGAAGTTTTGGGTAGGCATATAAACTCTGAAACTACTGGCAAATGGAAATAACACAAATCGTTGTTTATTATTAATAAGATAGGCTGTAATAGTAAAGAAAGGATTGCCAAAATAACTTGGGTAATGACATGCAGTCACGGCCATAGAGTAGTATGCCAACATGACGTTATGATGCTATAGAAACACAAACAATATGAATACATTTAATTGCTAAAAAGGCGCTCAATGACTGGGTCTGAAGCAACCAAAGGCTTTGCAAGAAACAAAATGAATAGTGCCCAATAGAAGTAAGGGGTTAAAGTAGGTGACAGTAAAAATATGAACATAGTGATAACTAAACTGTAAGTAGAATGGATCAAATATGCTTAGGAAGAACTGCAAATTATACAGTAATGCACACCGGGGTCATTATAGGCTCTATGATAGAAACAGAGAATTAAATGATTATGATTATATGGGTTTGAATCACCTATAAGAAAGATTGCTCATTTGTGTTTAAAGAACTCCCTACAGACCACATATGAGATTTTCTATAAACACTCCATTACAAATCAAGAGAGTGTTAGTGGCAAAGAAATGATGCCTCTGAATGATTTAAGGTAACTAGGGCAGAAACAAGTCACTGACAGGAAGCAATGGGAGCATTGCTGATGTAAGATCCTAATGTCAAGAATGGTAGCTTAATCTTACTCGCACCACCCCTATAATGCCAAGTACCACACCATAAGCTACTAACTGTTATCACCAGACATAAGCACTAATTATAACGTTCACCTCATATTGGTTCATTTCAAAGATATTGCCCCACAAAGTGTTTCCTCGTCCAGAGGTTTACATCTAACTTGACACTGTATTAATCCCTTAAGAAATTGCAAATGGCATCCCCATATCGGGTTTCAACCATCACTGTACCCAAGATCAGGTATATTAACACATCTCAACAAAACTCTCAAATCGTGGGGTAAAACAGACAGAGTTTTACCTAAAAACTAATTAAAACCCGGCTTGAAGCCATACAGTAAAGACCTGAAATGGAGAGAAACACTTCAATAGTTCAACGGACACACACCGGAGTTCATAACTCAACGGGTCACACACCCGAAGTGCACAATTGCAAAAATTTAAACAAATGAGAGAAATGAAACATACAATACAATTCCCAGATAAATGAGAGCATGCCTCACTAACAGGTCACCCAAATGGTTCCACACTCCACCTTGCTAATGCTCAGATCTCAGGATATTACCAAATGATTAGGTCACCCAAATGGAAATGGTTCCTCCTTATATTCCCATACATATGAACTTATAGTCAATAGCTCATTTAACTGGTCCAACATAACTCATACACACCTTCATAGCTGTTTGAGCAAAAATGTGTTATTTTTAAGGTACTGTTACACCTGTTTTATACTCGTTTTAATAATTTTTTTTAGGTTTTTAATTTATTTTATTTTATTTTACAGATTTTTAATAAATTTGAAAAAATGGCGAAAAGTATAAGAAAATGGGGAAAATGACGGAAATTAAAAAAACCGGTCCAGGCAGCAAAAAGAAAAAAAAAACCAGACCGGTCCATAAAAAAACCAGACCGGTCCATAAAAAAACCGGACCAGCCCGGTTCAGCGTACCCGGTTCAAGCTGAAAAAGTGAACCCCCTCCCCTTCTCATTTTCTCTCTCCTCGCGTTGTACTGCCTTCTTCTTCTTCGTTTCCCCAGAACCCCATCCCCTACCCTGCTTCACCGAGACCCAGAAAACCCTCACACCCTCATCGCCTCGCCATCTCCTCTCTCTCTCTGCCTCGTCATCTCCCTCTCTCTCTTATCCCTTCCCAAAACCAGCCTATAGTAACCCCTATCCCTAAACCCAAAACCCGAAACCGGAAACTACC
>JACYFF010031956.1:60873345-61052901 GCA_017589665.1 Selenicereus undatus | reverse complement strand
GGAAAAATAGTTATTTTTAAAGTAGGTGACCAAAAGAAAACCCATATAATATTTGTGATCAGAGCACAAAAGAATGTTAAGGAAGTGTGTGAGGGATTTTTCTTATACCTCTAACCGAGGGTCAACTTCAAATGAGATACCTATAATTAAGGACTTCCCGAAGTGTTCCCCAATGATCTACTAGGGTTGCCACCTAAACATGAGGTAGAATTTGAGATACATTTGATTCCTCATACAACACTCACAAGTAAGGCCACATACCTCATTACCCTCACTGAGTTAAAGGAATTAAAGGTTCAATCAGGGAAACTTTTGGTATGGTTTATTAGGACTAGTGTATTGTCGTGATACATATCGAGGCTCCCTTGATCTTGCATCAAGATATGAGGATGGTCTTATCTACCCAAAAGTTACTTGACACCCATTCCTAGCAAAAAAGGCCCACTTTATCATGATATTTCTCCTAGCCCATAGTTAAAGAAATCATCTTGCAAAGAAGAAAATGTCCTGGAAAGCCTTGAAGGCAGGAAGCAATTAGTAAGGTTTCTTGGATGCCTTATCTATGCTGCTGATTTCATTAAATATCTAGCCAGATTAACAAAACCATTGCAGCAAAAACTCAAGAAAGAAGTAAGTTGGACATGAACCCCGAGCGATTCAAATATTGTTCAAAACTTCAAAAAGATATGTAAAAATCTGTATGTTCTTAATTTGCCTAATAAAATAGATAATTTAATTCTCAAGACAGATATCAGCCATAAGCACTAGAGTATAGTACTCAAAATAAAAGGAGAAAAACTCTACAAATATTGCAGTGGGAGTTTTAATAAAGTAGAATGCAACTATCCCATAGTGGAAAAAGAAATCCTTGCAGTCACAAGGGGAATTCATGAAAAAGTTCTGAATCTTTTTAGCCCCAAAATCTTTTCTTATTCAAACTGATTGCAAAAGAACACTTGGTTTTGTGAAAAAGAATTTTACGAAATACACAAGCACAAAGGCGACTCCTGCGTTGGCAATTATGGCTTAACCAGTTTTCCTTCTCTATTGAACATATACAGCGATCAAAGAACTCTGTGACAAATAGTTTAACTTGAGAACTGACTAATGGTGATTATCAGAGCAGAACTCCTACTAGAAAATGTGAAAATCCAAAATGAGATGTCATTACTACTAGAACAGGTTTCTCTTTCTAGTAGAATCCTTATGGATATTTTAAAATTCCATATAAAAAGTAGATCACGCTTCAAAATACTGTCTTCTGCATATCTAATAGTACAAAGATTTAGTCTTTTACAGCTACAAATGAATTACCAAAGGTGTCCTTATGACATTTAAAAAAAATAAGTTCCCATGTTTAAGAAAAGTGGTTCAACGAATGGTCCGCAAGCTACATCGACTACTTTCATAGTTATTTTTATGATATTTGGAGTCATGAACCATTATGATCTTCTTTTTTGATAAATCTAGAGTTGGTGGTGTTAGTCTCCCAACAAATTCAATCTCTCCAGATGACTCCATCATGAAAGCTTGAAAATATGGAATGGTAGTTTACCTCATGAAAATCTTATATCCGACTTATCCATTCTTCTCAAGACTAAGTTTTAGCAGTGCATGTTTAAAAGGAACCATTTCTCACATATCTTGATGGCCCAACAAAAACTCCATACAATAAAAGTCTGTAGTTGAAGTACATTGCGCAGTAATTGAGTATGAAAATGTGAAAGCCAAACTAGCCGAATATCTTGCTCAAATAGTTTATTTTAGACAATCCCAATGATCAACAATAAGAATGGTTTCCAGAACGACAAGAATTAGTTAGTGATCCTACTTTAGCAAGAGTTATCAGTTTTTACAACATTTATAATCAAATGTGGGCATAATTGAACAAGGAAGAACACTAATGCATTACGAGAACACTAATTTCATCCATCATAATGAGTTCAGGAAATATATAAAAGTAGAAGGAGCTACTTTAAAAGATGTCTTTGATTATCTCTTTGATGTTAGGGCCAGAAAATTCTCATCAAAAAAAGGAAAAAGATATTTTCATAAATTATTTGAAAGATGGGATCCAGAACATCTTCAACTTGATGAAGATTTTGATGATTACCTGGATAATGATGGACTAAAAGACATTATTGGAGATAAAGGCATGCAGAATCTCAATATGAATGACTAGTCTTGTTAATATGAAAAGGCTCTAAAAAGTTGTTACTTCATAATTGTACTATTTTTTCAAGTGTCAAGCCAGTAAAATAATGTTGTTTACTATAGCCTTGTGAAGATAGCTATAGTCATACGAAAATATGTGTTTGTCTACTGCAGCCATTAGGGTATCCTGTGTAGTCCATCCCCTCTATAAAAGGAGAGACTAAGTGCTGAAAAGAGACATGGTCATTTGAGCATACTTGAGTAAAGTATCACCATTTCTCTATGAGCAAGTATCTCTAATGACCTCAGTAGATCAAGTCCATCTTCAATCTTTCCATTATAATATTTCCACTGTTAAACTTTTAATAAAAGAAATTTCGCTGTAGGGAACATTATTTAGTGGAACCTTATGTCTTAAATATTATGATTCCTTTATTAAGGTCTCATTATCCTTAAAAATATAAAACACTTGATTAGTGACTACAATCTAAGGGAGGAAATGAAACAAAACTGCATTGTACCTAATCTAAGGAAGGTGTGATAAGATTAGCAATCTCTATAAACTGGAAGTTAAAGGAATGCCAGGGTCCAATGCCGACTAAGTTCAAGTAATGGTCGAAACTCTCTAATTAAGCTTTAATTATTTTTGCTAAGCATGGTGGGCCATTAATCACAGAAAATGTAATATTAATGATATAAGTTGTAGATTGTGATAATTGGTATTAGTAAAGTCATTATAAGAAGACCAAGCATTAATATAAGCTTAGTTTTCTAAAAAATCCCAAAAGTTTGAGTTGCTCTTTGAACCCCATTTGGGCCATAAATAGAAATTTTATAAAGTTGTGGGTCGAATTTGAAAGAAAAAACTCCTAAAAATAATTGTTTCATAGACTATTGACCCTTACAAATAGTTTATCTAAAATAGTAGGTACTTGGGAATACATTATAAAAAAGTTATCCTTAAAAATTTATTTCCATAAAATCTAGGGTACCTTAGAGTAGCAAATTGCTTTCTAGATCAAGGATGTGGAAGACAAGGTTGCTTAAAAGCTAGCTCTTCCTAATACAATTCAAATCCATGATCTTTCATGTCTATTACCTCAAAGCCTTTTAAGGAGTTTGGCCTACTAAACCCCATATACCTAGTAGGTTACAAGGAGCTTCACTCACCACTTAGCTTCTTCAAGCTGCAACAATTTTGTAAAACTTTGGTGAAAAAGCACAATCAAATTGTGTTATATTATTTGATTATGCGCTAAGAGTAGGTATAGTCTAATGTCACTAGAATGGAACCTTAATGTCCTAAATTTTTCGTGACAATCAGTTTTGAGGGCTTTTTTTTTTGGTAAAGGGAAAGGTATGATATAGGAAATAGGTTGGAAGAACTGGCAAGAAGTCAATTATGTTTTCTCATATTTTTATTATTTTCTAGTTTTGATATAAATCCCTTATTGTAAAGTTACTTGGATTATGTTGGAAATCAATATAATTTCCAATATTCTCTATAAACTGCAAGCTAGCTTAAAATGCAAGTCTTGAAGTCTTGCTCCACTTTTTAGCATCCTAGCTTCAACTTTATTAATTGATGATAGGTCTTTAGAAGAACCTATCTCCAAAATTCAGCTCAAGGAATTGGGAGAGCCCAATGCCTATAAGCCACATAGATCCCCCATATGATTGATATGAGTGTCAAATCTTGCAATTGCACCAAAAAAAATCCACCAAAGTCTACACCTCAAGCAGCCTGAAACTAGTTGTGTGCTAGACCTTTTTTAGCTCCTTGTAGAAAAGGTAATGCTAATGTCACCACGCATGGGGCAAAGACACAAATACATGATGTTGGCTCTAACGACAATTGATGTAGGTCTCTAAAAAAGTTCATCCTAGAAGTTAGCTCAAGGGTTGAGAGAATCTAAAACCATATAAACCTGACATTAGCCCCCATGATCAATATGTGACTCAAGTAGTCAAGTCTCATACCCTAAAAAAATGAGCTTTCAGGTCCATTGTGGTATGAATAAATATTTAATTGATCTAGTGAAATTGGATAAAGATTTTAGAACTACCTAGGTTTGGGTAATAAATTTTTGGAGTACAACTGTTTAAGTTAAAAATCTTTTCGAAGACAAATATTTTTATTTTTGGTCCAAACTTTTCTGAAATTACAAGTTGGCCTCAAAATGGCATACAATCTTTAATTTTTGCTTGTCTAGGGTGTTTAAAGAAACAAGGTTTATTTTGTGGCCTTTGTTTCTTATACTAACTTTACTGGTACTAGTTATAGCAATTTACTACTTATACTTTCTATGATTATATTTTCTATTATTACAGGCCCACCATGCTTAGCAAAATAATAAAGCTTAATTAAAGAGTGTTGATCGTCACCTGAACTTAGTTGGCATTGAACCCTGGCGTTCTTCTAGATTTCAGTTTATAAAGATTGCTAATCTCTACCATACCTTTCTTAGATCACGCATAAAGCAGATTTGTTCCATTTCCTACTTCAGACCATAGTCACTAATCAAGTTTTTAAATTTAGAGGATAGTGAAACTTTAATCAAGAAATTATAATATTAAGACATAAGGTTCGATTGAGTAACGTTCTTTGCTTGGAAATTTTTTTTATTGAAAGCTTGAAAGTGAAAATATTATAACCAAAGTATTGAGTAGGGAGATAAGCTACTAGGATCATCAGAGATACTTCCTCACAGAGAAATGGAGACACTCGACTTCTCTTTTGCTCAAATATGCTCATATGAATATGTCCTTTCTTAGCACTATGCCTCTCCTTTTATAAGGGAGGACTAATAGGATGCACTAATGGCTAAGTACACATTGATAGTTTCATGTGACTACAACTACCCTCACATGGGTATAGTAGAGTGTACTGTTTTATTGAATTGACAATTGACAAAATAACACAATAATGGTGCAACAACTTTTCAGAGCAGTTAATGTCGACAAGACTAGTCATCCATATTGAGATTCTACATGTCTTCATCTCCAATAATGTCTTTCAGTCCATTATTATTCAAATAATCATCAAAATCTTCATCAAGTTGAAGATGCTCGAGATCCTTTTTTTCAACTAATTCATGAAGATATTTTTTTGCTTTTTCTAATAAGAATTTTTTAGCTCCAACATCAAAGAGATAATCAAAGACATCTTCTAAAGTAGCTCCTTCTACCTTCATATATTTGCTAAAATCATTATGATAGATGTAATTAGTGCTCCCATAATGGATTAATATTTTTCCTTGTTTAATAAATGTCCACATTTAATGATAAATGTTTTAAAAACCAATGTCTCTTGCTAAAGCAAGATCACTAACTACTTCTTGTCATTCCATAAACTATTCTTGTCATTGATCATTGAGATCATCTAAATCAACTAATTGGACAAGATAATTGGCTGGTTAAGCTTTCCATTCTCATACTCAATTATTGCATAATGTACCTCAGCATACAGACTCTTATTGTATGGAATTTTTATTGGACCATCAGGAGATGTAAGAATCTAATGGATCCTTTTAAACATACACTATTGAAACTTAGTTAGTCATGAGAAGAATGAGTACTTTGGATCTAGGATTTTCATTAGATAAGCTATCATTCCATGTTCTCGGTCTTTTGTGATGGGTCATTTGGAAATATTGAACTTGCTGAGAATCTTACATCACCAACTTCAGATCTATTGGGAAAAAAGATCATAGTACTCAATGACTCCCAAATATCATAAAAATAATTTTGATAGTTGTTGATGTCGGCTGCATACCAATCATTGAACCATTTTTCTTGAATATAGGAATTTATTTTTTCTTGGATATCATAAGGACACCTTAGGTAATTCATTTTCAATTCTAAAAGGCTAAATCCTTGTAGTATTAGATAGGCAGAAGACAACAGAACAAAGCATGATCTACTTTTTGTATGGAATTCCAAAATATCCATAAGGATTCTACTAGAATGGGAATAATGGCATTCATTTTGGATTTCCTCCTTTTCCGCCTGGAGTTCTACTCTGATGATCACCATTGGTAAGCTCATAAGTTTAACTATCTGTTAAAGAATTCTTCGATTCCTATATATGTTTAATAGAGAAAGAAAATTGGTTAAGCCATAATTGCCAACGCATAAGTGCTTGCGTTTGCATATTTGATAAATTCTTTCTCATAAAACAAGTACTCATTTGCTATTAATTCGAATAAGAAAAGGATTTGAGGATAAAAACACTAAGAATTTTTAATTTTCCTTATGACTTCAAGGATTTCATTTTTTAGAATGAGATAATTGCATTCTACTTTATTAAAACTTCTACTACAATACTGTAGGGTTTTTCTTCTTCTTTGATTTTGATTACTATACTACAATGCTTATTGTTAGCATCTATCGCAATAATTAAATCATCTCCTTCAATAGGCAGATTAAGAACAAGAAAATGTTTACATGTCTTTTTGGAGTTTTGAACAATCTTTGAATCGCTATGGTTCCATGTCTAACTTACTTCTTTCTTGAGTTTCTGTTGCAAATGTTTTCTCAATTTAGCTAGATCTTCAATGAAATTTGAAGCATAGGTAAGATATCTAAGCAACCTTTCTAATTGCTTCCTATATTCAATCTTTTCAAGGAAATTCTCTATTATTTCTAGAATATGCTTTTGTATGATGATTTTTTCAGCTTTTATTTCTAAACCTAAAAACTCGATTTCTTATTCAGCATAAACGCATTATTTTTACCAAGAATAATAACACAATCAATGCATATATGGGTGACAGTTAGAATATCATCTTTGTGCTATTCTACGATCTTGGAAAAGACAAGGATATCATCAATGTAGATTAAACAGCAGTGATTAAGAACTTTAAAGATGTTATCCATTCTTTTTTGAAATATTTGGGGTGCATTTTTAAGACCAAATGTAATTAAAATCCACTTATAATGTGCTTGAGGGGCACTAAGAGCAGCCAAAGGAATGCTTTCCTCATCTATTTTTGTTTGTCAATACCCGTTTTTGCAATCCATTTTTGAGAACCAAGAGGCTCCTTGGATTCTATTGAAAAGAACTGTTTTATTAGGAATATAATAACCATCAAAGACAGTATTGTCATTAATCTTTTTATAATTGATTACCATTCTAACTTTTCATCTTTTCCCTTTAGCATGATTTCTTACCATAAAAGCGGGACTAGCATGAGGACTCTTACTAGTCCTGATTAACCTTTGATCCAAAAGTTCTTTGATTTTCTTATCAAATTCTTGGATATCCTAGTGTGTATACACATTTGTTTGACTCGGATAATAATGTTCGGATTTAACAAAGTGATTTTTGCAAATGTCTTATCTTTATCCCAAACTTTAAGTGGGCTATCAAGGTAGAGTTTTTTGGAATTGCTCTTGTTGTTTAGCAATCTGCTCTTTAATAGATAACTCAAATAGTAAGATTGTTAGTGCTAACTATCATTGTGCAAGTATTACCTTCTCACCACGTTAGCTGTGTGTAAACTCGATCTTTTGATAAGTGTAAGTTTTATTTAATTTATCAATAGGAACTTAGTGAACATTTATTGTGAATATCGTTTGGTTTATGGTCTATGAGCATGAAGAATATAGCCTCTAAAAATTATTTCCAATAATCACATCATGAGAGGGTTTATCAAAGCCCATAAAACTGGTATAATGCATTGGACTCATCCTATTTCTATGGATAATCATTCTATGGCTTCATTGTGGCTCATTGTGCTATTATCAGCTACCCTTACTTCTGAAACGTTCTCGACTTTTTTCGACATAAATTCTGAAAATAATGATCTTTTTCCAAAATATACATAACAACAACTATCAATGTAGGCACACAATTTATATTTATTATATCCCTCTAAATGTAATTTATTGGGATATAGATGTTATTAGGGTTTGTATTGTTGACTTCATAGCATATTTTCATGGTAATATTTTTAACTAATTCATCCTCATAGATTGGCTCACTAATAGTTCTTGTTTTATGCCCAATGATTTTTCTATCTAGATTCATACTTCAATCTACGTACACTATGCCTTGCAGGTTTAGAACTCACTATACTTATGTTACTGGTCGTGCTAATTGTATCATTTTCTTTGAGCTCTTCTTTAGTAGTTGAAGATCCTTTGCCCCATTCTGATCTTGCGCTCATGCTTCTTAATAATTGGATTTTAATGGTAATTTTACCAATCTCATCAATTTTATTATATTTTTCTATTGATTTTTGTGGGATTAATAAATCTAGATATCCAAGACCTATCAATTTTTATCTCTTACAAATTAGATTTTATCCTTTGAATTTTTTGCATTGGGGTAAGACTTTTAAATTTTTCTGCCTCTCTCATTGTTATCTTAATCCTTGGATCTATAGTATTTTATCCCATTTGTAGCTTATTTTCTAAAGTATCCTTAGTGGGTATCTTCCTCTTTTCATGTCTATCCCAACTGTTTTTATCTTAAACTATAGGAATTCATCTTTTAGGCTTAACATGCAGGTTAGCAATTGAATCTTACTTATCCATTACATAAATTGGTCGTAACTCCTGTGATGATTTGATTATTAAATTTGGTATATCTGATATCACAGAGCAAAGCATAAAGATCAATACCTTTGCTATAATATTATAATGGAATAATTTGCACTTGGATACTTCCAACATGGATACACCTATATTTTCTATCTTTGTTATACTTAAGGACATTTTCTCAATTAATAAGATTAACTTCTCCCACATCATATTCACAGTGTTTTATTTTTAGATATCCTTCCATCATTTCACATACATAATTACTCTTTAATTGAAAAATATCAATGAATTTTTTATAGATAATGTCTTTCTGAATTATGACAAGGACCCAATCTCCTTTGACTTCTTCGTTCTCATTATCTACAACAAATTCTTCTCCTTGAATATCACCAAGACTAGTTGAAGTACTTTCCATCATATGACTGATTTCTTCATAATTGCTTTCTCATATTCTTCTTCCAGTAAAAATTTCAACAATTCCCTTGTTGTTTTTCAAGGCTAGATCTGGTGTTTCTTCTTCACTAAGCTCAAAATAATGGAGACTACCCAAAGTCTCTAGAAGCTTGTTGTTCTTTCTATTTCTACATTCGTTTGTATAATGACCTACTTCTCCGCATGTGCGACACTTACAGTTGTTTCTCCCGGTAAGACAATAAGTGGCTTTTTTGAAAAATTTTCGTTTTTAGTGCTTGGTTTGTTATAATATTTTCATTTATATTTCTCTCCCCTTTTCTTGTAAAGCTCTAGCCAGTGCAAGAAAAGTAGCGTGCACCCACGCTCAGAATTACCCATCTCCACACGTATGAGAGAGGCAGAAGTATCCTACCATGCTTATGCTAAGCGTGAATAGGGCAAGAATGGGGAAATTTTCATCACACTTATTAAATGTGGTAGTAGATACTATATCCACGAATATAAGTGTGAAAAACGATATGTCCTACCACGGTTATAAGAGTGGCTAGCTTTCCAAGCCTATATATGTGGGGATACTTCTCATAGCACAAATGCTAATGCCCTTCATCCCCACCCTTACAATTGTGAGAATCTATTGGTTATTTGAATTCTTTAATATAAAAATACGTACAATTTGTTTCACAACTCTGTGTACAACATTATTTTTTTGTTAATTTGCATATCATTGTAATAGTTAATCAACATATATAGAACAAATCGTGAAAGATATACAAAAATAATGACAGCTACCATGGCAACATAAAGTTTGGTGATATATAATGATGTTTAATAAGTAATTGTCATTGTTTACATTTGACTAATATATAAACTGAGTAGAAAGTTCAAACAAGTAATACGTATATAAAACATGCTCGAACACCACTATCACATACAAATCTGCACTAAAAGCTTTCCTAATAGATTATCCATACATATAAAGTTTGAGGCAGAAAGAAAGCTAGCACCATATTGAATGTCAAAACTCTTGGGTATCACATGTAAAAGCCTCCATTTAGAATCTCAATTGGCTGCACATTACCCAATTATCCCTAGCAAACACCTAAAAACATCAAACTCATACATTACAAATTTCATCAAAAATCATACACAGATATGGTAATTGATCAAAGAACTATGTATGACATAAAAATATTTATTATTTGAGGAAGGACTTGAGAGTTACATACACCACCTTACTAGTATGTACTTTAGTGAGTTCATCATTGATTAGGCAGAAATGAACAAACTAGGAACCAATTTCCATTACAAGCATCACCACAAACATGCCCTGCCAGTCATGCAAAGAAGATATGAAAAACTTAATAAAACAAAGGGGCTGGACGAATATCTTGCTTGTAGGGATCAATGAAAAAATAAGTAAGCCTTATGATCTCGTAATCCAAACCAAACAGTTTTCAGCATTGCTCAAAAGTAGGCAAACAATATAGGGAGAAAAAAACAGAAACCAACAGAATTTTAGCTAAGACACCCAAAACCCTTACCTCCCTCATTCTTTATTTAAACTCAACTCTAGCCCCATCATAAGTTCATTCATCACTACATGAGCACAAATGGGCTATACAGGAAACATGGACATGAAAAGCTTGAAAAAGGAGAGACAAAATTATGTGATTCTTTATTGAGGAGATGAAATAAATTCATCACCTATCATGGTGGAAGTACAATTTTATTTATAGCTAAACTTCACCAGATGGAGAAACCAAAGAAGCATAATAGGGAAAGTTGTTAAAATTATAAAAACCCAAACTAGACAACTAAGTGGCCATAAGAAGCTACCATATTAGGCCTAGGCTAAAAACTTATATTAGTGGGTTGTATCCCATCGATGGTTGCAGCATTTATGTATGAGTGAACACAGCTCTATCAAGAAAAGGCCACTAACTAGTGCACAAATCTGCCAGCAAACTTGGGCATAGATTCAACAACACAAATTCATAATTTGGGCTAAATATAACAACACAAATCCCGCAAAATCTCACTAATCCTGCGATGCAAATTCTCCGACTAGTCGAACACATTGAAGGAGTCCTTTAACCAACTGTCAAACATTTATATGTATAAATTAACATTCTAACTAATGAATGGACTTACATTAATATCTTTCTTGTTTTTTAATTTCGCCAGTAAGATCTTGTCTGATGCTTGCAAATCAACCTGCAATAGTAATGTCAAGCTTGTGATAACCATAAATGAATCAAATTTCAAATATATTCCTTCACACTCAATGGCTAGTTTTATGAATGTACTACTTGATAAAAAATCAATAAGATTCGATATAATCTTATTATGTCTGACCATGGGCATCTCACCAAGTTTGAGATTAAGACCTAGAATACATTACAATATATTGTAGCTAACCTGGGCATCCTAATATGTAAAACCTAGAAGACATTATAGTATATTGTAGCTGGCTTCAAAGCTAACTACTTACATTTATACCTATATCTGCATCTAACTATTAATTGCATAAACTTTCATTTAATTTCAAAGAGGAAAACAATTGAACTTTGACAATGGATATTAACTAATGATTAAAATCTCTCTGCACATATTGACAGCAAAATTGATCCACTTCTTGCTTGCATTAATGATAAAACTTCAGTTGCATTATATATTTTCAATTGGAACAAGTTCTTATCTTGACTTTCATAATAGCCGCCGCCATGTGCTAAAATGGAAGAGCTTTATATCATAATCATCTAAGGCCAATAATATGACAAGAAATCATTAACTTCTCATAATTAACTATCTTGCATGACAATTATATATAATTTCACATTAGCACTATCAACATTTAAAAATTTTATCACTTAAACTAACTAATAATTGATCCCAATTTCCCCCGTAACAAACTTAATTACGTACCTTAGTTAAAAAAAAAAAGGAGGGAGATGACTTCCTTTGGTGATGGTTATTAATTTCACCATATACTTAAATCCTCTGCTCAAATTCCAAGTAAATGGGTGAGATATAATTGCTAAATAAATGGGTGAGATATAATTATGAAATTTCCTTTAGTTGATAAACTTAGACATTTCATCAAACACTTGATGTGCAGACCCTGTTTTGAACTTTTGTGAACCAACAAAGACCAAAGTTTAACACCAAGCCAAACTCTAATCTTAGTTGTTGGTACCAAATACTTCCCTTCAATGTCTAATGATAGGTGCTTGAACCCAAGCCATCAATGACTACTACTTTCCTACATGATTACAGATAGTAAGTTGACAACCCAAATTCTTGAGGGAAAAATCAAAATTTATCAAATATCAACATAATCATATGTTCTAATTGTAATTCAGTGTGATTAGCCAGCAATATTTGGAATGTAATTACAGGTGGAACAAACCCAAAACCATTAAAATCAAACATAACCCACAATTTGAAATTCCACTTGATCTTTAGGTAGTAATTCAAAACTTTGCTCTTGAACCCTAAATTTCCAATGGTAATGGTCTAGAAGACAAAGCAATTTGATAGATAAAAGAGATAATGACAACAAATAGAACATAGAGGAGGACAAACCAAAGAAACGACATAACAACTTACTAACATCTTTCAATTCTCAGTCTTATCGTGACCCAATCAATGGTGGCGAGGCTACTTACAAGTGGTCACCCCAATGCCGTGTATAAGTGTGTTGGTCAATTGGGATGGTGATGGTGGTTGTCTGGTGCTGTGATAATCTTAGATGCGAAGTTTGTTGCTCAGAATCCCAACAGCCTATACTAATCCATTGATGTAGTGTTCAGGTCCTCACTCCTCATGAGCTTTCAAGGGTTTTCATAGATTTGATGTAAAAGAGATAGATGAGTAGTTTTAGAGGTACAAAAGGTCTCTAAATTTTTACATTTCACTTATTGGGTGCTCAATCAAAATATTATTGGCTTGAGGAATTTTCCTATTTCGATGAAAATAGGCCCTGCTGCTACTACTCTTATACGTGTGGGCTGGGCTTACCCATGAATACAAGCGGGGCAAATGTCTCCACACTTAATATGCGTGTGGAGTTAGGACATCCTCATATTTCATGCCTACACTTGTTTGTGAGAGGCTAGATAAATGTGGAAAGGTGACAAATTTTTGTAGTGTCTATAAAATTTTCTTTTTCTGCTCTTCTCAGATTTCTTTCCTCATTAGTGAGGATTATCTTAACAGGCTAGAAACTATTTCTTCATTTTCTTTTATTTTTATAGATCAAGACATTGATCATTGACCCATTTTCTTAAATAAAAGATTCTTGTACCAAGGATATCAACAACATCCTTTTTTTCAACCCATGCAATATACTTTTCACTAATTATAGAATTGCTTGGATACGGTAATTTGTCATAAAACATTCCAAGAATTGGCTTCATAATACCCAATTTTGTACTAATATTGATTAAATTCCGCAATGTAATTCTCCAAATATCTCATATCCCATAATTCTATGTTATTAATTTTTCTTTGCCATTCTCTAGCTTTTTCTTCAAAATCAATTCTAGCTCCAATGAATTCAGTTTTGATTTCTTTACATAATTTTTTGAACAAAGCAGCTGCATCATTTCAATATGTTTTTACCTGTAGTTCATGTGGTATTTAAATTCAATACACTAGTCATACCCATTTTCCAGTGCTCAAATATTTCTTCCCTATTAAGGGCTCCATTGATGTTTAAGATGTATCATGTTTAGTTAATTGGAGTAAAGCTAATCTCTTCAAATGACATATTTCTCCTTAGAATAAACCCGAAGGAAAAATTGGTTTTTTGTCCTGTTAGAGCATATCTAGGTCTCATAAAATGGGTATTTCTTCTAGAAGGTTCACCAAATTCTTCAGGCTTAAAGACAACATTGTCAACCAGATTGGACACGATTTCATCTATGTTGAGCTCTTCTTCAATCTCATTGATTTCATCGTCAAATATCATTTTACCATATTTTTTGTCTAATCTCCCCCTAATTTCTTCTCAAGGAACAACATTAAGATCTTCTACTTTAATTAGCTTCATCTGTTGACATGTTTCTTCTTCTAAGTAGACATTATTAATCCCTTCATTATCATTGGACAATACTTCTTGTTTTTCAGCTATTGTGCCCCAGATTTTGTTTAATTCTTCTGGTTTTTCTTCTTCATCAATTATATTCTATAATTCCTCAAGATTATATTGCGTATACTCCATTCTCTGCTTCTTTTTCTGCCTTTTCAAATGATTTTTTAGTTAATTTTTCTCCCACTTTTTTTGAATTTTTATATCATGCAAAGGAAATGGATTTTTTTGTTTTTTAGGTTTTGAAAAGGATATTTATATTGAAATAAAGAACTAATACTTAAATTAGATTTTTCACTATGTATGATCTCGTTAATTAAAGAGAAATGGATTACAAACAATTGCGTTGTTATCTCCTTAGCTTCAGTCTTAATTTTTGCTAGTTCGACTTTTAATTCTAAAACTATATCAGTAATATAGTCTAATTGTGGTGTTACTGAAGTGATTCCTTCTTATGAGTGAATAATTAGGAGCAAGGTAAGTAGGTGATGATTCAAGCATTAAACGTAGTTAATTAGCTTAATTAGATATTAATTAGCTTAATTATCATTTTTATTTTTTTTATCACGTGATTCTGATACCAGTTGAAAGAGGACTTTGAGTAGTACTTATAAGAAGAATATTACATGCACAAAACTGAAAATTTTGAAAGTTAGTTTTTAGGGATTGGGATAAAAAAAATGAAAATTTTAAAAACTTGGGGTACTTGGTGTAATTTAAAAAGTCATGCTTGATCACTTTTGGTTCCATAATATATTAGCCTAAACTTAAATGAACCTCAAAATATTTTTCCAAAATAGTTGGTTCAGAAAAATATTAACTTATACTTCGATGGTCCGTGATGTAATTTACCCCCATACCTTGGAATTGAACTGTAACATGCCTCTTCCTTTGTAGTAGTGATGGAGATCTCTCCATACCCCTTAATTTAGAGAATCAAATGAGTCAAGGTAATCTTATTTTGCTGGCCCCAAGTTGAATAAATCGTCCACATTTTGTTTAAGAAGCAAAATAGCAGGTCACGGACTGATTCCAAAGAGAATCAAATGAGTCAATGTAATCTTATTTTGTTGGCCCCAAGTTGAATAAATCATCCACATTTTGTTTAAGAAGCAAAATAGCAGGTCACGGGCTGATTCCAACAGCAAGCCCAGTTTTTGAGAGCTTAATTACTTAGGCCTCTTTGAGGTTTAAGTCTAATATTTAGCAATGACTTTGAAGTTCAAGAAGTTAGCTTTCCAGCAAAGCAAGTTTCAACTCATTTGGACTTCATTTACGTATCCAAATCAGCCAATAAACCCAAGCTATCCAAATTGCCCAGTTGAACCAGAATGTACCCGGTTTTGAGTATGTGATTTCTTAAGCTACATTATGGTTTAAGTATTGGATTTTTACATTTTTTGGTTCCCCTAGATGTCACCTTTCGGGTCCAAGCAAGAAAAACCAATCATGATCAATTGAAGTGAAGAAATCAAGGCATTTTGTTCAACCTACCAGTTTTTGGTCCAAAACTGCATGATAAAATGTTTTAGTGAAAATCTCCCACTTTAACATGATTTACCCTTGATTTCTTTGCAGAAGGGATTTTGACACACCCTAAGGTTTCCCCCTATGGCTTGAAATCAAAATCATACTCACTTTTGATTGGTGGAAACAAGGTCAGAAAATCGGGCTATTTTGGAGTTTCTAGAACCCCGTTAAGCACCTAGATGTTTCTCCTTCTCAAGTGGGTTTTCTCAGGTGCTTGGTTGCTTGCCTACATCAAACCATGTCCAAGTCTGCTAGAAACATCATCATTTGCTGAAGAAACAACATTGAAGTGTGTGAACCAATGAGAAAATAAAGGAAGAATCAGCACCTTGTATTTTGATTGGACAGCCGAAAAGGGGATGCACTTTGCGGCTGCTTTTCTCTACATTTTGCTAAGTAATGCTGCTATATTAGCTTAGTTAAGGATGTATTAAGTTAATTATATCATTTGTTTTACTTTCCTTAGTATTCTGGTTGTAATTAGCATAAGTTAAGCAAGCATGTAATCTGGTTTTGTACTAAGCGCATATATTAGCAAGTTAATACGTTTCCTTCCTAAGGAGGAAACCTCCACCCGCTAGCTTGCTTGTTTAGGTGCTTGCTAGGCCATGTATTAATATGAGCAACGGCCACTTTGTAAACACATACCTGAATTTTGAATGAAAAACCAGAATTAATAGCATTGTGCTTCCATTCCCTTAAACACTTTACTTGCTTATCCTTAATTAGGTCGATTAAGGTGGTGATCAAGTAAGTCTTAACTCTTAATTAGGTAGTGTTTCTGTATCCTAGTTGAGTTTAAGGGTCGTAAACTCTATCTTAGTGGTGTTTCTATATCTAAGAGAGGGTTTAATTATCCTTCATTAGTTTATGCATTTGCAAATTCACTTAAACTCACGTTTGATTTCAGCTTGATTTCCTTAAGCACTTGAAATCAGGTTTGAGTGTTTATTGAATTCTTTCTTTTCCTTTTCCCATTTAGAATCCCTTGATTCTAAATCTATTCCCTTCCTTACGTTTTAGCTGATTCACAACTAGCTTTTAACGTGCCATTCTCTTGAGTTTTCCTTGATTGTACTCGCTCTTGGTTTTAAGCTTTCACTCTTGAATTGAGTTTTAGCTTAGACCCTCAGGAGATACATCAAGTAGAAAAACTAGATGTTTAACATGATTGATTAGAAAACTTGGAGAAACTAGGAAAGAAAAAAGAAGGATCCTGAAAGTTGTGTTTTTAGTTTAGTTTAACTACAAAAAAAGCTTAATGGACATGAAAAATCTGATATATGGGGTACTAGAAATAATTTGAACTTCAAAAGTAGCTATCAATGCTCTAAACTTTCAGTAGTCCTAGGGTGATTTTATATGGTATTTTTAAGACAATTTGAACTTCAAAGTGAATGTAGCAACTTGAATTCTATATGTTTATGTTGTTTTAGGGAAATTTCATTTAAAATTGACTTAAAAGTACAATCTAAAATTACCCCACGCTACCGAAATAAATTAGCCCAATGTTTGTAGCATTAGGAGCTATTTTGGAAGTTCAAATTATTCACGCATAATACCCTAAAGTTCATATTATTGACGTATGACAACCCAAAAAAAGTGACACTTTAGAAGTCTAGTTCAATTGTAAAGAAACTCAAAAGAACCAACCCCATGAAGCAAGTGCTCATCTCTAGATTGCTTTATCACTTCTCAGATGCGCTGTAAATTATGTGATCAACCTAGGCATTCTTTTTTCCTATGCACCTGCTTTCTCTCATGCGCATCTATATTTCACACCCTTGTAGTTTTATGCAAACGTGTTTTACTTGCACATGATGCTTTTCTTCTTTTTTTTTCCCTTTCTTCACAATGTTTCTTTCCACCGTTCAATTTTGAAATTTCACTAAAATTTAGAAACTATTCAAATTCGAGTTTGCCTGCTCTCTAGGTATGCAATTTTTGTGAGATTTTAACATTTTTTTTGTGATTCGTTTTGTTTCAAATTCTAAATAGTGAGTACTATATATGATTATGTGAAATCTACTCCTATTGTAGATGATGAGCTTAATAATCAAGCTCCTTCAATTTTGAAACCATTTTGAGGTTCCAATCATGACTACATACATTGCTCATATAGTTTTATCACTTTTTTTTTTCTTTATGAGTATTCTATTGAAGATTCTAAATATAGTTCTTGCATTATTCGAATAAAAATCTTCAATTTCTTGAAGATTTTGATTATAGTGATCTAGAGATTTTTTTAATGATATAGTAAGTTAGGAGTTTTCAAAGATTCTTTTTTTTATCTAATTATGTCTTCTGTTTTATTATTTCGAAGTTAATGTTGACAGATATAGTATGCTAATTAATGTTCTCAACTCGGTAGTTTATGCTCACAAACATAGTGATGAATGTTCACAAATAAATCTAAATAGTTGCATGTATTGTTCCAATGAAAAATCTAAATATCTTGAAGATTTATACGTGTTATGAAAATATTGCTCTATAGGTTCTGAAGATTTTGATTATGTGTTAAGTTATGTTCATAATTATAGCAGGTTATGTTCACAGACATATTGACTAATTTTCACAAATATTTTTAGCTAATTAATGTTTAGTATTATATTAGGCTATGGTCTCAAACAATTAATAATCTTCACAAAAATTAGAAGACCAAAACCTAAATATTTTTGTCATTAATTTTATTATATTCACAATGTATAGCCATTTATGTCCACAAATACTAACTAATGTTCGTAATCTGTTCTATAAACATTTTTTCCAACTTTGTTGATAGAATTTGCTTTTTCTTATAACAAAGTTGTCTCTTGCTGATAAAAGAAAAGGAAAGGTTGTTATGTCAATTGATCAAGGAAAAGAAAGGTGGAATCACTTATGTTGGCAAATAATGGGAAAGGGAAGTTTATAGAAGCAATGTTGGTTGTTTGGGTAGTTCAACCTTTATGCGCTGATGTTTTGGTTGAGGAATCTAACTAGTCATAACTAATTTGGAAAAAGGTAAAACCACAACATGAAGGTTTTGTTTTGTGCAATGAATATGCTTTTAGAATCGATTTTGGTATTAGATATGGTACACTACAGTATAAGGGAAGGACTGATATTGGCTGTGCAAGGGAGCTTAGTTGTATCAAGCGAGGGCATAAGAGGGTAATAGGTAAGCAGTGAAAGAAATATACAAAGATTAAATGTGAGGTCCAATTATCCAGCTAGACTTATGATCTCTCTTGATAGAAATGGTGAGTGGCTTGTAAAAAGGCATGTCATGCAGCATAATCATTGTTTTTTATCAAAGGATGAAGTGCATGTGATTAGTTCTAATCGAAAAGTAGAGAAGGCTTGTGTGAAATATTTTTGAAGGATAAGGGAAAGTCATGTGAAAGTTTCACATGCATATATCAAGTGTTAAGGAAGGAGGCTAGTGGTTCTCTTTGTCTTGATTTTCTTACAAGGGACGTTTTTTATAATCTTGCTAAAGAGGAAAAGAAAATGCTACAAGGATATATAAATCATCTCATGGAGGCTTTTAACTCTAGGTATCATAATGAGGAAGATTTCTTTTGTGTATTTGAAATTGATGATGGTTCTTTGGTAACCTTTTTTTAGAGAGATGCACAAATGAAGGCCAATTATCATCTCTTTGGGGGTTTACTTGTGTTTGACACTACATTTCAAATAAGCCAGTATAATATGATATGTGCTCCTTTAGTGTGTATGAACCATAATGCTAGAAATTTGATAGTGGGTGTGGGTTTACAGTAAATGAGAGAATTGAAAGTTTTGTTTAGTTATTCAAGATTTTTCTCAAGTCTATGGATGCTACTCATCTAAGAACAACAATGACAAACACATCAATCTCCTACTATTACTAATGTTTCAGTCAAATATTTCTTGACTTCAAGCATCAACTATGTGAATGGAATTTGTCTAAAAAATCATGGTCGGAAAACTATTGGTCATTCGAGGGTAAAGGATGGCTCTATTCACAAGTTTGATCACATACATTTTAGGCGTGATACGGTGCCAGAGTCTGATTTTTTGCTAGAAGAGGTATATTTTTAATTATTTGGTAATGTTAATTTTTGTTTATTGTTCACAATATGTTGTAATATTATTTTATTCATAAATGCGATTGTAGTTGTTCACAATATCAAGAATAATTGTTCACAATATATAATGTAATCTATGTACACAATGCTTTAATTGAAATATGATTGTTCACAAATATCATTCCTGTTGTTCACAAAATTTATATATGTTGTTCAGAACAGCTTTACTAATATATTTTCACTACATTCATTGATTACTATTTGTGTTGGAAGAGGGATATTTTCAATTATTTGGTCATGCTACTTTTCTCTATTGTTCACAGTGTTTTGCACATCACTTTGTTGACAAATGTAATTGGACTTTTACACAATATTTAGCATAATTGTTCACAATATGTAATATAATTTGTGCACAAAATGCTTTAGCTATTGTTCACAAATTTGAAAGTTCACATATATGATTATTCATAAATATCATTCCTATTGTTAACAAATTTTATATTTGTTGTACACAACTCTTTTACCATCCATATTTTCGCTATAGTCCTTTATTATTTGAATGTTGTGTTTCTATTTTTGCTTTATTTAGCTTGGTCGAAGAATATAATTGTGTTGATCATGATTAGATGATTAAGCTGCATAATATTAAGGAGAAATTATATGGATCATTTTTCAAAGGATAATTTTTCTAGGGGAGTGTTGTCTTATTAGAGGAGTGAAACCACTAATGTAGCTTTGTTGAGGCATTTGCATCGAACTTCCAGGTTGTTTAATTTTTTGTAACATATTTTCAAACGTTATTACTGAGTGAAGGAGAAATTAGAGAGATGATAATGTTAGGAATAAAAAAAAAAGGTTTCCCTGAGATATATTTGCCTAATGTTAGTATTTTAGAGCATGTTGTGAGCATATATATTTTTAATATTTACAAGCTTTTTGAGTTGAAATATATATAAGGGGTGTTGTCCTCAAGATATAGTTAGTTTAGTTAGACTCAAATTGGCACAAATTATGTGTTTTTTGTTTTTAAGAATCATGATACAAATTAGTTTACATTTGAGGTGAGATTTCGTAATCAAGATCACACAATTACATGTAGTCACAAGAAGTTTCATGAGGCAGACATATTGTGCTATCATTCTTGACAATATATAACATGCATTGTTTTGAAAGCTTCGAGAGGCATACATTTTGAAGAGGTAGACAAGAGTGGCTAGGCGAGTTACTAATTCAAAAGCAAGTTCTTCAAATGGTTTGCATCTATTTTCTTTTCCAGACTTTATTTTGTGAGTTCAAATGCATAGAAAAATTTATTATCTTGTATTAGACAGTGAAAATAGGGTGAGAGCAAGGAAAATTTACGAGGAGACACATGAAATCTTGAAGAAATTCATTGAGGTTGAGGTTGGTTCTGTGCGTGTAAGACCAGACTGTTAAAAATAATGGCTCTAGTTTTAATCCTATTGGTTTGAGACAGAAAGGGATCTAAAATATTAGAAGGGTGAGGATAATTGAGAAGATGGTTGACATAGCAAGATCAAAGAAGGCAAACTTCCATATCATCCCTAGTCCTCCGTCTTCATCATGCTCAACTTAAGTAAAAAGCCATGTTTGACTTGTTTGTTTATTCTTAATTTTTTGGTAGTCCTTTTCCCATTTTCCTTTTTTTTTGTAGATGAATAGAAATTTTGATCCTAATGATATATGCAAGTTATTCAGCTTGATTTTTCGAGAAAAGCATGATCAATCCAGTGGTAATGTATCGTATAACTTAGATTTGAATATTGCACTGTACTGAAGGATTGATTTAATTTTTTTTATTCCTACACAGATGATAATGGACATGAGATTATCTTTGTAGTTTTTCAGTTATGAAGTAGTTGAATAGATTTACTATGCTATTAAGAGTTTTTAAGAACTACATTGATCTTTATAAGGATTTTTTTTTTGTGTAATGGTTGATCTTTTGAGAAGTATGTTAAATACATATAATAAGTACGTTATTCATGTAATCCCACTTCCTTGTTCACAAAATAGACATCACTTGCTCACAACCATTGTTCATAAAAACTAGTGCACTTGTTCACAAAGTTAATAACATTTGTTTACAAGAATCTCACTAAATTGCTCACATTGTATACATCACTTGCTTACAAGGTTTATAGTAATTGCTCTCAAAAATTATTGTTGTTGTTCACAAAGTAAATAATAGTTATTCACAAAAATTTCACACTTCTTGCCAAAGTAGATATCACTTGCCCTCAAGTTCATAATAATTGTTCACCAAAACTAGTGCAGTCATTCATAAAGATAACAACAGTAGTTCACGAAAATTTAACTGACTTATTCACATTGTAGACATCACTTGCTCACAAAAACAAATGAACTTAATAACATTTGTTGACTAAAATTTCTTGTTCACAAAGTTAGAAACAATTGTTGACAAAAATCTATAGTATATCATAAATGCTTTTTTTTTTCCATTAACTGTTGTTCGCAAAATGTGTGACAATTGTTTATAGAAGGCTCACTAAATGTTTGCAAAATGTTAATCCTATACAACCATGACCATATGTATACAAGTTGTAACAATAATATTTGGGTTAGAAACTAGCTTTCCTTTCCTTTGTAGCTTCAATCCTATTATCTATAGAGCCATACCTTTAATCTTGGATAAATGGATCCGATGATGTGGACAGATTAGGATTGATTCTTTGATGCTCTTCATAATGTTGCGTATTCTTCATTAATGTAAATCTAACCTTGTTTTCTTCAGGGGTTGGTATATCCTTATAGTAGTGGCGCCTCCAAGGCTTCAAGTTGTTTGACCTATATAAGTTAATAGATAAAATCTTTTTTTAAGAATTAGTAGTAGTAGTAATAGTAGTAGTAGTAGTAATAGTAGTAGTAGTAGTAGTAGTAGTAGTAGTAGTAGTAGTAGTAGTAGTAGTAGTAGTAATAACTACTACTACTACTACTACTATTCTTTTTTGAATTAGTAATATGACTAATTGCTTACATCATCTTCTTTAAGCATACATTTCTATTGTTTTCCTCTGAAGTATCTTTCCATATGATGCATGCAATAAACCCCAAATTTTTTGTGTTTGTCTTTGATCCCTAATGCATCAGGGAGTGCTTTGCTTTAAGCTCTCTAACTAGTTCATGCTTTGGATGGTTATCATATCTAAGTATCCATGCTATGAAGTTTTCCAACAAATAAGAAATTTAATAATAGATATTAATATAATGTAGTTAATTTGATGTAATTTACTCATTAAAGTGGTAAGATGTCTTGATTTGTCATCTCTTCCAGGACATTGTCATATGTTATCTTCTATGTGGTTTTCTCGTGTGCAAGTTGTCAACGATGTCATACCTTTGATATTTCAAATTTATGTAAAGGAGGAAATAGTGTCTTTCATAGCATATCGATGCAAGTACCTGTAAATTATTATACATTGTTATGATCTTTATGTAAATTATTTGAAGATGGTTAGCTTCATAATTTGCTTTTAGTTGAAAACTTACTATGTTAGCTTTTTTGGTTGTCTATCCAATTGCGTCTATGTAGCTCCCCTATCAATAGACTTTCTAAAGTTATCATATCTCTACTTTTTTTAGGCATATAAGTTATTTGTCTCCATGACATGCATCCACATGCAGAGGCGAAGCCAGGAAATTAGGAGAAGGGGGTCGGAATTAATCCGACTTCTTTGAGACAACAGAATGGAATTGATATTTACATCACAAGGTGATGGTGATGGTGGTTATGGTTGAGTAAAATCGTTTCCATCTTCTTCATTCAATGGCGAGTTTTCGGATTTCGAATTTGAAGGTAACGACGAATATTCCTTACCTCTCTTTTTGAAATATCTATGCATTTTTGCCTACAATTAAAATTAAACATATAAATCAAACATTTATGAGATCCCTAAACTATAACCAATGATTAATTAGCATGTAAGTCACAAGATAAATGACCAAAACCACTACAATTGTATCCAACAATTGAAATCCAACAATTGCATCCACCAATTCAAACAAATGGCAAAACCCTAGAATTAAGCAACGCAAACCCAAAACCCACCCACGGTGTCTTCTTCAAGCCTCAAACATGAGAATTAAAATCAAAGTATCAAACTAATCTACAAATTCAGATTTAACCTACAATTGAAATAAAATCTACAAATTGAGATTTGAGAACGCACAAATTTGGATAGAGATGTGAGGCCGTGAGGGCCTAGCTGCGCTGCGCAAACAGCAAATCCGTTGGCAGCGGGTGGTGGACGGTGAGTCCGCGACGCGGTGCAGGTGTCAGGTGGGCCGATGGGCAGTGGGGTGAGTTGGGTTTGGGCAATGGAGTGGCAAAAAATTGAAGGTCGAAGGAGACAACTGGCCTCACGACCTCAAATGCGAAAGAGCACTGGTTTTAAAAACAAAAACAACAAAAAAAAAGTTGGGAAAAAATATAGGAAGGAGGAGGTTTGAACTTGTGACCTCGAGCACACCAAGCCAAGGCACTGACCGCTAAGCCATTGCAAATTTTATGTTTATCTTCAACAAATATAATACATATACTTAACTTTTTATTTTTTTAATTTTCTGACATATATATAATTTTTTTTTTTGAGAGGGGGGTCGGGTGACCCCACTGACCCCTCCTTGGCTACGCCCCTGTCCACATGCATTTTTATGATCACAAATGTCATGGTAGATGTTCACACAATATAAAGAAGTTATTCACAATTACATGCATGTTACTTAGGAATGTGGTTTTACTTACAAAGGCATTAATTGTTATGAAAAATCTTAGTGGGGAAGCTCTGTGGTTTTTTTTTTTTTTCTATGTTATTCAATATGACTACCCAAATGTTTATCACATTTGAGTCAAGCTAAACTCCTAGATGAAGTTGTTTAAAATAAAATTGGCTTCCACTAAATTGTCAAGCATTAAACATCAATCAGTGCATCAAAAGTTCACAAGCACGACTTTTTGTGGTGCAAATGAGGTGTAACAGCCGATGTCGGTGGAATTTGAACCTAGGTCCCTGATAACAATACCTAGTGATCTTACCACATGAGCTAACTAACACCCTCCACAAGCATGACTTTTTCTAAGAGATAGTCTTTGTTATTTAAAAAAAATAAAATTGTTGATTTTCAGTGTTTTCATGTTTTACTTGTTCTTCACATCTTCTCATTCAGAAAAGACATATTTGCAAATCAACTTCCCTTCTTTTGACAAATTTCTCAATATGTCGACAAATGGTGAACAAAATACTTCTGGAAAGTTGTTTGGATCTCTATGAGGTTGCTTCCATTTTACATTTTCTAGACTTATTTGTTTGTCATCAAGCTGAGGTTTGGACTCTGTAACTTTTTCTTTTGGTTCTAAAGTGTTGGAAACTAGTGCTTTTGCAACATGAGTTTCCAAAACAAGTTTTTTTCTGATTTGTTTTGAGAAATCTTTGAATAACTCACTTTTTGTGCTTGTTTCCTCTTGTTCTCAACATCATCTTCATTTGCTTGACTTCCTTTAATGCTGGAATCTTTGTCCCTCATGGGCTAGACTTTATTTCAAAGAAATCACTTCTAGAATTCTTCTTATTGGATCCTCTTCGGCACTGTGATCATCTTCTTTTTCTGTCGGGTTTGCACCATTGGAGTTTCACTATCTGTGAATAACGAGTAGTTAGGCATGTTTGGATTTTTTTTTTCCTTCTTTGGCTTCATTATAGGTAAGTTGTTAAATAATTTCCTATTATCTTATTTGGCATCATGCTACTCTTCAGATTCAGTCTCAGATGAATCTATGTTAGATTCAATGATAAGGTCGAATAGCTCAGAGAAGATATCAACAACTTTTTGTCAAAGTTTATGAATTGCTTCATTTCGACGATACTTTCTCGCCATGTATTTCATTTAGTTGCAGAATTTACTTTTTGCACTGATGAGACTCTCAGAATGTATAACCATGCCATCTACATCTTGCTATTTTACAAACAAGTTAATAAGGTTCTTCGAATGTATAACCATGCCCTCTATGTCTAGGTACATTACAAACATGTTAAGCATAAAAAAAAAACTTACTGTTTGTATAGTCTAGAGAATTTCATTTTGCATTTGTTCACAAAACTCATATTATCATTCTCGAAAATATATCAAGTTATTCACAAACGAATATGTACCCTGCTTAATACCTATCTATAGTGCGTATTATCTATGCATTTGAATTGTTCACAAAAATTCATATAGTTATTCACAAAAATACATCATAGATAAGTGTCATTCTCATCATTATTTATGTGTATTCCAGATTTTTCATATTTCATTTTAATTATTCACAAAAGTCATCTCAAATGTTCACCAGCATTTTTAGTCAGTACTTTCAATCATATTGGAGTAGTAACCTCAAAATCTGATATATTGTTGTCCTTTTTGTCATTTTTTAGGAGCTTGATGTTTAAGTCTTGGGACCTCTAAAGGAGATTCTAGACACCCCAGTCCATATTTTTTTCGTCCCTTTCTTCATGTAATTACTTTCTGATTTTTTTTTTTCTTTTGTCCATTCCAATATGGTTGGAAATTGTCTTTTGATAGTTCTTTAAACGAATTTAAATATGTGGAAGTAGGACATCTACAATTGAATAGATAGGCATTAGTTTTTTTTTTATAATATGTATGAAAAGCACTTTTTTCATGGATTTTTTATCTTAGTAATAAGAATATGATTGGACCTTTATAAAATATGCATTGTCCCTTCTTCCTTGTCCATCAATAAGTCGGTCAACTATGCACTGAAAATAATTATATGATTTGATATCTTTAATACTGATAGTATTCTTCAAAAATATGTTGATGCAATATCTTTGTTGGTTGTCATGGAAAAGTGTATTAACCATGTAGAGAATGAAATTCCTTTTGAAGCTTTCTCCTATATCTTCTCTTGCCAAGATGAAGATTGGCGTGTAAACCAATTTTGGCGCGCCTTTATGTTGTAGTCCCAAATCCTTTCTCCAATTGTGCAACATTTGAAGAACATCTTCAGCGTCATAAATTTCATTTTGAACTTCAACTATTTCTTGATCAGTATATGGTATGTCTAATGCTAAATGCACATCCATTGATGTTATATCAGTTTGACTTGTATCAAAGATGCAAGATTTCTACGCATGTTTGTTGAATTTCTCCACTAACTAAGTTGATATGAGCCCTAGAGCACTTACAAGAATGAAGGTAAGGAAGCCTCCAAACCCCGTATATAACACCTGAGTGTGGCTTAAAAGGATCTGAATCGACTACCTGTGCCACCAAAGATGCACCTGACTTTTCAGAAAGCCTACTCATAAGCGCCTCACAATTAATCATCCTTGTTGTGGATAACTCTTGGGATAGGTGATCTTATGAGAAGTTTCCCAAGCAACATGTGAACAAGGAAAAGACATGTTGAAAAGACATGTGGTGATTTGTGAAGCCAATCGTTGATCTTTGAATTTGTTCCTAGTAACTGTCGGCAACCCGGGAAGGGATTAGGGTGTTACAGATGGTATCAGAGCTGACCGCAACGATGAGGTGCCCCAATGGATAGGAGAGCCCTGGTAGTCACCTAACAGGTAAAGATACTACGAGTGGACCATAGGTCAAGAGGAATAGTAAATCGCCTAGTTAGTGAAACACAATGAGGACTTTGTGTACTTCGAGGGTGGCGAATATGACATCCTGAGTGTGGCTTAAGGGGATTTGAAGTGACTACTTATATCGCCAAAGATACACCTTTTTTTTCCAGAAAGCCTACTGTTAAGGACTCCACAATTGAGCGTGCTTGCTGTGGAGAAGTATTGGGATCGGTGACCTCCTAGGAGGCTTCCTATGAAGCAAATTATGGAGGATGAAGCTTGTCGGAAAGGGTTGCGATGATTTGTGGGGTCAGTCATTAATTCTAAAAGTTATTCCTAGTAACTGTCTGCGGCCCAAGAAGAGGTCAGGGTGTTACACGATATAGTCTATTGCTTTCCACCATGCTTCATTGAAACTTTCAAGCACATAGCTGAATCCACTCAAGGACATTCTTGTTTCAGAAAACCTTTGGTTTGCTCCTCTTCACTGTCATTTTATGTTTCATTCCTAATTCGATCAAGACTTTTTTTTTTCTTCTTTTTGGGTTCTTTATCTCTATTTTGTTGTATTAGGTCTAATTGTTTTGCTTTTTTGCTTAGACATTGGTCCCTCTAATGCCTTGGACTCCTTTTTGCTTCTTGCTCTCTTTTTTCTGAGTGTTATCTTTGGTTAGAAGCTAGTTCCTCTTCATATGATGTTGTTGTTGGCTCTGTAGGACTTTGTTTATGCCTGATTGATCTTCTCATAGTCGGATCTGTATCATCACGATGTTTTGTATATTTCTCACCTTTTGGCATTGGTTTCATCTTTGTTGCGGTACTTGTGATGTTTTTATGGTTTCTTGTATCTTCAATGCATCCCATGTGTGGAACATCATCATCCTTATCATTTCCTGGTAAATTCTCAAAACTTCTTGTCTCGAGATTTTGATGTTCTCTTGCATTGCTTTCAGTATTTCTCATCTGTGGAGCATAATGTTATTCATTACCATCCCTCTAATACTTTGCTTCTCTTCAATATTTTGATTGTTCATTGTTTTTGCTTGCTCTTGTTTGATTTTTTTCATCTATCATGTTATCTTCTTCATGATCATCACGTTGGCTGACAGGTTTGCCTTTCATCTCCATTTTGGGAGCAACTGTTTTTCTTCTTATTCCTCTTGTGTACTCTAGCATTGGGGAAGCAAATTCTTTTTGCTTGATATTTGTTGTCACCTCCTCAATAAATGTTTTCGTTGGCTTATTAATGGGCTGCTCGTCATCTGTCTAGTTATTCATTCCTAAGTTTAGTTGCTCAATGACTTGTTTATCATCTGTGTGAACTCAGTCATTTATGATCTTTCTGGCTTAGATCTTGACATATCATGAACAAGTTTAGAACTATACAAATAGCAATTAAAACATAAGTATATTCTATATTTTATATTAGTTATTGCAATCATATATATTTTTGTGATACTAAATTTTCACCTTTAGTACCTTAACGTGACACGGGCGTGAAAGGGGTTTAAGAATCATTTTTTTTATGAGGGCTAAGATTACTTATTTTGGCTTTTTGCCCCATATTGTAGGGTGGATCTCGAAAGATCCCCCTCCAAGTCGTACATATGACTTTCTTCTAATACGGTTTTCCACAGGAGTTTGTCGCTAGGTATTTGGCCAAATCGTAACCTTTAACTATTTTGATTTGAAATTTTGAATAGAATAAAAGTGATTTCAATCGTAATCACTCTAATAGAATAATTAATATGTTGAATATTTAATTTGACGAAAGAAAAGACATCAAATGAATAAAAAGGGGAATTTTAAACGAATAAAAAAACACTGGTAGTGTTGGAAGCACTTGTGTTACATGAGCAAATCAGAATCGGGCATATCTTTACCCGGAGTAGAGCATAAACGTTTAAAAAAGAAAGACCAAGCCAATAAAACAACAAGAAAATGACATAGTGATTTGGATTGGATCTGGATGAAAGGATACATCAATGAAAAGTTCGATGAGTTAGAAAATTGTATTTGAATTTTCTATGTTAAGTATATTTATTATATTGTACTTATATTGGGAACTAAATAAAGAAATTAAAAGTAATATTTCTTGCAAAATATTAAAAAAACCCTTATAACTATATAGAATCTACACATATTAATTTTTTTTCACACTTTTCTTGAACTTGAACCATATCCATCAAAAGGTGCATGTACGATTCCGCAAAGCCCACGGTAGCAAGGGAATTAGGGAAAGTATACAAAAAAAATAATTCTTTTCTATTATATTAGTATTTTTCTATTAGATTAGTATTGGCTCTTTTAGATTAAAAAAATGTGATTGGTCCAATAACATTAATATGTATATCAAATTAGGATTTCATTTAATTAGCAATAGTGGCACATTAACTTCATTTTTCCTATTCTAGTCAGTAAGATCATGAAAATTTTTCATTTTTTATCTGATTTGATTCGTTCTCAATAGCCATGAGATGATCATCTTAGCATGATTCTTTTCTCAACGGATGCTCCTATTCCATTCGTAGTTTCCTCGAACCATGTTTTCTAAACAAACCAAAGCCAATCCGAATTGATCATGTAGTAGGCCTTCTACAGAACGAATACATTTCTTTATCAACATCCTATATTTCATCTACACGAGCTTTGATATCATTAAGGACTCTTTTGATGATCTCTTATTCACTTGTAATTCTTATATCTATCTTTGCTCTGTTGGTAATAACACTAGTAACTGTTTACCATATAATTTGTTCACAAAGCAAATTATGGTTGTTCACAAGAGATATGACTTATGTTCGAAAACATTCTTGACTTGGCTACAAGTCAGATCAATTGAGTTGATATTAAGGATATTACTTGTTTATAAGTCATAGAGAAGTTGTTCACAAAATAAATCACCAATGTTCACAAAGCAGATATGATATAAGAGATCACCACTATTCAGAGAAGCAAATATCAACTGTTCACAAGAATATGTCTAATATTCACAACACATATGCCAAGAAGCTCATGCATATGTACTGGTCTAACTTCAAAAAATCAATGATTCTCTGTTGCCCGCAAGGCAATAAGTCGTAGTTCACAAATCTTATAATTCATATTCAAAATCCATATCTAACAATTTACAAAATTAATAAGCACACTACTTGTTCAAAAGGCCAATCAATAGTTGCATACACAAACACAATGCCATGCTCACAAGGCATATTTGTAATGTTCACATTCCCAATCTAACTTCTTCACAAAATCAATAAGCATTCTACTTGTTCTACTATGTCTGCAAAAGTTGTTCACAAAGCAGATTTCTGATGTTCACAAGCTATATTAAACATGTTCATAATTGAAATCACAAAATCAATAAAGTATGTTCTACAGATCTGTATGTACATTTTTTTTGAAGTTTTTTGGTGAAATAAGGCCATGATTTTTCCTCTACCTTAAAGTGATCAAGCAATTTTAGAATTTCATAACTTCTGTACCTCTTCAAAGGCGAATCATGCTGTTGAGTTTATAATCTTTTCTATGTCTATTCATTTACTTTGTCGAACTCCATTTTTGTTATATGTAAACATAAATTAAACCAAAATAACATAATTACAATGTAATTTTGAAGCAGTAAAATTTTCCAATATTTTGTGTTACTATGCTCACTTTTTGAGTTCAAACCTCCATTTTTCTCTTGAATCCTATTAATATGTGTTTGAATTGTTTTAGATCTAAAATTGAATGTCACAAAATTTCACAAACAATGGATTTTCAAGTCGAGAAATCTTGGAAGATTTGGGTTGGAACAATAGTTTGTAGCGAGAGAAGTAGGAAGTACAATGGCAAAGATTTTTTGAAATGCTTTCTGTTCGTCCTGTTAACCATTTCTTTTCAATTTTTTTTTCTACACCACTGCGCAAGTTTGTAAGTTTTGATACATGGATGCCCACATAGGAGTCGGTGGACCTCAAATAGGTACACCTAGCTTGTCTATATAATGACGGCAGCCGCTGCACAACCACAACCCCCTCCCCCCCCCCCCCAAAAAAAAAAAAAAAAAATCTGTCAGAGCAAGCATCAGTATAGCTGTCGAGAACCATGTGCTTTATCTAACTTTATAGCAGTTGAAGGCACCACAACGTTTCTAGGGAGAGCTCGTTGCCTTATAGGCTGAAGACACTGCTGCATATTCCATGCGTTGCTACTTGCCGAAAGATGTCAAAGACGATGAAATGGCTACTATATTACAACTATTTACATCCATTAGTGGCGATCTACATAAGAGGAAAATCTAGTTTGTACTTCGTTACAATGGAGATTGAAGGGGAAAAAGATCTAAAAAATAAATACTGAATAAGATAATATAGAGGCTGCTGGGATGAGCATGCCGGTGAACATGCTAAGTTCTCACAGTTAAGTATGCACAGTTATTGACAAGAAAACAGACAGCCATTACTCCATCTTTACATGGGCTTCTCTGCCAGCAGTCTCCACCTGCAAATGCAATCATCTTTAGTTCAGGCTTATTATTGGAAGCAATAGAGCATTCAAGCATTAAAATCAGGATGAAATGGACGCATCTCTTAAAAAAGCGGCCATCCTGCCAAAAGAGGCCCTTTTCCCGAGGGCGTCAATGATCAGTTGAATGTTTGGTTAAAAGAGGTATGTGCTAGCTTCTTGGAACTAAGAAGCTTGCCGCCGGGATTTTCAGAACACTTTGGGATTTTGATGCCTGAATGTCACATTTGGCTGAAAATTTGCCACATTTATTTTGGCCATCCAATAACCATCAAGTGCCTATCTAAAAGGGAAAGAAGAAAAAGAGTAGCAGACCGCTTTCCAAACACCTATAGGCAATCTACGGCCACCTATAAGCAATTAGCTAATTTGTTTTTCGCCAACGCCTCAGTCTTGCACTTTCTTTTCTTTCCCCTTCTCCTATCAGGCAGGATCTCAGTATTCTTTATTATTATTCCACATAATTTGTTTTTAATGTCCCAAATTTCCTGTACTAACTGCATTTAACCACATTAATTGTCTAATACTCCTGAACCATTCATTCTTATAGCAAGTAGGCGATAAGGCTAACCTCGGAATTCCATGAAGTTTGAACACCACAATTGCACATCACTGTAAAATATTAACATTGCTGGTGATTACCCCCCTCAACCCCCCCCCTCCCCCAAAAAAAAAAGGTGATGCAAGGATAACAGCAAAAAGGTGGACAGGTTAACAATGCCCTCAAGCCCATTTAGCCTCCAAATCTGTCATGCAGTACCAGAAGCACGTTGAAAGGATCCGCCCCAAAGACCTTAAACCTCATTACAGTTTGAACTCCTGATCTCAGGGTTTAGAAGGAAATAATTTCTACATAAGCACAACTGAATCATGCAGTGCAAGTAGTGAAAAACCTCCAGTGCAAGGTAGGCTTGGCCTCTACCAAAATAAATTCCCTTCAACACAAACTCAAAACAGCAGTACCCTGTAAGTGGCTGATACTTTGAACTTCAGACCTCTTGTTTGCTAGACAGAGCACTGGTGTCTCTCTCTTTTCCCCCCCCCCCCCCCCGCCCCGGGCTTTTTCTGTACGACAATAAACTTATCATTGATGGCCCTTCTATTCAAATAATAGCAGGTGCAGAAAAGCACGCGACCAGAGTATCAACTACAAAGTTGTGTGTTCATGTTCATCCAGGCATCACATGAAAGAATTTAAGGCTAAACACTGGGGCAAGCACAAGCATCGATTCAAAATGTGGCCGATCCGTGATGAAACAGCCCACACAGGAAAGGTTTTCGCCGCAACATGGAACATGATTTCCACATTGATTTTTCCATATCGAGACCAAATCTGAATTTTGAATCCTTGAGCACAAGCAAATACTAAATTAACAGTGAGGGATGTGGTACAGAGTTTCTGAGTAGGTTGACAATTGCTGTTATCATGGTGACAATAGACAGAAAGACGAATTGTGCCCTGAATTCCTTTTTCTTTTACTTGGCCGCCTTCATGGATATGATGTGTATGCTTACACACATGACAAGTTCAATGTTGTTTTTATCTGACCATACCTGTCATCATTAAAGGAAGAAGCCAATTCCAAGTCGGAATAGAAAGGGATGACTTACATTCCAATGGCTTCAGGTTGTCAACAAAATCAGAGTATCTGGAAAGCAAGTTCAGCAGTACCGGCTGCTATTGGTATTGTGGAATTGGTGCTGCAGGTCTATTGCATCCAGGATTGATCGTCTATTAGAACCGGGAGATCGAAAAAGAAGTCATGTGGTGAATAGAAACTTGAGACATTGAGAATTGTGGGCTACAGGTAGATTCCTCTCAAAACTCTGGAGAAAATACCCCAAGATAGATATCAAACCAGCTTTACTTTATGCGCTATCGAGTGTCCTACCTATGGCTGAGTGTCAAAGTGTCTTAACTTAGGTATTTGAGGCAAAATGAACAGTCATGTAACCTAGATATAAATAATTTTCCATTTAAGCATGAGTGTGTCCAAAAGTTTGGGTGGGTCAGATAGGAATGTCATATTCATGGATGAGACTGTCTTGTGACAAAACGTCCGCATTGGAAAGGTTTAGAAGTTGAGCGAACCAAATTTCACTCCCAACACCCACAATTTGCTACATGATTGCTGCATCAGTACAATTCCACGATACTACAATCACAACCAAACCAGGATTTTGAATCCTTGGTCATGTCAGGACAGATAGAATTGCTACGGAGGGCATTCGATGGTATACCATAAGTAAGCCCAAGAGCTACAGGTGGATGAGATAAGAATGTTACACTTGAAGCGTGGCCATGCTACAGATGATACAATCGAACACCATTCAACACCCCCCCCCCCAATAAAAGGAAATAAGAAACCCGAAAATAAATTAAACTTGGCTACTGTAGGAATCGCAACCATAGAAGAGGTGAACAGTGAGACTTGTAAGGATAGGATAAGGCAAAGTAGCTTGAGCAAGAAAGTGCATGATGTCGTATCTCCTAAAGAATTCTATGGCAATGTGTATTCTAGGAAGAATAGGGGATTTCGTAATCTAGGAATCCTCTTTTAGGATAAAATCTTTTATTTTCCTATATTATTCTTAGTTATCAAATCTTATCGTAATCTTTAGATTTATTTTATATTCTTTTCAGCTGTATTGATTCCTATATATACCCCCTCGTGCTTTGAGGAAAAACACACTTGAATGAATTGAATTATTAAGTTTTTAGAAATTCTTGTGTTATTTTCTAGGTGTGGGAATTGCTCTCAGAGCGTCCTACATCAAATTGGTATCAGAGCCTTTGCGATCTCTTCCGCTGTCCTTTGATTTCCCCTTTTCCTTTTTTCCCTTACGTTCAAAAAAAAAAAAGAAAAAAAAACGAAGAAGAAACCCTAACCTCTGCCTCTAGCCTCCCCGTTCACCACCCAGTAGTGGCTGGCCACCACCGTTGACCACCACCAAACCTCCGTCACTGTCGGCCGCTCACCGGAACCCTAAAATCCCCAAGTGCAAACCTTCACTGCGCTCATCACTCGCGATTTTTGCACCACCAGACTCGTCGACCAACACCAACTACCACCACACCAACGCCCCTTGCTGCTGCTAGCCGGAAACCTAGAAGCTCCACAAGTCGAGCCCTGATTTGCGAAAACGCTAACCCCCAGAAACCCTAGACCACAAATTTGCATCCAATCCCTCACATTCATCCCAAATCGATTTCATTCCGGTATTACCCACTAAATTTCGACCCAAAGCCCTCAAACAATTGAGGAAAATTGTTACAGATCGTGATTCGATTGCTTATTCACCAACTCAGCGAATCCCTAGCTGCACGAGGAACTCTACTTGCAATTGCCAGGCTTTGCACCTCCAGCGACGGACGACACCTCTTGCCGGTGCTGCCTTGCCGCCATGGACCCCCTTCCAGAAAGCATTCTCAGATGTCCCACTGCAAATCGCTGCCCGTTCGTCCTGCTCGTGGCTACGGCTGAGAAGTCCCTGTTCGCGGCTACTGCTAAGAGCCTAAGAAGCCTCCGTGGTTACTGCTGATTGTTCCAAAACGTCACTGCCTATAAGTGCTCCAAAACACTTGATTCAGTTCTGTTGCTGCAGAGGTACGGAACCTAAGCCATTACTTCGCAAATCGCCAAGAGGTACAAGGATCTCAATTTACTTCGATAAGAATTTGACTCTCCATAGCGAAAGTAGCCTAATTCCTAATTGTTTGGGTTTTTTTGAGTGTTGCTTAGATCCTGATTTTTTTCCTTGCTGCTTATTCCTTGCTTGGTTCAAGTCGTCTCAATAATCCATATCAAACTTTTGTGATTTGTGGTGTGTGCAGTGGTTGTTTATCGCTGTCGTTACTATTGCAACTTGATTTAATTTCAGCACTTACATCTTGCATTCATAGTTGCATCCACCATGTCATCCTCACCCAAACAGCCTTACCAATCTCAAATTAACACCCTATCTGAAAGGCTTGACCGTTAAGATGTTAGGTTTGACCAGCTCGAGGCCAAAATTGACAAACTTACTCGAGCATTTGAGAAGTTACCAATGCTTGACCAACCTCAAACCCCACCCCAATTTTCCCCTGACCTACTTGTGGGGGGGAATGATCGTCGTCAGTGGGTCGTTTATAAGTCAAGTCAAGCTAATGAGCTTGAGGAGAGAGAACCAGAACTAGTGACCCCATCTAACCCTCGAATGCAAGGGGAGGGGAGTAACTTGAGGTATGACCAAAGGGACCATATGAACCGTCGGTTCGACACCCCTAGAGATGCTAGGAAAACGGGTAACCCTAAGGAGCCTAGGCATGCAGACCTTAAAACTGACCGTAGGAGTGTTCACGAGGATTACTCTAATATTACTCGAAAGGTGAAAGTTGATGTACCCTCTTTTGATGGAAAGATAAATGCTACTACTTTTCTGACTGGATAGTTGCTATGGAGGACTATTTTGTCTGGTATGAGATGTCTGATATTGAGCGGGTTCGATTTGCCGAGATGAAACTCATAGGACCTGCTAAGAAGTTTTGACAAACTTTCAGGAGTCACCTTGAGCGAATGCATCAACCTCCTATCATTCAATGGGAAGTTATGAAGGATAGGTTAAAAGAAAAGTACCTCCCTTCTTTCCATAAGGCACACCTTGTCGACCAGATGTTAGACCTTAGATAGTCCACCTCTAGTGTGTCTGATTACATCAATAGTTTTGAGGAATTGACTCAACGTTGTGACCTTCTAGAGGATCCTTCCATTATTATAGCGCGCTTTATTCAGGGCTTACAGACTGACCTTAAGAGGGAAGTAACCTTATCTGCGCCTTATACTCTCGATGAGGCTTACCACAAAGCTTTAGAGGTTGAAAAACTTGATAAGCTGTACCCTGCTCCTTCCTCTAGGGCCCCTGTCCAATCTGTCCCTAAGATGAATGAGTTTTCTATGAGTGCTTCAACTTCTAAGGGTCACAACCCTCAAATCCCACCTAGACTAGCCCCGCAGGGAGTTTTCTCTGGTACATCTCGTAACCCAGTCCAATGTTTTAGCTATCGTGGGAGAGGTCATTATGCTTCTGAATGCCCTCACCGTACCCTGGCCCTAAAACATGAGTTGTTTGGACCACCTGAACTTGAGGAAGAGGTTGTCAACCCTGAGGGAGATTTTGAAGATCTTATTGATGTTGAGAATAGCCTTCTCCATGATGCACATCTTGGAGTTGTGAAATTCCTTTTAGCCAACCCAACCATGAACGATGAGTGAAAACGTACCACTATCTTCTATACTCTTGTGATGTGTGGGGAAACTCTTATGAAAATGGTTATAGATGGTGGCAATACCATGAATGTTGTTGTTGAGGCCGCTATAGAGCGTTGTCATCTTAAGGTAGAACCTCACCCCCACCCTTTCAAAGTAGCCTGGGTCAACAAGACCCACCTCACAGTTATCCATAGATGTAAGATTCCGATCCAGATTGGTAGTTACAAGGACGAGGTTTTATGTGATGTCCTCCCAATGGATGTCGCTCACATTCTCCTAGGTCGTCCTTGGCTTTATGATCGGAATGTCTCACATGACGGGAGAGAGAACACTTATACCTTTAGGTACATGCTTAGTTTTAAAAAGTGCGAGGCGCACTGAGGCGCATAGGGTCCCAAAGCGTGAGGGGCAAGGCACAAGGCGAAGAACCACGCATCATGGATGCGAGGCGCACTTCTATGCAAATTTTTTTTAAAGTATTTCATATTTCACAAAGCATGTTTTGCATAAATAAGTTAGATAAATGCATTAAAAATGTGACTAGACATCAATGTGACTACTAACACCACAAATAACCTTAAAGAATGTTATCTGATTATCGTAGTTCCCCAATGCACGTACTTACAGTACAAGTTTAGCTCACCTTTTAACTCTCAAGGGAGGAAAAGAAGGAAAAAGGTAAAGCAAGGATAAAAAAAAAGAAGAAAAAGGGGGAAGATATAGTCTCGCATCCTTGCGGCGCACCTCATCCCTTCGAGGTGCTAACCCGGTAGCCTCACGCCGAGGCGCGCCTAGGCGTGCCTCAAGCGGGCTTTTTTAAACTAAGGGCACATGAATAAGAACATCACTCTTAACCCATGTCGACCTAAAGAGCTGCTGTCTTCCCCAGGTCCCAAACCTTCCCTAATCTTGTCCTCTCCCCACAATGTATGTCTACTCCTCCTAGAGAAACTATTTCCCTCCTTCACCACAGATCTTTTGAAAGACTGGAAAACTCTAACAAGTTCTTCCTAACAATCTTAGCTAGGGAGCTAGCTTCAGACTCCATTGCCTTCCCTAACGTCCCTTCGGGTGACCTGTCTCTCCAAGACCTCCCCATTGAGATTGATGACCTGCTTAAAGAATTTGTTGATGTTGTCCTGAGGAACTTCCTAGTGAGCTCCCTCCCCTTCGTGACATACAGCATGCTATTGACTTAGTCCCTGATTCCCAACTCCCTAACCTTCCCCATTATAGGTTGAATCCACCTGAGCGAGCAGAATTGAATAGGCAGGTTCAAGACCTATTGTCTAAGGGCTTCGTTCGTCATAGCATGAGTCCATGTGCGGTCCCTACCCTCCTTACACCTAAGAAGGATGGATCGTGGAGGATGTGTGTTGATAGTAGAGTCATCAATAAGATTACAGTCAAGAATAGGTTTCCCATTCCAAGGTTAGAGGACATGCTTGATTGTCTTGCTAGGGCTAGCTGGTTATCTAAGATAGACTTGCGTAGTGGTTACCACCAAGTCCGTATTAGACCAGGAGACGAATGAAAAACTGCCTTTAAGACCCAAGATGGCTTATTTGAGTGGATGGTTATGCCTTTTGGGTTATCCAACGCTCCCAGTACCTTTATGAGACTCATGACTCACATTCTTCAGCCATTTATGGGAAAATTTCTGGTTGTCTATTCTGATGACATCTTGGTATATAGCAAGTGTAGGACAGACCATGTTGACCATCTCAAGCAACTCTTGTACGCACTTAGAGAGGCCAAGCTCTTTGCTAATCTGACAAAATGCATCTTCCTTCAAACCCAAGTCCTCTTCTCGTGGTGGGTTCCAACGCTTCCTGGTGCAATGGTCAGGACGGCCCCAGTCAGATGCTACTTGGATTACTGAAGATGAGTTTCGTGCTATGAATCCGACTCTTTTAGAGTGGTACCTCCAAGACAACTCGTCGGCGTCGAGTTCTTTTCCGGTGGGGGAGAATGATGTCGTATCTCCTAAAGCATTCTATGGCAATGTGTATTCTAGGAAGAATAAGAGATTTCGTAATCTAGGAATCCTCTTTTAGGATAAAATCTTTTATTTTCCTATATTATTCTTAGTTATCAAATCTTATCGTAATCTTTAGATTTATTTTATATTCTTTTCAGCTGTATTGATTCCTATGTAAACCCCCCTCATGCTTTGGGGAAAGACACACTTGAATGAATTGAATTATTAAGTTTTTAGAAATTCTTGCGTTATTTTCTAGGTGTGGGAATTGCTCTCAGAGCGTCCTACATCAGTATGTTAGTAGCATCATGATTTGTATTAGTAAGATAGGAAGGCAAGCCTAGGAGTGTCGTAAGTTCTGACTAGTATTAGTAAAATGCGAATGCAAGCCTAGGAGTATTTGTTGTAAGCTATAACTGAAGCAATAAAAACTTTAGCGCATCTAGGCCATAAGGAGAAGGTCCTTTCACCCATGTAGGAGCATAGTATTTTTAGCTACCCAATGGGGGTACATTGCATATCTACCCATTTTCCCTTTATTGCCTGTCAATTCTCTTTGCTCCCTCTCTTATGACTTTGTTTATCTCATACTTTTTTTCACTCTTCATCAATCAAGTCAGCCATCAATAAATCATATTCACTTGCTTAAATCCCAGCTGCAAATTTCCAATTTTCCATGACATCAAACCAGAACACATACACACAGAATAGTTGACTGAAAGTATCTACAAATGTTTCCATGACTTCATATGGTGTATAGGAAAGGATCAGTGAAGAGTAAGATGAAAAGAAGATAACTACAAGATCCATCTTCTTTATAAGGGAAAAATTTTCAAAAATTTTCCTCTTCCTACATGGAAAACAAAGCTTAATAAGGTAGACATGCCAAAAAAATAATTTAGTGTAGAGGAGAAACAGAAACATTATGGTTAAAGAGCACATTTGAGTAAAAGCCACCTGATTTTGAAGAAGCAGAACAAAACGCTGACTATGATAGCAAAATGCTGGTGAGAATTTGCCCCCACCCCACCCCCCACCAAAAAATAAAAGAAAAGTTTCCTTCAAACAAGAAACTAGAAAGAACATGATTTTCATGCATCTAGCAATACTTGATATAGTTGGCCCAGTATGAAAATGTCAAGCATGAATTCTAGATGAGGAGAGCACTGAGAAAAGCTATAGTTATAAGACTCACTGTTTTTGGGTTTCTACGTATTTGTGCCTGCTGATAAAGGTCCACCAGCCTTTTCCTATGATGAGGATATATCTGCTGCGATAGACAAGGCTGGTGAGAGAGTTTTCCAATAAGCTCCTTTATGCGGTTATAGATACTACACATCAAAACAGCCATGTTAGCTTATGCCCAAATAAGATGTCAAAAAAAGAAACAATTCAGCTGCATGATGAGTTAACTTTACAGCTAACAGTTTCCCCTACAAGCTTAAATGTGATATCAACCCATGAACGTACATAAACCCAGCTTGATACTGGGCAATTTGACAAGCGCAGTTGAAGGGACCTAAAAAGAATTGCATGGGGTATGATTGTAAAGCAACATTTTTCTGCCAGACTGTCTTCATCATTCCACTTCTACAAATACATGGGAAGTGGTTGAAATAATCCTTTTAAGCATCACTTGCTCACAATGACATGATTAAAGCTAAAAACTCAAAGTACCACAAGCTAGAACTCAAAAATATAAGAAAAATATATCAATTATACAAAAATTGAAGTTAATTGTATAACTTTAGGTCGTTTTATACTGTAAGCAAATCTTGCAGGGAAAAAAGACAGTGAAGGAGCCATTGCAGCAGATCAGCAGTGATTGGTTCAACACCCCCCCCCCCCCAAAAAAACACCCAAACAAAAAAAGGCAAAAAAGAAAAGGCTAATTTTTTGTGGTGAAGCTGGATGATTACGGCCCCTAGCCCAACCAAATAATGGAGTTAGTCTATGGCAAAAGGAGGCAGGTCAACTAATTTCCTAGCAGGAGGTATGATGCTTTGCCTCATTCTGAGAACACAAACTGTTTATCAGGGCTTGGCTGCAGTCTCAAGTCTCAATTCTGTACTCTGTAGTGTTGACAGAAAAAGGAGAAAAGGGGGGTACTGGAACCTCAAAGGTCACTTGCTCGACATTTTCCAAGATGTTATCAAGAGTTAATTAAAACCTAAATCAAAGCAAGTATTAATTTGAAGAAATGTTAGTGTTGTCTTGGTCAGCGATTCTCCAAGTGCATTCAGTGCCGAATAACTTGCTCACGACTTGTCTGAGGCTGGAACTGGTCAGTTAATGGAGTCACTGCCCTGAGGGAATACAAATATACAAGGCAATGGCTTGCGCAACTCTTGCCTAGGCACGGCTTAGATATGCTCACAGTTACCAGGGTGGGGGGTTGATCTGGATCCATAAATGAATTCAGGATGGCAATACACAAGTTTCAAGAATCCCTAAGCATGAGGTAGGTCCAGTCAGGATGCTATTTCAGATTGAGATTCGCCATTAAGATCCTTTTTGGGTCGCCAATTGAAGTATTACTAAATCTTATTAACTTTGGAATGGAAAAGAATACAAACTAGAATCCTTGGAATGCTAATTTCCTAAAATATTATTACTGAATCACTGCTGTCAAAATTATAATTTGCCCATACTCTTTTGTAAAGTTTCTGCTTAATTGATGTTATGGGAAAGAGTAAATGGCTTCTACAACTCCTACATAATGTAGAGGTAATGTCTTTCCCCATACAAATTACGCATTGTTCTTTGCACGAATTCCTGTACTTACAAAACTAGAACTCTCTACCCTCTATCTGATATTTTCCATAAGAGCCAACCCATCTACATTGTCTACCTACTCTCTTTTTCTCAAATTCCACTATTCCCTCTCTCGGCATCGTCGCCCATGGCTTCGAATGCTACCTCGCCACTATCCAATGAGGCAGAAGACTTGCTATAGAGATAGAGCGATTGAAGCTGAAGGATAGAAGCACCGCTACTCTCGCAGTGAGTTGAGTACCACTCTTGGATGCAACTGAAGAAGCACAAGTGCTGGAGCCTTTTTGGAAGTCTTGTGCTCGTTCCACAGAGGCCAATAGCTTGGTGCAGATTTTTCAGTAAGATTTATGGATTTTAGAGTATTAGCACAGACTTTGTAATGCATTTCTTATAGAAAGTTAATACATTAATCAACCCCCCCCCCCCCCCAAAAAGGTGAAAATAAGAACAATGAACACCAATGTGGATCCCTACTCAGCAGGGTCTAGCTTTCTAGGGAGGTCTGGATATAGAATATCACACAGGCTGATTTCCAGATACCCACCAAAAAAAAAAAAAGCAAAATAGGTTTTTCAAGTTTTGGCAGGGTAAATCTTTTGTAGAAAAAGCCAAAGGAGTAAGCTAAGGAATACTAGCACTAAGGGACAAATATACACAACAATAACCACAAACCTGAAAAACCAGAGCCTAACAGTACATTTCATGTCACACAAAAACATCCAAGTAAACAACATATTCGCAACTATGATTTAATACTGCAGAAAAGACTTTTCAAGGGAATGCTGACCTGTTCAAGTTCGCCAGTCTAGTGTATATATATATGCCAGCTAGGTCTCCAAAAGAACAAAAAAAAGTTTTAACATACCAAACCGACCCCCTCAAAAAAAAAAAAAAAAAGAAGAGAGAACCATTTAATGAACCTTTTCGACATAGCAATAAGAGCTTCCCCAAGGATGAAGCCAACCAAAACACGTCGACAACAATCCAATATGGGCCCTGCAAGCATGGTCCAAGGAGATCTACATGTTTACCATTTTCCATTACAAGTAAAAAGTTATTCCTAAGAGCCATAGGCAAAGCAAACCAAGCTACAAAATTCACTATATCAACTTGATCTTCCAAGCAAACTCTTAGAGAAATTGGGTATGCGTAACTCAACTGGAGACTTCCATCTGCAATTTTCCCAATGAACCAAAAGTTAAGCGAAGAGTCCCTATTCTCATATTAGGGTCAACTGAAGTATCTTCATCAGCCCATAAACCTGATCTAGGTAAATGACACATCAATTGTTTCTCATATTAGTTCACTTTCTCCATCCTATCCCCAGATTACAGGAGTTTTTATGCCATATTGAGTCACGTATCCTCTTCTCCTTCGCTGAAAAACACTTGTTGCTGTTACTTGAATCTATCATCATCAACTTTTAGTTGTTGCTGCTGTATGAAAATTTATTCTTCTCACTAGAGCTATCTGGCCTAGTTGGGTCACAGCTTCAACAACGTGCTGATCCACCGTAACAGCAGAGTTTTTTGTTTATTGTAATATCCGGCTGAGTTGGTGCTATTTTACCATCTAAATGTTCAGGTCTGTCACTTGGGTCCATTATTACTCATAGTTGACAAGTATGTTACTGAAGAGCCTTAGAAAATCGTTTCTACCCTTATACATACTATATGTATACATATGCACCTGTAGCTGGCACAGCTATGTATTTGGCAGCTACATACTCGGCAACAATCTCTGATGGCTCCCTCGAAAGGATAATAAACGATAAACTACAATAATACTATGAAACAGTGAAACAAAAAAGCAGACAGAGAGCTAACCTTAGTCTATGTCTGTTGCAAGTGGCGAAGAAATCAACAAAACCGTTTAAGATGCTCCTGACAGCACGGAAAACCTAGTAAAGTGGTAAAGAGAAAAAGTTGCCATATAAGAATGAACTTAAGAACACTCAATAATTCAAACTGAAGTCTAGAATAAACTTTGTAGGTTACCAGACCTTAGAAAACAGGTCATTCCAAAGTGAACGCCACATTGAAACCTCATATGTTGTTGCAGTTGTTACAGTTGCCTCTGTGGCTGAAGCAATACAAAATACACTATACAGAGTTGACCATAATTCTCCAAGCATTTCATATACAAGGCTACAAGCAAAAACAATGAAACTGGCCAAAGCAAGGACCAAGCGCACTGGTGCATGCATGATTTCCCAGCAGATCCAAAATACTGGCAACATGATAGACAACACTGCAAAGCACATACAAATAAAACCTTGGTGAGAATAGTTACTTCCTTAAATCTCAGTGCTACTTGGACTAAAGCGAAGCCCATGTCAGAGTGCAGAGTACACAACAAGCCTGTCGAATTCAGCTATTTTCAGAATATTTTGCGGGGTTTTAGTCTAAATAAAGGATGAAGTACTTAAACCCACGTTGCAGTATTGATACCTAACAAGGTCACACCACAGAACCTAACCAGACTGGTCAGTTCATCCACTTCAACTGGGAACCTATCATAGTCCTGTGTACAAATTGCCTTAAACCAGGATTGCAAATTACCCAGTCAAGATCCAAGAACAGCAGGGAGAACCTCACAATTGAACCACCCAGCTCTAGAGCTGGTTCATCCTTTCTTTTTTCCCAAGAAAAACGAAATAATCCCAGCTGCTACTGCCAGCGTCGAGCACGAGAGCTCCAGGCTCCACTCCACTACACCATGCACATCCAAGTATCATAAGCTCTGCCTTGCTTTTGTGTTATTATGTGATTCCAGTACACATAGCTGATTCTATTGTTTGTCCTATATAATTTTTCCAACCCCAACCCCACCGCTGGCCCACACGACACCTCACACTACTATTCCTAATCTTCATCCCCTCCCCTTCGTGCGGGGAAGGATTCTTCATGTATTATAATAACCAGACTCTAAGAGTGAATTTTTTTTTTAATCAGTAAATATGATAGTAATTTTCAAGATTGAAACACATAAATGTACATACAAGTCTAACATATATAAATATCATAACATTGCACTTAATTTACAGAATTCAGGTCAGCCAGCCCAACTTGAGTCAACCTGTTCAACCGGTTAGCCATTGACCACCTACATTAGCCAGTTCTCTCCCCTATCCAGTACTGATAGGGTGATAGCCTTGGCACTTGAGATGAAATGAAAAGTCTAAATAACATAAAGCCACTTAACTAATTAAATAGAAGCACAAAAGTAATGTGATGCAAGCTGATCGCTTACCAGTAGTCCATACAAGTGACAGGACGAACCATATTGGCGCTAGTATTATCTCAGCTACGCTGCTAACAAAATTGCAAGACGACCCAATAATAATCCAGATGAACGAGAAGAAGCTCTCCACTAATTCAATGCACAAATTCCAGAATGGAAGAAGGCATTGGAAGAACTCTACAAGAGGCACCAGTATTGGCTGAGCAAGAATGGAAAAGAATGATCTTACGGTCCGTGTGATCATTAGAAACCACTTAACAGCCTTCTCTAAATTATGCAGAAATAGCATGGTTCCCAAATACTTGATCCTCGATACCATTTCCCAAGTTTCTATCCAACCAAAGAGAGGCCCAAACAAACGAGATGCTGTTGCCTTAAGAAGAGGGACATTCTTATATAAATCATAAAATCCAATGACAACAGTTGCAATTGAAATGATCACATATAGCGCTCTTGCCAAAGGGCACATCCATGCCCGATAAAAATGACAAAAGACAGGATAAGACTGAAGAAATATCACCCACGATGGAAGCCCAGATTCTAAGAGAGTAAGTAAACGCAGGTCATTTGTGATTATATCTCTTAGCTTAAACGGAAGGTCTCTATCATCAAATCTGAACAAAATTAAGACATCTCTGTATTCAGTTGCTTCAATGGTATTCTCACAATGGTCAAGCGGGTCAGCAATTCCCTTGGGTGCCTTGGGTGTCTCCTCCGAATAGATACCAACTTCGATCCCCGAACTATTGGATCTAGTGACTTTCCTTCTTTTGTAAGGAACATCCAGAGGTGGTGGTGTATATAAGACATCTATATAATTTTCAGCGACCACAGAATCAGCACCATAACCCATCGCAACAGTACAATGCAATGTACTCTCCGCAGCAATGTCATAAAAGCACGGAGTTTCTTCATCTGAGAGATCCTCCTCAGCATCATAGAATTCTTCTTCTAAACAAGTTGAAAAACAACCAATCAGTTACAAGATTTATGCAATAGACACAGTAGAGCTGCACAGTTACTGGCATAGACTATAGACTACATCTATCACTGGATGATTTAACATAAGCAGAAACTAATAACTTTTAGCCAGCACAGAAAGATTAGCATGTCATATAAACCATCAACTTCCTGCCAGAGAAGAACATACATTAACATGTAAAGTAGCTAATTGTCTCCAGCCAGGGAAACTGGTGGTTTACTTCTCATCAGATTAGAAAATGTATCACATCATCACATAATTATGCTATCAATGGACAAAAAAGAGCTCTCTCCATTCAAAATCAAACACTTTTCCTTGACAAAGTGATAATGTGATAGTGGCTTCCCCATCTCTCCTTACTTAGTGATTAACCTCAAGGCCCCAAATTATCAAGCTAAACTCTATCACCGGATACCTTGTTTGCTGTCATGTATCTTTAATTTTCAACAGTGATGATACAATGAAGCTCAACATGCCATATGCAACATTTCCAGAAATTTCGCCATATAACTGCATATAATTCAGTTGAGGACAAATACATCTTCAAGTAATAACATCACATCAACTGCTTTAACTTTCATACTTTAACAAAAGCCCCTGATCCCACAGAAAAAGTTCTAGGGCTATACACGACATATCCTAATGTACATAGGAGGGCTGATAAAGCATTCTAACATAAGTATCCTCGCTTCACCTCTTCAACAGGAAACGCAACTACAGCATCTCACTAAATCTAATCTTCTCATATACTTTTAGTGAGCTTTTTAATATCTACCAATATCCCAAGGTCAGACATAAATGTGAATGAAGAAAGTTTACTTGATAGAACCAACAAATTGTTAGGTTAATCCATTTTGTAGAAAGATAGGCACCTGAATTAATCAAAATGAGATCACAGTTACCATTCCGAATTAGCATTCTAGAATGTAAGAGAGATAAAGAAGACTAAGAAGAATTGAAATGAGGTTATAAAATTAGGCACATCTATGACTCACAGATGACATGACTCACGATAGGAGTTTCATTGATTGACTTGCAGACCTAGTGTTTATTATGAGTTATGTTTGCTTGCTACTGACTATTGTTATCTTATTCCTTCTCTTGCTCATCTACTGGAGGTCTCTCTAAATCCGCCTCTCTGGAGGCCAAGGCTGCAAAAGACTAGATCTATACAGACCCCGGTTACATTAACTGTTTTAGTTGCTGTCGATGTTGTTAAAACGAACAATAACTCCCTGTGTGGGCCCTACCTGCGGGGTAGATCTGAATAAAGGAAGTATTACCTATGCAAGCATCATTATTCGCAAAGAAACTGATTCCAAGAGACCCTTAAAAAAAAATTTGGGGAAACATTTAAAGTTGAAAATCTTTTGACATACAAAAGGCAACAAAAACAATAAATACTATAATCCAATAACATTATATAAATAATAAAGATAAGTGTGGCATATTAAAGAACAGTAGTACAGATAACAACCATCCATGGCAGGATCAAAATACTGTTAGCATACAAAAGTATAGGAAACACACGATAAGTAATAGCCCAAAACACACATCAGCAATCCCCATGCATCCAGGAGCTAAAGGAAGGACAAGCAACAAGCTATCACGCTAGTTAGATCAGCAACTTTAATCCTAGGCCTCCAATGACTCCTCTCTTGAGCCATGTCATCCATTAATCCTAAATTATTCAAATCGTCTAGTCACTTCGTCATTGTCGAGACCATAGTTACCATAGTCCTCTTGACTCTCTACAGAGAGAGTGCTCGTTTACATGATGACGGGATGGCATATCACAAACCCAGTTGCTAAAATCCCTCATAATTTGGTACTTAATGGTGTCCCACATTCCCGGCCCATGGCGCCCTAGTAACTATAGCTTAGATCATAATCTCAAGAGCACAAGAATATTACCTAATGTGAAGCAAACTCAGGAGAATATCAACAACACTACATTCATCTGTTTTATGGACATAACATTTAGTGTGCAATTAAAGGAAAAGCTAAATTAATTGCAGACTTTATCTTCCTACCTCCCAAAATCACATGGTTGAAAGAGTTACCTACAGTAGAAAGCAGATACTCCCTCAGAAGACTCTGCTCAAGATATGTCCCTGAGAACCATGAACGCATACAGTCCACAGCTTGCATTATACTATCAAATTCCCATCGTCTCATAAATTTTGTTTCTATAGCCAGTGATGTATCAGTCTGCAAGCACATGTTAATGACAGGAAGTCAATGAAAATGTGTCCAAACATATCTGCTGCGACATAAATAGATGGAAATTTAGCTTAAAATGAACTACTGGCTATGTGTTTAAACTGCAAAATAGTTTGTCGCAGATAACATTTGCAGTTCCAGAACTGAGTCCCACCAACAGAGGGGCTTCTTCTTGCCAAAGTATCTTTTTGCACTGTTTTAGCAAGAAAGGACCAAAGCGCTGAGTTTTGCCTATAAATTAAACCAGAAGAAACTTCAGAGTATTGAGAGAGAGGGAATGAAAGTACGGAGACCTGCCAAACAAATAGGGCCCAACTGCCAAGTGGCACCCCAAATCCAGTCAAATTCAGTTGCCCAACCCCTTGACACACTCTTACTTCTACCACAGGGTCACCATCACTGATGTCGTTGGCAGTAAGGTGGTATCCCTCTCCTGACCTCCTCCTGTCTTCATGCCTCCTTCATCAGCTCTCTCTCTCTCTCCTCACTCTGCCCCTTCTCCTCCATTCTAGCTCCTCATCTTTGCCAAGGTTGCAACCCGAGATCACAGTGGCCAGAGGGAGAAACAGGAAGTGATGGTATCAACTATAAAGGAGAGTCATCACCGTAGTAAGGGAGAAAGGGAAAGGGAGGAGTACAGAAAGGGCTGATTTGAGGTGGTGGGTCGGCTCGAGGGTATGAAGCATCAGAAGTGTTAGAAGAATTAGCAAAAAGGAAAGGGTTGGGGTGGGTATAAGGTGTCATGAGCCACCCAGCAATGGGTAAAGATATATATTTACTTTATTTTGTTTTTACATTTACTAGAGGAAGAATCTTCATTATTGCTTTTTGAAGTTTTTATGCTTCAAATACTGAGCTCTGGCCCTTTTCTAAATAAATCATGGTATAAAAAGTTGCTCCGAAAAAATAACCTCCCGCCAATGAGACTTGGTGCAAAAACCAAAAATTTAATAATATTAGAGGATTGCATTTCCTAATTCTAATACATATGATTATGCACTGATAAATAGTTATAAGCCTCCTTCTTTCTAAGAGAAGACAGCCTAATAAAAGGAAGTGTAATAGAGGGATAACCTGAAGTTCATTCACATAATTGATGCCCCGAACATCAGTCCAGGATACTTCAAAAATAATCAAACCAAACAAAGTCCTGTGAAGCTCACGATTCAACTGCAAAGAGTACTTGAGATTCTTCACCGGTAGCAATGCCCGCTTGTGAGACAATGTGGCAGCATCAATCAGAGAAAACCATCTTTTAGAAATTTTAGATTGTGTGGACTTGGTGCACTTAGAAGAATTAGATCCATTGTTGTAGGCCTTATTTCCTTCTTTCTGTTTATCAGTCTTCCTCCCTTTCCGAGATCTAGTGTTTGCAAAAGGGGACAATCTTGACTGCAACAAAGCAGAGATAACTTGGGCATATAAGATCTATGTCTATTAATACAAGTAGAATCCTTGGACACTAACTTGGATTACCTTGGTAACCATCAATTGCCACAAATGCGCAGGCCGTGATCCTAGACCTTCGAGCCATGGACGATTGTCCACCAGAATATAGAATTTGTTGCTCTCAGTGGCCAGGAAAAGGCTCAGATGTGAACGATAAGACTGCAAGTCCCTGCAATTATTCAAAGCAGAAGCAAACGTTGCAAATCAGACAATACTGGCTTGACCGATGCACAAAAAAGTGCATGTCCAATATATATATGCTACATTGATTGTCAAAACCAATTGAAGAAACACAATAGTAGATATGTAACATTTTTTGGGTACACAGATGGCTAGTATTTGAGCAAAACATACCATCAATACTGCACCATAAGCTACCACAGTGGACTCAATCAGATATGTAACCAACTAATATTAAATTTCTTTTCTCATCAATCAACTATTCACTTCTGTTAACCCAGGGAATCATAGGATCTATCAATTACAGTTATTTTTTTTAAATGCTAGATTATATTCAGGATAAGCTGACGGAGTCTCAAATGGGTAATTCTTACAGGGCAGTGTTGTTGTGGACCAAAGAAAAAGGCCTCAATGAACTATCCTCCATTTATTGTGAAATGGCTACCATCAATGACTTTCAAGTTTCAACTAGAGGCCAGAGGGTCCAAGTAAAACAAGCAGTAACAAATCAATTACAACGATAAGGTGGTGTATCCCCCCCCCCCCCAAAAAAAAAGAAAAAAAAGCACCTCTCTGAGAATCTGAGACAACAATCCAATTAGGCTTATCCCTGGAGATTTTAGCCCAAAATAGAAACTCATACGAATCTTGCATAAAAACTCCATTGTGATAGGCAAATTGCTATGTACACTGGAAGTTGGAATGTAATTTGTAAATTCCAGTACATTAGCTTTGAATCAGCTATACTGCACTACCTATAAAAAGAGATTTAAAAAAAATAATAAAATTGGTAAAGCATGTAGGATCAGGATGAGCATCAACAGATAAAAACACAATAATAGATTGTTTCTTCACATCAAAAATAATCCTTTTTTCTTTATCTGAAGAAGAGGCAATCGCTTAGAAAATATCGAGGTCTTCTATCCAGGGATGCCAACCTTAACAAATTTAGAGTAATATAGATCAAAATCTGAATCAACATCATCTATGATTCATTGACCACCTTTCTGACTTAACTGACTTCCTTTTTATTGTCATTGAAGTCAATATCACTCTGCCTAGCCTATTACTCCAACCCAACCAATTAGTCAGCGGTCTTGCCCTCCCCCTATTAATTTTATTTCCCATTTACTCATATCTTCCCACTTTGCAGATCCAGAACCCTGGGCCCCCTCATTGTCAATTCGAACAGAATTTTCACTTCATCACATGGATATGGCTTCTTTTCTCCCTTCCTTAAATCCAAGTTAGATATATCCTTTGTTTTCCTCATACCAACGTTGCAAGTAGTGATTAAGGCACGCGATAATGGCAATGATTACCTTTTTGTGCACCAATTCTCCATTACATCTGAGGCCATGTGAGCCCTACCTATCTAAGTCAGCAGCATGGAGTACAAAATCATGAGCAACAAAACTAGCATAAGGTCACGGATGACAAAGATGGCTGTAAGATTTCTAACTATCTCTTCCAAACTTCCTTCTATATTTTCCCCCCTTTAGTATACAAATTTGTTTGAAGATTTGCGAGAACTGGAATTCATTTGTGCGCAACCCATCACAGAAGCACTGAAGCACCATATGTTGTACCATAAGATCCAATCTGCAATATAAAGAGGCTATGATTAGCCTTGACGCTTAATTTCAAAGGGCCCCACTAGTATTTGAATTTGAATGCGATGGGTTCCTAGTACTCCTCTTATATTTACGTGGAATTTGAGATTAGGGTGATTTTCGTTAACCTAAGAACAAAGACCAAACCCTGAGATCCAAACAAGATACTGCCTTGCCTTGTGATGTACTTAAAACGATGCCTGCTCTTCACCCTCTTGCAAATCACACTGTTTCTAAAAACCTCCTCTTTCTTTGTCCATCGAGGTTTTGTCTAAAGAGTTCACGCACTTAAGATAAAGACAATTGCTTGTTTTATCCTTTGCAAAATTGAAATCAGCCTCAGGATTTTGGGCCATCCTCTCTTGAGTTCTCAAATAAGCATGTAACTAGCTCTAAGATGTTAACATCTCACAGTTACCTAGCAACGGTTTTTGAAGGACATCCCATACGGAAGGGTAACTGCTAACTAGAAAATACTTCGGTGCAATCAGATGCCATGGGCAACAGTAGGAAAGCCACTATAAAGGCAACCATATCCCTGAGAAGGTAGAACTCAAACAAAAATCACACGTTCCGACGAAGTGGTGAGATCAGATAACTCAAACAGGGACACAAAAGTATGGTCATCAGACTCCCCACTCATAAGTCAAATTCAAGCATCTTCAACGCAGGAGATCAGATAACTAAAACAAAAACACAAAAGTATGGTCATCACTCATAAGCCTAATTCAAGCATCTAAAAGGCAGGAGAAATCGAGATCAAAAGTTCAAAACTGCAAAATACCCGATTTGTAGACTCCTCAAAGGGAAGTTACAGCGGCCAGTATCATAATTCCCCACCAACATTACCATGTGATTACCAACTAGCTTCCAAATTTCCGCCTAGATTCACCACCTATCACTGCCCAATTCAACATAATTAGACCAAATAAATCAGACACAACAACATATGCATTAATCGCAAACAAAGAAGAACCAAAAACAGTAACCTGAGAATTGATCAATGGAATGGGATGAAAGATGAAGGAATATAGTACAAAACAATCAACACCGAACTTCATGTCATAATCACAATAATAACAGCAGCTACTCAATTCAATTCAACGGCGCACGCGGATCGAGAAACCAGAAGTGAATTAAATTGAATTGAATGAAACCGCATCACAGGGAATCTAAACAAATTCGCACCATAATTTCCCTACTTTAATTCACAAGATCATAAGCTTCTGCATCACTTTCAACTAAAGGCAGACCTCAGCTGCAGAATTTCTGGGGAAACAGCAAAAAGCTCATGTGTGTGTGTGAGAGAGACAGAGAGAGAGAGAGAGAGAGAGAGGGTTGCTTGGCTAGGAAGGCTGCTGATGAGTGAAGGAGGAGGGAGAAATGGTGTGCCACCCGTCAGGAGGAAGCTATAGTAAGAGAAGAAATGGAAGGGAAGTTGCAGTGAGTTGAAACGGAGCTGACGCGGCTAGAGAGAGAGAGAGAGAGAGACAGGGATGCAGAGAAGTTGCAGCCGCTGGTACGGGATTTTATTGATTGGAAAAATTACCGACAAGTGTTGCTTTTGTGTTTATCTTAGTCAGCGCTGCGTCTTGTGCCGACTGTCACCCGAAGTGTCAATTTGGTGGCGCGGGTAGAATACTGGTCTGGTGTATTTCGGGTTCGGGTAGAATACGGATCGGGTATATTTTGGTTTTATGGGTTACGGATCAATCCAACGGATCGAGAACGCCACATTTCCTGCTATTGTCTTTGGCAAATAAAACTAACTCTAGATGCTCAAATTTTCCTACCGCATATTAAATTTTTCTTTTTCCATGAGGATAACATATTGTATGTTTTGTAGACTTAAATTAATTCAAAATTTTAAAATATAGACAAAAATTAGCTACTTGTAAGTTTATAAGTCCAAAAGATAATGATTAGTGACTACTATATTGTGTAAATGCATATGTCCTCAATATAGTAATACACTAATACAAAATATTTATTGTAAACTTTAAACAACGTACAAAATTTACTTACTAATTCACCCTTAGAACATAAGTAAGGTCATGAAGAAGCAAGTATATCATCAATCGAGAACCATACCTTAAATTGTCTTACCAACACGGCAACACGCAACACCATAGTCAAGCAACTCAAATCATCTTACAACATGATATAGAGAATAGAGTACAAAGTCTAGAGTCTTAAACAATCAAACCAATAAACCATAGTTCAAGCTTCAAACATACACTCAAAGCATGCTTCTATATCAAATTCCTAGCATTAATAAACTAATTAATGTTAGAATCACCGAATTCCACTTGATCTCCCGATTCCAACTCTACCCCTTCTTCATCTTCATCTTCTTCTACTTCTTCTTCATCGACATTCAATGTGACTTTAGAAAATTGAGCACAAATACCATTGAGTTCTTGATCATCCTCATCTACATCGACAAATAGGTGCAAGAAAAATTAACATACTTATTAGTAATCATAAGACAAAACATGCATATAAAGTTTTGGACAACAAAAATTTTGTAAAACTTACCACCATCCATCTTAAATCCAAATACCCAACTACGTGTGGTAACCAATGCCTCTGCATTTTCGGGTTTAAGAGAAGCTCTCCATTTAGTTAGGATTCTACCTCCCATACTAAAGCATGATTCAGAAGCCACAGTAGTAATAGGAATGCTCAAAATGTCTCTAGCCATGTTACTTAAGGAGGGAAATCGATTTTGGTTCACCTTCCACCAACTTAAAATATCTAAGTCGATAGTGTGATCCAATCTATGCTCATCCAAATACGTATCCAATTCTGAAATTCTACCACGAGATACCACAACACTATCAAAATCTGCAAATCCCTACACAAGTCAAAAACACATATTAGTACATATGAACAAATAAGATAACTTTTGTTTATAAAGAACACATAGACAATATAAATCAAATTAAGAGAACATACCACTAAGTCATCCTTTCCTCTCCTTGCACCACTCACATTTGCTTGAGGTTTATCTTTGACATACTCACCAAAGAGCTTGTACAATTGATCTTTCACAATTTTGGACTTCAACTCGGAAGTTTCAGGGTCAAGTGTTTGAAAACAATACATGATAAGCTGAAACTTATATCGAGGATCCAAAATGGCAGCAAACGAGAGAATCATACTATAATTGTCCCAATAATCCTTAAATTTTCCTCTCATTTTTGTTGCCATACTCCTAAGAACAACATCCTCACAAAAACTCCACGAAGATAAGAGATTTTCAATTTTCCACACGTTTTTTAGATATAAGTTTGCCGTAGGGTACTTTGTACCAGATATAATAGTAGTTATCTCATCAAATGGTTGAAGAAGATCACAAATCTTCTCAATCCTAGACCACTCTTCATCTGTGGGAAGATCAGGAAAAGTAGAAGTAGACCTCTCCATCCACCTCATACTTGCAAAAGCAGTTCGATAAGGCAATGCTCTATCTAACATCCTATAGGTGGAGTTCCACCTAGTTGGACAATCCAACCATAAACCTCTTACACAATCAATGCCAAGACCTAAAGCAATTTCCTCAAATTTCAATTTCTTACCTTCAGAACCAGTCACATATTTCACTGAGTCTTTCACCTTAATTATCCCAACATCAATTAACTTCAAGCCCTCCTTAACAATCAAATTCAACACATGTGCACCACATCGAATATGAAAAAATTCACCACCACAAGGCAATCGAGCATGCACATTCAAAGTATCACGCAACAAGTCTTGCATATTATCATTTGCTCTAGCATTGTCCAATGTAATGGTGAACACTTTCTTATGAATTTTCCACTCCTTTAAAAGATCATGGAGTTTGTCATGCAAAGCACTTGCATTATGAGGAGGGGGCAAATGCACAAAGTTTAGAATCTTAGAATGTAACGTCCAATTGTCATCAATGTAATGAGCTGTCAATGAGAGAAAACCATGACCCACACATGAAGTCCACAAGTCAGAAGTGACACAAATTCTACTTGTAAGTAGACCCAATGATTCCTTAAGCCTTTGCTTTTCCCGTTTGTGAATCTTTATGCAATGACTTCTGGCTGTATTTCTAGATATTGGAACACAATTCTCATTCAAATAAATATGAATTGTTCGGTTTCCCTCATGGTCGGCAAATGTAAAGGTGTACCCATGCTTAATTATGGCTTGTGCAACCAATTCCTTATACTCATATCGATTGAACTTTCTAACCAATTTCGCATCTTTAGCCATCATCATTTGACCCACATCAGCACTTACATGTGCACTACAAGTTTCAGTATGACGCCTAAAGTTAGATGTGTCATTGCTAGAATCCGCATCAATAGATCCTCCATTACAATACTTACAATAAGCGCGATCTTTGGCATCAGGAAAGTGCTTGCCTTCTTTTATGTTGTAATGCTTCCACACACTAGAGGTTCACCGCCTTTTCTTTGTTGAAGGAGAATCATCATCTAACTCAACTGTAAATGGCGTACAAGGGGTAGAGCTCCCTACAAAAATTAAAGAAAGACATAAGTTATTAAAATGAAAAGAAAAATATAAGTTACTAACATGAAAACAAATTGTTACAAGTTAGAATAGAAATATAGTTAGGTGCGAGTTGAGTTCACTAATAATATTTTGAGGTTAAAACCAAAGCTTGAAATTTATATCTAGTTATCTACATTACTACATACATTATCATATATACTAATTTTCTTCATCACTGAACTTGGCTACTTGCTACTCTTTACTTACATAAATATTAATTATATTGGATAATCAATATACAATTACCACCAAAGTTCTGTTCATGTTCTTTTGAGATTTACAATTTACAATCTCAATTACAAGTAAGTCAACTACACAAGAAGTCTTTGTATTTGTCAATCAATATTGGTCTTTAATCTTTATGCCTTTTAATCTATCAAGACAAACTGAATGATTAGTTGATTACACAAAAAGCATTACACAAAGCAATAAGCATTACACAAAGCAATAAGCATTAGTTGATTTATATTCAGCTTTATAAACAGAGCCTATCAATAAAACATAGCACTTATCTACTTGAGCATCAATTCCTTACACAAACAGTCACAGAGCATAGAAGCCCCTTTATTTGCAATTCAAAATAGGAAGACAAACTGAATGTGTCAACATAGTTGAGGTCCTTGAGGATGAATTACATTCAACTTTACAGAAATATAAATGGGAGCCTCAAATCTTCTGTTAATGAGAGCACAGTCGCAACAGAGCTTGAAGACTAATAGAGGCACGCTTGCAAAAGAAGCTGGGGCTGTTCGAACAATTAAGATTTTAGAGGCTTTGCTATTTCAAAAGCCTCTGTTCAGATTTCAGAAGCCAGAGCTTGAACACAAACAGAGGCACGATGGCAAAGAAGCTCGAAAAGTCGACATACCTGATGGATGAGTGGGAGCACGGGCGTTGCTGCTTCGAACCAGAGGAGATGAAGATGGGAAAGCTAGAGAAACGGACCCAGAACCTCTTCTTCCACGACCACGGGACCCACGCTGCGGTGCCGTGGATGGAGAGGGAAAGCTGAAATGGAGCTGAGGAGATTGTTACTTCGTGACCGATGTTGCGACAAATCGATAACAATGGAGTTGAAGGCCTTTCAGATGAAGAGATGGAGAGGGACGTGAAGTAGCTGAAGAGTAACTCGATTCAGATTCAGAGTTAGGGTTTTGAACCTTTGCTTGCTTCGTGAGAGGGCTGAGAGCTGAGAGATGAACACCTTCTGCTGCTCTGCTGCTTACCTTCGTGTTTTGGTTTCTCAGCAAGGAAGCCCAATATCGCAGGCCCACACGACAAACCAAATCAATCCCCAATTCCCATTTAATTCACTGGACCCGACGGGTCAACCCGGACCCGACCCGCTAGGACCCGAATTTTTTCGGGTTTTTCGGGTTCGGTTAATTTCGGGTTTCGGGTCAAAAAATCGTGTTCACAACCCTAAATTTTCGGGCGGGTTCGGGTTGGGTTTTCGGGTCGGGTCAAAAATTGACAGGTCTTGTTACGGATTATCACTAACTAATGTCCGGGATTACAGTTAAAGCATTGGTGTTCAGAGTTCTAGTTTACAATTTACAATGACTACTTAGGATTTTTTGTTGTACATTTTAGATTTTAGGATTTCATTGCTAGTTTTTAATTATCTTTAATTTAAATAATTTGAGATATTATAACATATTTTAAGCCATTAACATTTTCCTCAAATGAGAAATCCTAAACCCTAAAGTTACGACCCTAAATCCCAAACCATAAATCATAAACTCTAAACATTTCCATATAACTAGACTTTATCTTCATTTTAAAAAAAATATAGACGTAGAATATCTAAACATGATATTTTGATGGGAGTGAATGTTGTGCGAGTATTTATTTGACTGCCTTTTAGATTAGAGGATGAATTTTTTTCAGTTATTGTATCTATCCCTACATTGTCACTTACAAATTAAATCAAATAGAAATTTCTTAAAATGTGGGTGTTCAATGGTCATAAAATGACTTTTGAGATAACACAAACTATCAACTTCTAAAACTGTCTCCGAAATTATGTACAGTTAACCCAGGTTAATGACTTGTACTAACTTAAGTTCACTATTTGGGCTAACCAGGGTTAGCAATTTGTACTACATTTTAAATGAGTGTTGAAAATCAACAACATTTGTCTGTGGGCTATTTTCATCGGACAATTGAGTAATAGTATAGCCTTAAGAACAATATAGTTCACTGTACCCATGTACATGGGAACACATCACATTAATATCCATCACTTACACAAAATCTTTAACTTACAAAATACCACCATTTACATTTTTAAATCACTTTAATTCAATAAACAAAAAAAAGGAAAGGAACCAGAAACAAAATACCAGTAATCCATCAATAATATGGAAAATATTTTGTTGACAAAATGCAATTAAGATGTTAATTTTTGTTTAAAGCAAGAATGATGGTATTTTTATAAGCTAAGATAAAAACAATTTTAAAAAGAATAAACCTAATAAAGTTAGAAAATTTAAAAAATTAAAATTTTTTTTAAATACATAAACTAAAAGTAATAAAAATACAATTTTAAATAATAAATTAGCAAGTGGAAAATTTAATTGAATCATAAAATTATAAATAAAGGCATTATTATAGACCTTACATTTAAAATTCTAAATTTGATTTTGCTATATAATAATTGACCATGTAATATTAACATTTTCTTTTGATTAAATGCTATTGATTTTAAATTATCATGTCTAATATTAATGCTTTGGATGGTATGAAAATTACGTTTAAGAAAAGTAGAAATAGAAGGAAAATGAGGATTGATTTTAATTATTAGTTATGAATGTCATAGTAATAAAGTTGCTCTTTTTTCTATGGAGTTAATTTTGTAGAGGAAGATGAGAGAGATAGAGATGAGAGGGAGAGAGAGACTCCATTGCTAGGTAGAACAAGCAGCAGGAGGCTAGGAGTAGTTAGGTAAAATGTCAAGGACAAGCAGCATCGAGCCCAAAAGTAATTCATGCAACTTCTCTCCATAAAACAACACCTTACTGCAAAAGAGAAATATAAATAATATTAAAACTAAAACAACACCTGCTAATAACTTTCCCTTATTATTCAGAGAGATTGTCACGTTTGGTTTTTCGTGAACATGCGAGCTGCAGTGGGACCCACTTTTGCTTCTCTTCCTTTTCACCGTTCGTCTGATATCGGTGTGGGGGCAAATTACATGATACATCCAAGTTTCCTCAAGTTTTAATCCGATCAAAAAAGTTGAAACCCTAGAAAGGAGAGAGAGCAACCCCGTTGCTCTAAGTTAAGTTGCCCCTTTTTCCACTGCCTGATGGTCCGCTTTTGGAGGCTAAAGAAGCCTCCAGATCCGTTGTCATCTGTCTCCTCCACTGCCCATTGTCAGATCCTTCCTTGCTTCTCTAAACACCCACGATGTCGCCCTCTGCAAGCTCCACGTGTTAGATCTTATCTCTTCCTCAATTCTAGATGGGATCTCCCTGTTTTTCAAATTGCCATCATTGTTGGTCCATGTCGCTGCTCTCTTTACGGTTCCACTTTTTAGCCTTTCGATTTCCATGGGGCCCTCTATCCACTACGCCGCCTCCTTTTCACTAGGAAACGAACGCTTCTGCCCTTGATCTACTCTCCTCCACTCTCTACTTTTGCAAATCGAGTGAGGGGGATACGTTAAATGCAGCATGGAGGGGTTTTGCGGGCTCTGTAACTAAGGCATCTCCTGATGATTACCCTATGCTACTACCTTCGCCGAGCTACGATCTAGAACGTCATAGCCCTAGGTATCATCATTTGAGGGCTCATTTGGTAAGATCCTTCCTAAACTTTGTGTAAATGCTACATTGGGGTTAGATTGTTAATTGTTTGCCTATGCATGAGCCATTAGTCTGCAAGGGTGCTTCTTCTCTAGTTTGTTTAGGGCCTCTTAATTGGGACTGGTTTAAGCTTCTAATCATGCTTATGTGGTTTAACATCGGTGTGTATTATCTTGTGGTGTTTTGTTCTGTTTTGTGTGCCATGACTGGGAGTTTCACTCTAGCTGCTTTGGTTTATTACTTAATACAAAAGTCTCTTTGCACAGCAACCCATGGACATTTTGGTATTTGTTGGGTTTTTGATGATTTGTGTTGTATCCTTGTTTCTAAACTAGTTTGTTCTTGTTTAAAGAGTGATTGGGGTTTGTGTGTGTGCTTGCTGTGCCTCTACCCCCTCCCCCGATCTCTTTCCTTATATATAGTCCAACCTCCTCGTTTCTTTCCTCCTCACCCATCTACTCTCTTCTCTCTGTCTTGCAAACACGAATGTCTGATATTCCACCTAGCCACACTCATTTTCCCTCTCGTTCCCCTACCTGGTCCTCTGCCACAACCCTTAATGCCGATCTGTTCAATAGTCCTCAACTTCCCCATGATGATTCTTCTTCCCGACCTCAGCTTCCAACTGACCTGGATGGAAGCCTTATTAATTATCCAATGAGTAAGATTTTGAAGGCCACTCCAACCTTCTCAAGGGTTGTTAAGCTCGGAGTGGGAAGTGGCAGTGGTGGTTCTGCTTCTCGAACTAGGTCAGAATGTAATGTTTATCCTACCCCGAGTCACCTGGAATCAATGAATCCGGTAGTCCCTTCTAAGTCTGTCACCCCTGAATTTGATTTAGCTTCTATGAGTCTATTTGGGAAAATTTAGGGGGAACCGATTCCTTTTCATCTCATCCAGGTTAAGACTAAATGGGATCATAACCAAGTTAAAGGTCAAGTCGACTATGTAGACATGCTTAATTGCTGGATTTTGTTTACATTCACCAATGTGCATGATTGGGAATTTGTATGGATTAATCGTCCTTGGTTTGTAAGTGGCCTGAACTTAGTTTTGAGGCATTGGGTGCCTCTGTTGGATCCTTATTCTGCCTATATCACACATGTTGATCAATGGACTACTATCACTAGGCTCCCTCAGGAATTTTGGGATGAAACTAAGCTTACAGTGCTTCTAGCTGGGGTGGGGGTTTTCCTTAAAGCTGATGAATATACTCTAAGCAAAGGAAAAGGAAATTTGCTCGAGTCTGTCTCAATGTTGATGCTACTAAACCTCTCAGCGGTACCTTGACCATTCCTACTTTTGAGAGTGTTTTGCATTTACCCATCTCTTATGATGGCTTACATGAAGTTTGTGCTATTTGTGGTAGTACGACTCATGCTCTTGAGGCCTGTCCTGAGTCTCCCAAAAATTTGTTTAAAGTGGTTGTGGAAAAATTTGGGGTTGTCACAATTCATCCTGACCCAATGGTTATGTCTTCTAGTGGTGGGAGGAGCAACCCTCCATTGACTGAAAATTGGGTCACCGTCTTTCCTAAAAAGAGGAGTAGATTACCAAGTTCTATTCAGAAACGGGGAATTTTGCCTACGTCGACCCGTTTCCTAGCTCCCAAAGTAACCACAGTCCCTCTGTCTAGTTCCATACCTACTATGGTCATATCAGACCTCAACCCTAGTGGAGAAAACACTATTTTGATGGCTAGTTAGGCTTCGAATCCTACTATTTGACCTTCTTCGTCCTTAGAGTCAGGCTTAGGTCAACTCCCTCCTTTTATTGCTGAACATGATCCGGACCTATCTCTTGATGAAGATGATGATATGGACATGTTTCTCAATCTGGACAGGAATGAGGACCCTCATCACTCCTTTGATTCCTCTAAGAAACGTCGCCTTGAGGAGGATGAAGAACATTGGTTCTCCTACACTTATCTGTGATCATGATACGTCGTTTTTTAGGTTCTCTCTTTTGGTGGCATTGGTTTTTTGGTGCAGCTAAGGCAACCTCCGCATGTGCACACCCATTTCCTAGATCTTGGTTGGTGTTTAGGATTCCCGGGGTCCAGCTATGCTATTTTCACTTTGTACTTTTTGCCTGTGTGCATTATGTTGGGTTTACTATCAATACTTTCTACTGTATGCATTGTTTAGTTTGGAAAGTTGATAAAGCTATAAGTGTTGATAGACTACTAGAGGATGCTAGGGTTGTACTTGTTTTGTTCCTTTCTTATAAATTTAATGGTTATGAACTTTCTATCCTTTGCACTGGGTGCGCGCTTTTACTGATTGTTATTGTGCCCCATGGGCCTATCCTTCCTTCTGGAATATCTTATCTGCCTCCGAGTATTGTGTGGTTCCCTGTGTTATACATGCTACTTTTCACTTCAATTGAAATAAGTCCATGCCATTGTTGGTTATGCTTTATTTGGGGCCCATTTATGCTTGGCTTCAACTGGTAGTCTTGCTGTTGCTCTATTACTTCTCTCTTTCTTCTCTTTTCACTTGTGTTTACTCGGTTGAGTTTGGATGTTTTGCTGGATCATAGCTCTTTCTTTATGTGCTAGATATATATTATTTGGGGTCCAAATATAATTGGCTTACAATGGCAGCATTATTTTTGCACTGTCACCTCTCTATTTATAGCGTTTTTTCTTGCTGATGTCTGGCATTTGTCCAGTCTTTCCTTATTTTCTTGTGACTTGCCTTGTGCTTGGCCAGCTGTGCTTGGATGTCTTGTTTCTGCTAGCCATTTAATTCTTGCTGGTTGAATGCTTGGAATCCAACTATGAATGGGTTAAAATGGCAGCTTTGTTCTTACCGTATACATAATCTTTTAATGGCTTTTTTTCTTGAGGATTCCTTGCTTGTGCTCTGTTATTCCTTTCTTCCTGGTGTACCTATTTGTGGCTGTCCAGCTCTGTAGGGATGTCTTGCTGAGCTTTGGCGCCTCCTTTTTAACTGCTTAACATTTGTTTGGGGCCCAGACATGACTGGATTTAAATTGCAGTCTTGTTATTACGCTGTCATTCCACTCTATCTGACATTTTTTCCTGCTATTACCAAGCTTTGTATGAGGGTCTTGTTGGGTGATGGAGTATTTTTCATGTGGTCAATTCCTCACTGTTTGTTGTGGACGTGCTTACCTTCTGTTACTAACTCTTGTTTGTGTTGGTACTTGGCTTCAAGTGTATATCCTTATACACTTTCGGATTCTTGTTGGATTCACTTTCTCTTCAGAAATTTTGGACATACTCAGGACTACTGGCATAGATACTTCACAACATGTCGACTGAGTAGGTTCTTGTCTTCGCTGGATGATGAGCCTCAGCTCTGCCCTCCTGCTGGTGAGCATGGCTTGGTGTTACTCAGGCATTTTTGCATGTTTCGCACTATGATGATCCTTCTGGCTCTAAATTCATGTTGCCATGTACATGAGATTGTTCAATGGTTATTGTTGCCACTTATGATATGTGGCTGGCCTATGCTCCTCGTTGCCCATGAGACCTTTTTCAAGGTTTTTTAATGGCATGGTAGGTCCTGTGCCCATTGTTCGATGATTTTATTATCGTCCTATGCTACCAGATTCCTGCCTATGAGGAGACGACTATGCTACTATGACCAATGGTCGATGATGATTATTCTGAATCTGAGACCCTGTTATATTTATAACTCTTCTGTAGTCTCATGTGTATGGTGTTGCTGCTTTCCTATTTGTAATGATGTATGGGGGTGGCCTGAAGATGATGTAGACGTACTATCTCACAGGGCTTGGTCCAGGGATCTTCCTATGACTCACTAGAATTTTTTTATGACGTGTCTGTTAATGTACCCCATTATGAATGGATTCTATCAACTTCTGTTACTAGTTAGCATATTGTATGTCTTAGTCTCCATCGAAACTCAGTTAGGATGGCTATGGAATTTTTTTTGGTGGACCAATCACACCCCCTAGGTTATAATGAAAATTGTTGCTTGGAATGTTCAAGGAGTAAAGAAACCTCAACTAAGAGAGGAAGTTCATTTCATTATACGTACCCATCAACCTGACATGTTATTTCTTACTGAAGCGTTAGTAGTTGAAAAAGCGACTAAAAGACTTATCTCTCAATTTGAGTTTGAATTTTACGATTTTGTGAATCCTGTTAACCATTCTCGCGACTTATGGGTGCTCTGGAATAACACCAATATTATTGCTAATGTTTTACTCAAAGAACAACATTTTATACATATGCTTGTGCTAGATACCAAAACCCAACACCTGTCAACCATTTCCAGTGTTTATGCCCCAACCAAAAATTCTAAAAAATCAGCTTTTTGGCACCATCTTATAGAACTCAATGCAGTTATTGATAACCATGGTGCCTCATTGGGGATTTTAATTAACTAGAAGATCAGACGGACAAAAAGGGAGGGATGCCCGCCTCGTCATCACAATGTATACAAATTCCCACTTTTTTAAATACTATCAATGCTACTACCCTCCTGGTTCTGGGTCGCCATTATACCTGGAAATCTCGAGTACGAGGTCACCTGATTTATGAAAAGTTAGATCGGGCCATTGGTCGGGTAGATTGGCATTCTAATTATCCGAACATGCATCTTACTCATGGCCCATTTAGCTACTCAGATCATTGCTTCCTGCTACTAAACACAGGTTGGGTCCACTCGGCACAAACAACCTCCGTTTCGATTTCACCCTGGATGGGCTCATTTTGAACAGGTCTACTCCATTATCCAAAAGCAATGGCAACATCCAGTGATTGGTTCGCCTATATTTCGTATAACCCAACGACTTAAGCTTGTTAAACAAAATCTTAAAACTTGGATGTAATAGCCCGACCCTAAATCATGTTTATTTATTTAATTAAGCCATGTTATTAATTTTTTTTTACATTTATTTATCTCATTTAATCATCCCGGTTGGGAGAATTCATTTGGGGCTTCACTTTGCAATTCGAGTTTCATTTATCGAAAATCTTTGAAAAAATCGATAGTATGCCTCGATATTTATGATTTAAAAGATTCAATTATTTTTCATAAGATTACAAAATTTTAATTTCGAGTTATACAAAAATTTTATCGCAACACAGTGTTTTAGTTCCAAGCCCAATTCATTTGGGTCCAATTTGAAGCCCAACAAGTTGGTATGATTGAATTTGGCAAATTACCATCATTTATGCCTAATTATAAATAATAAAAATCTACTTTTTGGAGGCTTATTCTCAGCCAAGTAAATCAAGCAAGGCAAAAACAAAATATATATGTCAACCAAGTATTTAAGATAAGCATGCAAATCAGTTTTTCCTTCCACACAAGCAAAGGCTAGCCATTCTCTCTTCTCTCTCTTCTCTCCGTGGCTGCCCTTCCCATTTTACTGCTAATGTTGGGTGGTTCTGCCACCAACCACCACCTTCTGGCCACCAAGACAGCCACCTATCACCACCCCCATCTGCTACCAACCACCAGCCACATCCTCACACCCTTCAAGCTTCATTCATAACTCCCTTTTCAAGCACGAAGTGAGTAACTCCATCACCTACCATGCTGATTTTTGATTGTGGTTGTTGTTGTTGTTTTTTTGTTGGTTTTATTATTGATGTTGATAATAATAAGCTATCTTTGAAGTGTTAAATTGTTGATTAAGGAAGAAAGCATGTTAAGGTTGGGATTATTCATGACCATGCTAGTTTAGGTTTGAAGTGATGATTAAGGAGTGTTTTGTACTTGATTGGGTAATCTTTGGCATCATAAATGATTATGGTAGTGTTGGTGTGGTTTTGGATGAGTTAAGGACTAATTTTAGTGGGGGATTATGTGAAGAAAACATATCAAATATATGCTTTTGGGCTGGAAGCATACCAAAAACAGGGGTGACTTTGGTAATAAACGGGTATTAATTAGCACATCCAAAATTCATGATTTTTGGTGTAGTGATAACTTGATGAGTTAGCTTTCCATAGGCTCTGTAATTATTCAATTTTGAGTGGTGTGGACAAAGTTATGACCAATTTACTAAAGACTGTGCAGAACACATCGAAACTAAGAGCAGTTTTGAACAGTGGACTTTACGAAAAAACTAGTATTGATTGACTCATTGAAAATTTTTGATTTTTGGTGTGTGGATATATCAATGAGTTAGATTTCACATGATTTTTGAATCGTTTTAATCCGAGTTCTGTGGAAAAATTTATGGTCGTTTTGCTACGACTGCACAGATTGAACTAAAATTGTGCACGTCTGTGTTCTACCCTAATTTTAGGGACTTTACTATGTGAATCATGCTTTGTGTCCTAAATAAAAGTTTTATTCGACGTTATGAGCTTTTCATATTGGGGTTTTACATCTTATTTGGAGGTCGGGAGTGAAAGATATAGACTTTCTAATGCAGACTATCAAACGGTATTATGTGAAAAAAGGAATTAATACTTAATGGATCAAACTGGGGTTATTTGATCCTTATGAACCTCACAACAACCCTCATGGCATTAAACATTCTATTATCCATTCAGAATCATTACACATTCTATTATCCATTTCTGAAGCATTACACTTTCCATTATCTATTTCAGAAATATCAGAAACCCATATTTCTTTTATATCAATTGAAATCTTTTTATTAGCAGCTCAATCGTTCCAATTGGTCTTTTTTGTATCAGTTTGTTGTATTTCAAGTTCAATAACCCTAAATGATTTATTTTCAGATCATTTTGGTTTAACTTGCCTTATATTGAATTATTGGGATTGTAGAAGTCTTTTTAATTAATCAATTTTCATTAAAGTTATAAATTATGTCAGTGAACATGGTTTACTAACTACATTTATCTATAATGACATCTCTTAAATAGAGTTGGGGCCTAGTCTATCGTTTCCATTGTGCATAACTATTATCAAGTGAAATATCATTTTAAAGACTTCAGGTACGTCTATTGCCTATATCTTTAGAAATCAGAGTGCATTTATCAATGTTATCATGTTTTGATAAGTACATCAATGAATCAGTTTACATAGTGATTTATCAGTTACTTAGTGACTCCATCAGTTATCATCTATAGGGCATTCACCCTTGAGTTACCCGCACGGGCTTCAGGCCAGGTCTCCGATCGACTTGGCAGGTGTACACCTATCCATAGATCGTAACAATATCAAGGGGTTCACTATCAGATAATAACTAGCATTGCAGTTTTACATCATCTCATTCACTGTTTTAACTTAAATGAATTACAAATTGGGCCCAATCAGTGTTTCAATGATCAGTTAACAATTCAGGAATGCATGTACTGAGCTTCGGCTTACAGTTCGAAATTTTTTTCACGTTTTGTTTTAGGCAAATGCTCAGAGAATTGCCCTCATGCTAACAAATCAGCTGAAGAAAATAAGTGAAGTAAGGAAATCCGGATGGATCAGAAGTAATGCAGTGTATGCATACTTTAAAGCTGTATTTTGAATTCTTCAGTGGATGGAGATGTAGATATTAGATGGTGAATTATTTTCTTATGGTATATAAACCTTACATTGGTTAACACTGTTTGTGAATGGTTGATCATATGTGAAGGTGTATGAATGAAACTATGCTTAACTGTGTCATTTATAACACTCATGTTTCAAGCCTTGTCCTTTTGGACGGCGGTAATACCCCTATCATTGGGTTGTCCAGATTATAATTAAGAGATTTATTAAGGAAAATACAAACAGTGAAACATGTTTAATTTGGGGGCGTTACATTGGACAACAACTTCATGTAATAACTATTGAGTACAGATTGAGAAGAATACAGTGAAATTAGGATATGTTGAAAACCATATCATTGACAACCCTAATAGTCTACGGCTTAATTACTGGTTTCATTGGCTCATTAAGCAGTGCGAAAGAATTTTGTTGTTTAATAAGAAATACTGTGGTCAGTTTTCACGAAAAAAGTGGCTTACGGATGGTGATCATAATTCCCGTTTCTTCAATCAAACAGTCACAAATCGGAAATGGCGAGCATACGTATCATGAATAAAAAATGAATCAAAAACCTTGACCAAATTAAAGACAAATTTGTGCACCATTTTTCTCAACATTTTTCCTCTTGTCACAATTCCACGACCTCCTTGAATCCTATCCTAGCTTTGTGGAAAGTTATTGATGCTGAAAATTTAGACCTCATTAAACTTGTTACTGCTGCTGAAATTGAACAAGCCATTTTTCAGATGAATCCTTATAAGGCTCTTGGACTAGAGGTTTTTAGTGCGTGCTTTTTCTAAAAATATCGGTCTCTTCTAAAGGACCAAATTTGTCTGGCCATACAAGATTTTTTCCACTCTAGTAAGTTACTCAAAGAACTGAATCATACATTAATAGCCCTCGTTCCCAAAACTGTGAATCCGAAAGTTACTTCCCAGTTTCGTCCTATTAGTTTGTGCAATACCTTCTACAAAATTATAGCCAAAATCTTTGTTAATCGAATGCGACCTATACTGCAGCGTATTGTACAACCAACCCAGAGTCCGTTTGTACCTCATAGATCCATGATGACATTTTGTTAGCCCATGAATTTATGAACAAATTCCACCACCTGAAAGGCTGTAAAGGTTATGTTGCGCTTAAACTTGATGTGGAGAAAGCTTATGATCGACTTGAGTGGGACTTTTTGACGCACTGCCTGCACAACATGGGCTTTCACTCTAATTGGAAGGCTGGATACAAGAATGTGTTACGACAATAACTTACTCAATTCTCGTTAACAATGAAGTATGTGGCTTTTTTAAGCCTACTAGAGGATTGTGTCAGGGTGACCCACTTTCACCGTATTTATTTATTCTATGTATGGATATACTCGCCGAACAACTTTCTTGTCAAACTTTACAACCAAAGTTCGGGATTGGTTTTAAAATTGCTCCCCATGTGGAAAGAATCCCTTGTCTTCTTTTTGCAGATGACAGTCTTTTCCTCTGTAAAGCTTCCTCCCAAGTTGCTTTGAAGCTCAAACATATAATTGATACCTTTTGTGAACAATCTGGCCAATTAGTCAACTTTCATAAGTCTAATATTGTTTTTTCTAAGAACACGTCAAACCTCGATAAGCTCCATGTTGCGGGAATATTCAATATACCTCAGAGCTCTTCATTGGGAGGATATCTTGGTTGTACGGTTTTTCAGGGTCGGCCTACGCTACAATCCTTCCAGAACCTGCTCAGTAAATCTTCCCATAAATTAAGCAATTGGAAAGCCAATGTACTCTACAAAGATGGCTCTACAGTACTAATTCAATCTAATCTTAAAGCCTTACCTGCTCATACTATGCAATATTTTAAGCTACCCAGCTCAGTCACACAAAAGTTGGATCAAGTCAACCAGAACTTCTTTTAGAAGACCACCACATCTGATAATGGCTGCCCCCTAGTGGCTTGGGATAAAATTTGTAAACCCAAGAAATTTTGTGGGCTGGGTCTGAGGAAAACCGAAGCAGTCAATACTACCTTTTTAGCCAAACTTACCTGGAAATTTCTCACCCAGCCTACGAACTTCTGGGTCATGCAAATGAGAGCTAAATATGGTTCCCTTGATGAATTTTTCTGCTGTAGGTCAAAGCAATCCAACTCTTGGGTTTGGAAATGTTTACTTCGTCATAGGAATTTTGTTGCCAAAGGGATGCAGTGGCAATTGGGTAATGGCCACATGATAAACTTCTAGACACATATCTGGTGCCATGACTCTTGTCTCGCTGAGCTGATGGACACTGCTAATCGGCATCTACTTGATTCGACACTCAAGGTCAGTACCTTTATCCTACCAAATAAGACATGGGATACTGCGAAACTTTCACAACTCTTACCTCCTGCACTTCTTGCGCTTGTACTTGCGATCCCCGTACCACTACTGGATATGCAAGATAGGTATTGTTGGGGACTTACAGGTAGTGGGGATTTCACAGTCAAATCTGCTACTTGGAAGGCACAGGGCAATTTTAACCCTTACTCGTCCTTTTAGAAGTTTAAATGGATTTGGAAGTTGGATGTCCTACCAAAAATCCAGATTTTTCTCTAGCAATTATGTCACAATGCACTTCCCTCTCACAGTATATTATTGCGGCATGGACTCTCCATAGATCCAATTTTTCCAGCTTGCCTTTCCCAAACTGAAGATACAGAACATCTTTTTGCACACTACCCATTTGCCAAGACAGTATGGGATAAGGCCATGGAGCATGGTTGGATTACTCAACCACCTTTCATAACAGTGCCTCACACCATTCGGGATGCTTTACAGGACTGCTACCTTCGGTGTCGTAATATCTTTCCTAGGATTGCGGCATTGCTATGGAGCATTTGGAAAAGCCGAAATGCCATTGTCTTCCAAAAAGCTATACCCAATCCATTGGGCTCACTCATGTGAGCCAAGCGCAGTTGGGCAGAATGGAAACAACGATACCGATCTTCTCTTTTTCCCCCTCCACCTCATCCTTCAAAATCACCCCCCCCAATTACAACCAAGCACAATGTTGGGTGGACTCTTCCTCCTGAAGGCATAATCAAACTCAACTTCGACGATAGCTTGTCACCTGCTGGAGCAACAACGGCCTATTTACTGCGTGATAGCCAAGGTCGGCTCATCAAGGTTGGGACTGGGTTCCTATTCCGTGCAACTATTCTGGTGTCTGAGGCAACAACACTACGTGACGGTCTTCGTGCAGCCATTGAAACTGGTTATTAACGTATCCAAATAGAAGGAGACAATCAAATCGTTATTCAAGCCGTCCTAGGGAATACTCGAATCCCTTGGAGAATTCAGATGTTGATACATGACATCCAAGCCATTTTGACAAAGTGTCCTAGTGTATGTATTAGACATGTCTACAGAAAAGGTAACATGGCAGCAAACTGGTTAGCAAAGCCGAGTGTGTCATCTCAAACCTCTTTAACGTACTGTACTTCTCCATCATCTAATCTTAATTGTATTCTATATGATGATTATCTAGGTAGAACCCTTGAGAGAAGGGCCATCTAGATGCCATGTACTTACCCTTTTAGAAAGAAAAAAAACATAATACATCTAGTAGTACATCAGTCTATATCCATGATAATTCTACCATAGTTGAATTTTTTTTTTCAACTATAATAATTAATGAATTTGAATCATTGATTTAAAATAAACAAATATCAGTAATTAAATTTTTTTTTACCTTCAACCGGTGTTGTAGGTCAATAACCTTCCTCTTACATTCTAAGAGTGGTTCTGTTTCTTTCTCTCTCCTACTGAGTACTGACACCTTTCTTCTCTCCTCCAAAAACTCTATATCCACTATCGCCAAAAGCTTTGAATAGAGCAAGGTGCCCAAAAATAAAATAAAATCCTAATTCCAATGTCCACCATTGATTGCTTCACTAGAAAATTAATGTATTCTAGTGCTTAAATTAAACATAGTGCCCATATGAATTCTGACCATCTTGAATCAATACTTAGGGTATGCCTTCATGAGGGGCCATAGCTTTGGTTGTGTACAAAATTTATGGAGTTTGATCCCATTAGTTTACATTGCTAGGGGATTTTGGAGAAACTCTGAAGACACGTACAAAGAGTGAAAAGCAAGTGCTTAGTGTCCATCTCAAATTGGGAAGATTGCATTCCTAAAAGGAAGATTTCATGAACCCAACAGGGCCATCACTTGGTTGCATCTCCATTCATTTAACTGCTAAAAGAAAAGATACCGTGTTTAGAGAAATACCAGAGACTCAGAGAAATAGAGATCGAGAAAGACAAGTCTTGACGTCCATTTCAAAATCTACTCGACTATTTGTCCATCTCTCTTTGCCCTTTGCTCACCAAAAAAATTAAGGAAGATCAAAATTGTTCCTAAAGTTCGTCGCTTCTTATTTATTGCCCAAACAATCTCACAAACTAAATAGCAAACTACCCAATGAAAGAGGGTGTTCAAGCATATGTGATTTTAAGGCGTTCTAAAAAAAACAAGAAAGCAAAACACAAGGCTGACGACAAGACCATCCTGGGCCCTCCTAGCAGGTGGAGCTAGCCACAATTGTTGTACCTACAATATCTTCATCTCCCTCCTCCTCCTCATCACTACTTGGGTGCCCTAACATTGGAACATAGTAGCTTTGTTTTCCCAATCCCATATTGAGAAAGGGGATGGGAGACAGAAAGAGAGAGAATGACTTATCAAAACAAAAAAAGGAAGAATGTTCCAGCCACAAATTACTGGATGTAGCAAGATACTAGGCACACTATCAATGCTTCGAATTTATGATTGTATTATCTAATTTAACCATGATAATTGAAAAAAAAATCAATTACCATAGAATCTTCCCTATATCTATAATAAAAGTAAAACATAGTTGACTTCCATGAGAGAAAATTGCGGATATTTTGTAGTTTATAGCCTTTGATATAATGTTTTACGCAATCACAACAGTCAATCAGAAATTTAATTTACAAAAAATAATGAAAAATTGTTGACCATTCAGTTGGAAAACTCCTACAGGCCATATCTCTTCCCAAACCCCAGACTCAGTAACTTCCATAGTTCCACTTATACCTCTTAGTATTAACTTCCCTCGATTGTCTTCCTCCTCTTGTTTCCTCTCTTCTTCCTCCCTCCTCCTCCACCAACTCTACATTCCCAACACTATTTAATGCATCCACCATGAAAGTTGTGTTTTGCAGAGTATTTCCTCCAAAGCAAATCATGCACACCCAATCATCCCCCTTCCTGGTTTTGACTATTTGGATCATTAATTTTGCCAGCAAAGAAGGGCCTTTCTTCTCCAGACGAGTGCGAAATAGAGTATTCAGAGTCAACTCTATTCTTACTATCACCACAATTCCCTGTGTTTAAAGGGTTAAGTGGACTGTGCATGGAGTAAGATCTCCTTTAGCTGCAGATCTTTTACTGATGGAGTTCTCTCCATGCCCTTTGATTTAAAAGAATCAAATCAATTAGGAAAGTTTATTATGCTAGTTAAAAGATGAATAATTCATCCAAGTTTTGTTAAAGCTTTGAAACTACAGGGCAAAGGGTTCGTTCCAGCACTAACCCGTTTTTGTGTGCAAATTTCATCAATTATCTTCAAGGTTTAAGTCTGATATTTTTTGATAGACTTGAATTTCAAGATGTCATCTTTCCAACAAATCAAGTTGCATCCAATTTGGAATTCATTTGGTCGTTCAAATAAGCAATTAAACCCAAGGTGTCAAAACTGCCTAGCAGGACCAGAAAAAGCACGGTTTTGATTACATCATAACTTAAGCTATATGATGGCTTAAGTCGTGTAATTATACATTTTTGGAATCCTCATGATATCTACTTTCAGTTCCAAGCATTAGTTTTCAATCATACCCACAAGAGGATGAGAGATCAAGGACTTTTCCCAAACCAGTCAGATTAGGCTCTAATATGCGCGGTAAAATGTTTAAGCCTAATTACCATACTTAAACATATCATAACCTTGATTTCTTTGCCGGGGGGGGGGGGGTTATACACGTCCCAAAATGACCCCCCATGGCTTGAAAACCGAATCATCATCACTTTTACTAAGCTTAAAATTTGCTACAAAATCGGCCAGAAACTGTTCCTTGAACCCGTTTTACATAAATCGGTTTTCTTCTTCTCAAGCAGCCGGCCTCCTTCACTTGCAAGTTGATTGACACATTTCTCAAGGCAAGACACACGTCCCAAGGTACCTAGGATTGGTTGCTACCTAGAGAAGATCAACCAATGGGAGTGCAAAGTTAGAAATCTTGTCTCTCTTCTCTCATTGGCCAACCGTAAAGTGGCTAAGGGAATTTCGGCTGAAGCAAATGCATTCTAGTCTTTTGTTGGTTGTATTAGAGCTTAAGCAAAGGTTAAGTGATGTATAATAAGCATAGGCATAGTTTTACTTCATGTTTTGATGTAATAGATTAGCTAAATATTGCTAGTGATTGTATTAAGTGCAAACCGGTTGTAATTAGCATCTTAACACCTTTCCTAACTAGTAAGGAAAGGGTGAGGTGTGTGCTTGCTTGTAAACTCACTAGCTTGGCCATTTTGCTGTCTATTTAAGAACCCCACGGCCATGGCAAAGGAAGATAACCTTGTTGAATGAAAATCAAAGTTTGAGAGCATTTGCTTTCTCCCTTTTAAACTCTTGCTTGCTTATCCTTAATTAGGCCAATTAAGGTGGTGTTCAAGTGAGTCTTAAATTTGATTAAGTGGTCATATCTGTATCTTAATCATAGTTAAGGGCCCTAAGCTTGAGTTTGGTGGTGTTTCTTTATCCAAACACCAAGTTTAGTTGTATCCCTTTGGTGTCTTAACTCAAGGATTTCAAAGTGGGTAAGTTTGCTAGCTTTAATTTTAGGTTAGTAAATCTTAAATTTGATTCTTCTTTCCATTCCACACATCCATAACCCTTCCTACATCCATGTCCATGCATAATCCAAGCTAAAGCTACTCCCTTTGGCTTAGCTTTCCACCCAAACTTCTAAACACCTCCAACCATGCAAAATAGAACTTCACGGTTTCACCAAACCGAAAAGTGGCACGGCCTACCCGTGCCTATAGACACGACCGTGCTACCTTAAGTTCGTGAAGCTTTCCGTTTTTGCTTCATGTTCTCGGTGGTTTATAGCTTGGGTCCTTTCCTCCCTTATGTTATACATCAACTCACGTCAAAGATCCTTTGCTTTCTCACTTAGAATCATTTGATTCTAGGTTCCATTCCTCCCTCACATGTTTGATGCCTCACAACCATCATACTATGTGCTCACTTTCCCTTGTTTTCCCTTGATTGTATCTACCTTTGGTTTGTAAGCTAGCTCACTTCAATTGAGTCCTAGCTTGGGTCATCGGCGGATACGTCATTTACTCACGCAAAATCTTCAAAATCGTTATTTTCAATTTGTTTAAGGTATGTCAAATGCTGCTTTCAACAAATCTTAGTTTGTATTAGGAGCCACAACTTTCTACATATTTTTTCCCTATACCTTGGCTATTTCATTTTTATCTAAAAATTTGAGGTTTTGGTCTAATTTTTGTTTGAAGTTACTTTTCTTTGGTATTTAATTATTACAAGCACTTCTTTTTTGTTTTCTAAATGTTTTGTTTGGAGTCTTTGTTGCTTTCATTATTAACATTTGGTTCCCGTCTTGGTGATTAAAAAAACTCGTTTGATTGCGTTCTAATGTATTGTCATATGACTGTTTATCAATTGATCGATGAAATTTTATGACTATATAGATTTTAAAGAACGTTGGCATATCAACATCATGATGGCAAGTTTATCTTAAGTTATCAATTGGTGGTCTTGGCAATATTGTTTGCTTAATTCTATATAATTGAACAGTGAGGCTTACTGTTAGGGGTCATGGCAATATTGTCTTTAAGCACTTCTATTTTGGTGAGGCATTGTAGCTTTCTATCTAAAAAAAAGGTGCAAGTTCCTATCAAATAGTCAAGAAGCAGAGACCACAGCTGGATGTTTAGTACATGAGGTAAGATTAATTTCTTTGCCTTGTGGGAGTTGATGGAAACAAAGATCGTAGTTTTGTGAATTTGTGATGTAGTAGTAAATTCCACATTGTGGATAGTTTACATGATTAAATAGTAAGGAGTATTTAAGAGACAATACTTGTATGGCTTTCATAGGATCCATGTAATGAAATAACTTCTAAAAAAATGACTAGCACCTGAGACCTTTTTAGCAATGCAAATGGTTTCTTTAGAGTTACTCTATAAACAGCAAGAACTAACTTAAGTCAAAGTGGTTGAAGGGGGTGGGGTAGGACAAGTCTACATTGTAAAACCTACCTTTCCAGCAGACTAATTATGGTCCATTTTTGTTTCACTATTGCAATTATGGGTTAAATTTTGTGTATGGAGGTTACAAAAGGAAGGATTATGCAAGGTCCCTTGCCTTCAAGTCAGTATTAAGAAGCTAGGGCTTCTATGCATGGAAGTTCAGTTTGGAACACGACTTTTGGTTTGCAAAGGGGCTATCTTAGCGGTTAGTGATGCACGCATTAGCTATTTGTTGGATATAATTAGGAATTATTGAAAATTGCTAGATAAAAATAATGTTGGATATCACTAATCATTGGTGACTACATACCCAATGACTTTTATTATGCTATGATCTTGGTAATTGAAATGACTACCCTATATTTCCATGGCTAAACCTACAAGTTTTCTTTGTCATAATGTGTCTTCAACTGCACTTCCATGTGTGAAGTGATTTTAATGACAACATGTGTATTTTTTTTGTTTTGTAACTAATCTTCGTTTTCATTTTATAATACTAAGTTGTTCCCTACATGATTTTGAAGTTGAGACTTAATATTAACATTAAGGGAAATGTTGGCTGTTGCCTTGTGGCATTTGGCTTGAGTCATTAGCAAAGTGGTATCTATATCTATATCTATCATAAGTCGAAGTTGTGTGTGGCAGGTTGGCCACACACACCACTTTCCACCCCTCCCACCTAGGTTCGAGCCTGGGGGGCACAACTTTGGCTTTGTGCCTTGCGAGTTGTGTGTGGACGGATGGTGGTCCTGGGCCTTGGTCTTGGCTTTGACATCCCCTTGCCCCTGGTTCGTTCAAGGACCGCTAGGTACCCCTGCGATAGGGGCCCAGTGGGTTGGGCTGACTTACCATTGTAAAAAAAAAAATATCTATATCTATCATAAATAGAAATCATAGTTTCTTTAGATTTAAAAATTGCATTTGAGGATTACTTTTGGATGGTCTACTAGATATTTACTTAAGCTCTAAGAATTATAAAGGTATGCATTCTTCTATGAGAGCTATTGGTAGCAGGGACTGGTCATATTAAAGTTCACTGGTTCATTTGGATAAACAAGTGTGCAACCTAAACCTTCCTTCTACCAGTGTTTAGATAAACTAAATTCTCAGTTTACTGTTTGGTCTAGGTAAATGGTTTGGGTTTTGTAATGGGAGACTACAGTAGATTATGGTGTCCAAACGTGGTAACAAGCCAACCTCTATAGCAGAAGTTGAACTCGCAAAAGCCTTTGCCATTAAGTAAGGGTGGACACACAAGGAAAATATGCTATGATAATAATGGAAAGTGTGCCATCAAGAAGCTCAAGGAAGAGAACTCACCAAATGTAGAAGTTGGATTAACTATAGAACATATTTAGGTTTATTTTATGAATTTGATATGTATAATTTTGACTGTCAAAAGGAATGACAAAATCTTAATATTGTAGGCGTAACTCATTCTTATTGCTTTTCATGACATTTTTATATACAGGTTGTGGTTGCATTTGTACTTTCTCCCCCAATAGGTAAAAATTATATTGTTCATTGCTCTTCTTTTCAATGGTGGTTACTAGATCATTAGCTTGATTATTTTTAACTGTTACATTCTAATTTGCATATAATAGTGGTATTATACAATTTATTTATTTTTGCTTGTCTTTTGTCCTCCATTTAATTTGGTCTGTAATACACTTTAGTTTGAATATTATATAAAATGAACAATTATCTTAGTGATAATTTAAAGTAATGTATACTTATTCAAAAAATTAATCCCAGAGCAACATGCGAGTCTTAGCTAGTGTTGTATAAAATGTTAATGTTTGTGAAGATCTAAGGCGCACAAACAATCAGATCAATATTTTTATTGTTATATTTACATGTGCTAGCTAACAAATCCACACCATGGAAAATTTAAGTAGTGATTCAATATATAACTAACTATCTTCATTTTTTTCAACAGTGTTATCATCAATTACATTTTTAGGGAGGAAAACTATGTAGTAGATTGGTTGACTAAGTTTAAGTTCTCTTGACATCCCATGAAAGTATGGAACGAGGTCGTATTACTTTACAAGAATAATTTATGAATAACCCTCGAGAGAAAGGCTTCTTAGGTTGTACTACTCACTTTACCTTTCTTTAAAACAAACAAATGGTAGAGATGATATTAGTTAATCTAAAATTTTAAAAAAGGCATGGGTTTGAAATCCATAACCCCTAAATCAATTTTTTTTAATTCGTTACCTCTTTTTTTTTTGGCAGCGTTTTCACTTGTTTTTTGTATTATGTATTTCTCTCAATTTTTTGTTGAATTTTACTATTTAATTTTTTATAATAATTACTTAGTTTAACAAATATATTCTATTAATCTAAGTTTTGTGTACACATAAAAATTTTAATGTATAGTGGAACAACTATTCGTGGACAAAAGAATGCTCTTTGGCAATAAAAGTGTTCATATACTTCTTAGTTAATAATAGGTTAATTTTTAATGGTCAGAACGTTAAAATTGGAATAGTTTTCATTGAGTTTGATGTATTGAGGTTCAAGATTTGGAATTGTGCCGAATTTTATGATCGAAGATTTATTAAATGCACACGTACATATTCATTTTTACACTATTTAGTTTAGCGTATAATATAACAGTGCTTACTATGTAATAAAACATGATTTAGTGTACAATAGAATACTTTTCAGTGGTCTGGGTTTTACTTTTGCTATACATTAGAACATTGTTTAGTGTAACCTTTCAATTTTTTTTTGTTGACAATTGAATAAATAAGATCATTAGTCACAACTTATTTTTATTCATCATTAGTGTAATAGCCCAATCCTAAATCATATTTATTTATTTAAATACCTCATGTTAATGATTTTCTCATATTTATTTATCGCCTTTAATCATCCGATGGGGAAAATTCATTTGGGCCCCAATTTGCTATTCATTTTTTTTTATTTGAACATTTTGGGTGAATCGATAGAACCCCTTACAAAATGTTTCAAAAGATTAAACTATTGTTCATAACGACCCAAATATTTTATCCCAAGTTGTGCAAAAAATTGATTTCAAAGAGGTATTTTGCTTAGCGAACCCAAATCGTATAAGCCCAAATAAGGCCCAATAAGTTATGTTTTTGATTTAGCTAATTTCCTTTTATTATGCCTAATTTGTAATTAGTAAAAGCTACTTTATGGGGGATAAAATTCAACCAACTAACTCTTTGAATAATTTCTAGCCAAGTAAAACCAATCTCATACAAACCTCTCTCCCCCTTATCTCCCTTAGCCACGACAGCCCCCCTTTTGTTGCTACTGTTTGCCACCACCAGCCCCCCACCGAAGCAGCCACCACCACTAGTCCACCACCAACAACTCAGCCATCATCTCCTCTCAACTTCCAGCCTCATCAACCACTTTTCCCACCCCTCTTCTAGGCATCAAAGTGAGTAACCTTAACCATATCTTATTGTTTTTGATTTGCGTGTTAGCTTTGATTGTTGTTTTCTTATTTTTGATTGTTAATCATGTTGTTTTGATAGAAATAAGAGTTATTTTTGGGTGTTTAAATTGTTGGTGAAGCTTGGGAGTATGTGGGAGTTGAGATGGTTCATGACCATGCAAGCTTAAACTGAAGTGATGTTTATGGATTGTTTTGTATTTGTTTTGATAATCTTTAGCATCATAAATGATTATGGTGGTGTTGGTGTGGTTTTGAATGAATTAAAGGTGAATCCAAGTCGGCCACAAGCTAGGGTTTTAATGATTATGCAAGGTTTAGCTTTCTTTTAATATCAAGTATGTTATTTGTGTATATGGTTGAGAAACGAATCTTTGATGTGTCTTTCAACTTGAAAAGTGATTAGGTGTGATTCTTGAAAAAGGGTGGATTGTGGAAATTTCCCCAATTGATTATAAAGGGTCATTTTGTTCATTTATGCAAATAAGAAAGATCATGGACGTGTTTTGAGTGCATTTGAGAAAGAGAAGAATTTAAAACTTGATGTAGATGATTATGGAGTGAAATTAAGCAATATGGATTTGTATGGAGATAAGAAGGACCCAGAGCTTCGTTAATGATTTAAGGACTGATTTTAGATGGGGAATTATGTGAAAAGAAGGGGGAAAACAAAATTAGTGTGACTGTAAATAGACTGGAAACAGGGGACACTTTGCAATTAAACTGATACTGGTTGTCCCATGAAAAATTGTGATTTTTGGTGGGTAGATATATTAGTGAGTTATCTTTCAAATGACTTTTGAATTGCTTTAACCCAAGTTCTGTGGAAAAAGTTATGGCCGTTTTTCTAGGACTGCACAGAATAGACTAAAACTGGCACCCTTGTGTTCTAGCTCAATTTTGGGAACTCTATTATGAGAATCATGGTTTGCTTTGTGAAAGTTTTGGGAGACTTTTTAACCTTTCTATATTGGGGAATTAGGTCTGAAGCAGAGGTCGTGAGATTAATTTACGAGTCATTTATTTTAGCTCATGTTAAGCCTTTACTTTTTAACTAAAACTATCAATTGTGAAAGTAAAACCATTTCTTAACAATATGTTCCTATAATGATGTTTTTGCACAAAATCAGGGCCTAGCCTATCATTTCCTCCCTTTTTGTGCATAAGCATACACAATGAAATTTCATTAAAAGTAGCAGGTACGTTCATTGTTTGTATCTTTATAATCAACACATATTTATCAAATTATAATATTTTGGTAAGTACCTCAATAAATCAGTTTAATAAGTGATTTGTCTCAGAATTAGTGACCCATCAGTTATCAGTTACAGGGCATTGCCCTTCAATTACTCGCGTAGCTTCAAGCCAGGTCCCCGATCGACTTGGCAGGTGTACACCTATCTTCAGATTGTAACAGTTACCAGGGGTTCATTATTAGATAATAATTGGCAACACAGTTTTATATTCATCTCATTCCTTGTTTTAAATTAAAACGAACTGCAATGTGGACCCAATCAGCTTTTCAATGAACATTTAACAATACAGAAATGCATGTACTGAGCTTCGGGTCATAGTTCGAAATATTTTCATGTTTTGTTTTACGCAAATGCTCAGTGAATCACCCTCAAGATGGCAGACCGACTGAAAGAGATAAGTGAGTCAGGAAGTCTGAAAGGAACAATGGTGTATTAGAGCTGAGATGCTTTTAGCATTGTATTGTGAAATATTATGATCTCAGAACTATATACTCTACAAAGAGTTACTATGTTTTGGTGTGAACTTTGACATACTAGAAGCTGTTTATGTATGGTTTTGATGGTTTGTGATTGTGTGAATGTCTTGTGGTGGTAAGCAATGTTCAGCTTAGTTATGTCAATTATTTATAAGCCAAACCTTGTCCTTTTTGGACGACAGTAGCACCCCGATCTTTGGGTTGTCACTTCTATTTGATAAAATTAATGTAGAGAATACAAACAGTGGATTATGTGCATTTCGGGTGTTACAGATTTGGTATCAGAGCTAGGTTTTGATTTTCCTAATGGGATACGAAGTATGGAGTTTAGATATAGGAGGGTGAGAAGGTTTATTAGTAAGGAATATCATACACTATTAGAGAGTTGTTACACTAGAAATGTATATTGCTTATCTTCTACATGCCTCTCATTTATGTTTTCCTTGCTAGATGGATCTTTACGCAATTAATATGATGCCTGGTACATCTGTGGCTACCAATATCTCATTGTTGCACGCCAGCATGATACCTCATGTGTAGGACCCTTTCTCCGAGTTCCACGTGGGGCAGTCAAATAGGTCAGGTTGGGTCAAATTTATGTTCGTGTCGAACTTAAACGGGTTGAAAAATCCTCGACCTTAACCTAACCCGTTTATTAAACGGGTTGAAAAATCCTCGACTTTAACCTAACCCGTTTATTAAATGGGTTGAAAATCTTGACCTGTACCCGTTTATTTTTTAAACGGGTTGATCTGAAATTTACCCATTAACCAGTTTAATATAAACGGATTAGGTTTAGGTTATCTGGTTACCTGTTTACCCACTTAATATTTTGACTAAAATATGATTAACGAGCCTTATAAATAAATTTTTTGACTTTAATATAGCATCATAATGCAACCATTGTCTATGATTCATAAGAACCACAATAACAAAACAAATATCAACTTGATTAAACCCCACATTTTCACAATTCATCCCAAAAATTACATGGTAATTGGATAAACGAATCAACTTATTTAATCCATTTAATTAAACGGGTTAAATAGGTATTTTTTCGTGTCAAAATTCTCAACCTGAACCTAACGCAATTAATTAAACGGGTTAAACGTGTCAACCCATTTAATTAAACGGTTGAAAATCTTTATCCAAACCCACTTAATTTCGTGTTCGGTTCAGGTTGGTAATTGCGTCGGGTTAACTTTTGACAGCCCTAATTCCACAACGTCACGGTCCGTGTATGTAGATTGTAATGGTCCTTACCTACGGTTGATTCGTGGGTCGAGTTTAGACTCCGTTATCATCATTTCATGATGGCGGGGAACTCAGGTTGGGATAGACCTAGTTTTCAGGTTCAGGGGGCTTGGGTTACGATTACCTCCAAGCTGATGCTGCGGGAGGAGTTCGAGCAGAGGAGGACTACTATGGAGACCCTTCAACATGTTTTTCCTTTACACAAGGCACATCCCCCACCTGCACCAGCACAGGAACCATCATCGCCATTTGCACCGGGTACCCCTCTGATGCTTAGTTCCAATGACGAGCTCATGGAGGGTGTCGAGGACCATCTAGAGGATGAGGATGATCCAGAGGAGGATCAGGAGATTGAAGAAGTAAGGGAGGAGCAGCAGATTGATTAGAAGATTAATGAGGCAGTAGCAGAGCAGTAGGAGGATTAGGAGATCGATGAGGTAGAGTCAGGAGCATCAGACAACAGCTTTGACTCAGGCGAGGAGCCGGAGGATGAGTTTGACCCAAATTACGATCCATCTAGGGATCGTTAGGTTGTTTTAGGTGTTGACTTGAGTAGTTACATTTTAAGCCCCGCATGTATATAGCATGGTCAAAATGGATAGACACATTTTGTGCAGCATATGACATTCTATATAGTCAATCAAATCCTTCCGACCATGATGACATGGTCTGTTTCTCTTTTTAGGCATGTGACGGATTTAGTGTTTGGGGGCTGGTTAGTGTTTTGGGTTGGGGGTAGGAGTCAGGGCTGATCGTACTTAGTCAGTTAGATGAGATATACTTTTGTTGATCATGTATATAAATAAGCAGTTATGGAATGATATAATGAAGCTTCGGGTTTTATTTTAAATAATATGTGAGTCATATTAAATGTATTTGTTGGGCATGCTTATCTTATATGTTAGGATATTCTAGTGACTAAAATTACTGAATTATTTCGTTTAATGTATGATTAGAATGTCTGAATTGGTGCAAAACAATGGGGAGACTCATATAGGAGATAACTCGGACCATAGCCAGGGATAGGGTGAACAAGCCTCATGTCATGTGCCACCAAATTTTGGTGAAATGCCACAAGTTCCCCCTAAGTTAGCTAACAACGGTGAGAACCTGAACTATTGGGCGATCTTAGTGGGTGAACTAATGAAGCGGATTCCCCAAGTACCTACTGAAACCCCTCCTAAAGATGAAAAATTAGCAGATATGGTACCACAACGCAACCCTAAGGTGTATGATAGAAATTTTGATCTAGTAGTGTTGGAAGAATGGGTAAGTGGGATGGAGAAAATTTTTACGGTGGTCCAAAGGAAAAAGGAGAAATAGTTTATGGAGCTGAAAATGAGTGGTAAAATGACTGTAATGCAGTATGCCAGTAAATTTACAGAATTATCCTGGTTTGTCCTTGAATTTGTGACATCTAAAAGGTTAAGGATGAGGAGGTTTGAAGAGGGTTTGGCCTTCTACATTTGAAATCAGTTAGTTGGGCAACCAATCTTGACTTGCCAAAAGCTATACCGCAGAGTTGAGGGTGTTGAACCCGATCAACCAAAAGAGAAATGGGATTGAGCGAGGAACTCTGAGTGACAGTGTGACAAGAAGAAACCTTCTCCCGCTCCTCCCAAGAGCCGCCCTGCAGGCTCGATGGAGCCCTGTGGGAAGTACAGAAGAACAAATTACACCACCCCGAATGCCGAGTAGGAATCAACAAGTGCATGTGGTGTGGAAGCCCTGAACACCTTATCGCTACATGCCCCTGAAGGTTGAAGGCTGTAGACAAGGGTGCAACAAAACCTTGGCCCCACGTCGCCAGGGTCCCCACCTCCAAGGCCTGCAGCAGTGGGATGAGCGTATGTAATAAGCAAGAAGGAAGCTGCCACCTCTAGTATGGTAGTAACTGGAACTCTCTTTTTAAATTCAAAGCCATTTTGTGTATTATTTGATTCGGGTGCTACTCATTCATTTATATCCACTCGATCTGCTATGCAGTTGAACCTTGAGAATAGGAGGACGGAAACCAATTATGGGATCAAGTTATCTAATGATTCTGTACTTGAGCGCCCCATCTCCTATAAACTTGTTTCCATCACCATTGGTGGAACTACCTTCCCTAAAGATTTGATTCAATTTGATCTGTCCAATTTTGACATCATTTTGGGAATGAATTGATTGCACACTTATGGGGCCAAGATTGATTGTAAAGATCTTAATGTTATTTTGAAGGATAAAAAATCGAGAGAAGTATGTTTCTATGGGCAAAGAGAGGAAAAATCTTGTCCCTTGATTTCTACTATGAAAGCAAGTAAGCTGTTATGTTAGGGGTGTATTAGATATTAGTGTTATACTATTGGCACCCAAACAAAAGAGGAGAAAGAAGAAAATATTCCTGTAGTTTATGAACTTGAAGATGTTTTTCCTGAAGAGTTACCAGGACTACCCCCGAAGAGGAAAATTAATTTTGGAATTGAATTAATCCCTAGTGCCTAACCTATTTCCAAAGCCCCATATCGTATGGCCCCAACGGAGCTTAAAGAATTGAAGATTTAGTTAGATGAGTTGTTATAGAAGGAATTTATTAGACCAAGTATGTCAACATGGGGTGCCCCAGTGTTGTTCATAAAGAAAAAGTATGGAACCTTAAGGCTATGTATTGACTATAGGGAGTTGAACAAGATCACCATAAAAAACAAATACCCTTTGCTACGAATAAATGACTTGTTCGATCCGCTACAAGGAGCAAAAGTCTTCTCTAAGATTGATTTGAGATCAGGATGCCATCAACTTAGGATTAAACCTGAAAACAACCCCAAGACTGTGTTTAGGACCAGGTGTGGTCACTATGAGTTTACAATGATGCCATTTGGCCTCACCAATGCCCCTGTAACCTTCATGGATCTTATGAACAGAGTCTTTAGACCCTATTTAGACAAGTTTGCAGTGGTGTTCATTGATGACATTCTTATATTCTACAACTAGGGAGGAACATGCTGATCATTTGAGGATGGTGTTACAGATCCTGAGGGAGCATGATCTCTATGAAAAATTAAAGAAGTGTGAATTTTGGTTGGAAGAAGTGATATTCTTAGGACATGTAGCTACAAACGAAGGAATTAAAGTTGACCCCCAAAAGGTGGAGGCAATCACGAATGGTCAAGACCTACCGATGTCATTGAGATTAGAAGCTTTCTAGGTTTAGCGAGCTATTATCGAAGGTTCGTTAAGGACTTCTTAAAAATAGCTTCGTCCCTAATCAATTTGCTAAAGAAAATGACTAAATTTGAGTGGACAGAGAAGTGTAAGAGAGCTTTTCTGGAGCTCAGGTAGCGATTAACTACCGCCCCAATCCTAACGCTACCAGTAGAGGGTAAGGAGTATACTATTTATAGTAATGCGTCGAGAACAGTTTGGGTTGTGTTATGATGCAGGAAGACAAAGTAGTAGCTTATGCCTCTCGATAGCTCAAGTCTTATGAGAAAAATTACCCTACCATGACATGGAGTTAGCTGCTATGGTCTTTGCACTAAAAATTTGGAGACATTACCTATATGGGGTATCATGCAAGATCTATACTGACCATCAAAGTCTGAAGTATATCTTCAACCATAAGGAGCTCAATTTGGGACAACGACGTAGGCTTGAGTTGCCCAAGGATTATGATTTGCAAATTCAATATTACCCAGGAAAAGCAAATGTTGTAGCGGATGCCCTGAGGAGGAAAGCACAACAGAGCTCAAACACTGTGGTGGTTACTTACGTGAGTCTCTTGAGAGCGCTTGGGGACTTGAAAATTCAACTAGTTTCCCATGGGAAAGCAAATGTTCAATTATCAGCACTTATCTTACAGCCTTCTATAGCGGAGGAAATTCGGGTGAACCAAGAAAGTGATCCTGAACCCCAAAAAATAAAGCAAAATTTAGACAAAGGGAAGTTTCTTGGGTTTGTAGCACATAAGGATGGGAACCTATGATTCCAGAATCGCCTGTGCATACCCAAAAATGAGGAAATGAGGAAACACATCCTAGAGGACGCTCACAATACTCGCTACTTAATGCATCCAGGAGGCACCAAGATGTACAGAGACCTGAGACAAAACTTTTGGTGGTATAATATGAAGAAGGAGATTGTAGAATACGTAGACAAGTGGCTAACCTGCAAGAAGGTTAAAGCAGAGCATCAACATCCCGTGGGTGAACTGCGCCCCCTAGAAATTTCCACTTGGAAGTGGGACTCGATCTCAATGGACTACGTTATGGGTTTACCCCTTTCTACCTCGAAGAAGAATGCTATATGGGTTATAGTCGATCAACTTACCAAGTCGGCCCATTTTCTGCCAATTAGGGATGCTTAAAGAGTTGAAAAACTAGTCCAGCTGTATGTTAAGGATATAGTCTGACTACAGGGGATTCCTTTAGACACAGTATCAGATAAGGATAAAAGATTTCAAGCCCAGTTTTAGCAAGCACTTCAAAAAGCCTTTCAGACCAAATTGAACTTTAGTAGCTCTTATCACCCTAGAACAAATGGGAAAATAAAAAAAGTGAATAAAATCCTAAAAGATATGTTGAGAGCTTGTGTATTGGAGTTTCAAGGGAAATGGGAAGACGATTTACTGTTGGTGGAGTTTTCTTATAACAATAGCTACCAGTCCACCATCAAAATAGCCGTATTTGCAGCTTTATACGGGAGAAAGTGTAGAAACCCACTGTACTAGAGTGACTTGGACGAGGCATTGATCATAGGCCCCAAAAAGATTCAGGAAACCATTGAATCAATAAGAAGAATTCGAGAGCATATCAAGGCTGCCCAGAGCTGACAAAAGAGTTACGCTGACAAAAGAAGAAGGCCCTATGAAATCATTGAAAAGTTGAATCCCATAGCTTATCGTCTAGATCTTCCAATAGAACTTGAACACCAGCATAACGTATTTCACATCTCTTAGATCAGGAAATATATTACAAATCCGGACCATACCATCGTATCTGAACCTATTGAAATCACAGGAGATCTAGTATACGAAGAGCGTCCAGTCCAAATACTAGATCGTAGGATTAAGCAGCTGCAACAAGCAGATACCTCTAGTTAAGGTGTTTTGGAGAAACCATACCTCCCAGGAAGCCACTTGGAGACTGAAGAAGAAATGAAAGCCAAGTACACACACTTATTTGAGGTAACCTTGCATGATATGGTAAAGTTCATAAGTTCTGAGGACGAAACTCTTTAAGAGGAGGGCTGTAATAGCCCAACCCTAAATAATGTTTATTTATTTAATTACCTCATGTTAATGATTTTGTCATATTTATTTATCGCCTTTAATCATCCAGGTGAGGAAAAATTCATTTGGGCCCCAATCTGCAATTCGATTTTTTTTATCATGACATTTTGGGTGAATCGATAGACGACCCTGACAAAATGTTTCAAAATATTAAATTATTGTTCATAGTGACCCAAATATTTAATCCCGAGCTATGCAAAAATTCGATTTCAAAGAGGTATTTTGCTTAGCGGGCCCAAATTGTATAAGCTCAAACAAGGCCCAATAAGTTATGTTTTTGATTTAGCTAATCCCTTTTTATAATGCCTAATTTGTAATTAGTGGAAGCTACTTTATGGGCGATAAAATTCAGCCAAGTAGCTTTTTGAATCATTTCTAGCCAAGTAAACGCAATCTCATGCAAACCTCTCTCCCCTTTCCCTGCCATAGCCTCGATAACCCCCCTTTTGTTGCTACTGTTTACCACCACCAGTTCCCCACCAAAGCAACCACTGCCACTAGTCCACAACCCACAATTAAGCCACCATCTCCTCTCAACCCTTACCCTCATCAACCACTTCTCTCACCCCTCTTCTAGGTATCAAAGTGAGTAACTCTAACCATAGCTTGTTGTTTTTGATTTGTGTGTTAGTTTTGATTCTTGTTTTGTTATTTTTGATTGTTAATCATGTTTTTTTTTTTTGGATAGAAATAAGAGTTATTTTTGTGTGTTTAAATTGGCAGTGAAGCTTGGGAGTATGTGGGAGTTGAGATGGTTCATGACCATGCAAGCTTAAGCTTCAGTGATGTTTATGGATTGTTTTGTATTTGTTTTGATAATCTTTAGCATCATAAATAATTATGGTGGTTTTAGTGTGGTTTTTAATGAGTTAAAGGTAAATCCAAGTTTTCTATAAGCTAGGGTTTTAATGATTATGCAAGGTTTAGCTTTCTTTTAATATCAAACATGTTATTTGTGTATATTTGGTTGAGAAATGAATCTTTGATGTGTGTTTCAAATTGGAAAATGATTTGGTGTGATTCTTGAAAAAGGGATGGGTTATGGAAATTTCCCCAATTCATTATAAAGGTTCATTTTGTTCATTTGTGCAAATAAGCAAGATCATGGATGTGTTTTGAGTGCATTTGAGAAAGAGAAGAATTTAAAACTTGAAGTGGATGATTATAGAGTGAAATTGAGTAATACGGATTTGTATGGAGATAAGAAGGACCTAGGGTTTTGTTAAATTATTTTAAGGAGTGATTTTAGATGGGGAATTATGTGAAAAGAAGGGGGAAATCAAAAATAGTGTGGCTATAAACAAACTGAAAATAGAGGACATTTTGAAATTAAACTGGTACTGGTCGGCCCATCGAAAAATTGTGATTTTTGGTTGGTAAATAGATTGGTGAGTTATCTTTGACATGCCTTTTGAATTGTTTTAATTCGAGTTCTATGGAAAAGGTTATGGCCATTTTTCTAGGACTGCGTAGGATAGACCAAAACTGACACCCATGTGTTCTAGCTCAATTTTGGGGAACCCTATTGTGAGAATCATGTTTTGCTTTGCAAATGAAAGTTTTGTAAGACATTTTAAGCTTTCTGTATTGGGGAATAAGGTATCAAGAGGAGGTCGGAAGATTAAGTTATGTGTCATTTATTTTAGCTCCTATTAAGCCTTTACTTTTTAACTAAAACTATCAACTATGAAAGTAAAAACATTTGCTAACTATATGTTCCTATAATGATATTTTTGCATAAAATTAGAGCCTAATCTATCATTTCCTCCCCTTTTGTGCATAATCATACTCAGTGAAATTTCATTAAAAGTACCAGGTACGTTCATTGTCTATATCTTTAGAATCTGCACGTATTTATCAAAATTATAATATTTTGGTAAGTGCATCAATGAATCAGTTTAATCAGTGATTTATCACATAATTATTGACCCTGTCAGTTATTAGTTATACGACATTGCCCTTCAGTTACCCGCGCGACTTTTGGTCAGGTCCCTCGATCAACTTGGCATGTGTACACGTATTTCAGATTGTAACAGTTACTAGAGGTTCACTATCAGATTGCGTTTGACAACAGAGTTTTATATTCATATCATTCCCTGCTTTAAATTAAACAGAACTGCAATGCGGGCCCAAATAACTTTTCAATGAACATTTAAGAATGCAAAAATGCATGTACTGAGTTTCGGTTCACAGTTCAAAATGTTTTCATATTTTGTTTTAGGCAAATGTTCAGTAAATCACCCTCAGGTTAGCAGACCGGCTGAAGGAGATAAGTGAGCAAGGAAGTCTGAAAGGAACAGTAGTGTATTAGAGTTGAGATACTTTTAGCACTGTATTGTGAAATATTATAATGTCAGAAGTATATACTCTACAAAGAGTTACCATATTTTGGTGTGAACTTTGAGATACTAGAAATTGTTTATGTATGACTTTGATGGTTTGTGATTGTGTGAATGTCTTGTGGTGGTAAGCAATGTTCAGCTTAGTTATATTTTTTATTTATAAGCCAAGCCTTGCTTTTTGGACGGCGGTAACGCTCCGATCTTTGGGTTATTACTTCTAATTGATAAAATTAATGGAGGGAATGCAAACAGTGGATTATGTGCATTTGGGGTGTTACAATTAGAATACTTCTAGTGAACAATAGAACACTCTTTATTGAACAATAGGTTAATTTTTTATGAACAAAAGACCATTGTTTAAATTTTTTTTTTGATAGACTAAATTTGATTGAAAACCAAACTTTGGCTAATAGCAAAAACAATTAAGAAAGAAAACTAATTAACTGTTTAATTTTTTAAAACCAATAATAGAAAGGATGTATTTTTTGCATTACTTTAGGATAAACTATAATAGTGTACAGTGTAGATATACATACATGTTCTGTTTTTTATCCATCAATTGTATCCATATATATTTATTTTTACACTATTTTAGTATAGAATATAGTAGCATTTCACGTAAAATAGAAAATCTTTAGTGTATGACATAGCATAATTTAGTGTACAATCAAACATTCTTAAGTAAACTAGCGTTTTACTTTTGGTGTATATTAGAACATTGTTTAGTATAAGTTTTCAATTTTTTTTGTTGATAACTGAATAAATAAAAATCATTACTTGCAACTTATGTTTATTTATTTTATTCATCATTAGAATACTTTTAATGAGCAATAGAATACTCACATTGAACAATACTCGATGACTAAAAGATCATTGTTTAGTGAACAATTTTTTATGGACATAATTCATTTGCAAAACAAACTTTGGCTACTAGGTAAAAATAATTAAAAAAAAAGAAAACTAAGCAAATGCTTGAAGTTTTTTCTTTAAATAGAAACATTAAAATGCTATAAAATATAAAATTTCAGCAACTTCTTGTTGGCAAGCATTGAATCAAAAAAGCCAAGGACCAACGCCTAGCCCTTACCAATGTCCTATGTCACTTAGCTTGATGTAATTTGCCCAAAAAAGAAGTTATATGTAAGTGCAGTGAGTCATTGGAACTGATATTTATGTTGAAATGGAGTACTAATACTTAAAGTAGATTTTCCGCTGTGCCTAATTACATTCACTAAAGGAAGATGGATTACAGACAATTACTACTTAATCTCCTTCATTTTAGTCTTAATTTTTGCTAATTCAACTTTAATTGTAAAACTATATCAATGATATAGTTTAACTATTGTAGTACTGAAGTGATTCCTTCTAATGAGTGAACAATAATTAGGAGTAGACAAGTACGCAATGTTTCAAGTATTAAGCACAATTAATTAGCTTAATTATCTTAATTATTTTTGGTCAGTTGGCTCTGATTCCAATTGAAAGAGGGCATTGATTGAGAGAAATTACACTTGCACAAAATTAAAATTTTCAAAAGTAAGTTTTTTAAGAATTGGGTCTAAATATGCAAATATGAACAGTTTAGGGAAAAAGATGAAAATAAAAGTAGTAAATTGTCCCTTAAAATAGTTTCCACCTAATATTAGACCTTTTAAATATATTTTAACAACATAATCCCCTAATTATGATTTTCACACAAAGCAGGATATCTGTTTATAATATTTTGTCTAGAAAGACCCCAAAACACTTGTGATTGAGCTTTTCATTTACACTCTTCAATAAAGCCCCTATTCTTTCTTGCGATAAGTAGCAAGAAACTTATCACAATCAACTTCCTATAGCTATTTGCAACATTTTCAACTTTTTACATCTTATAATCTTATAGGTCCTTACTACCCCTTATAACTTCGTATATGTACATTGATTTTCTATTCCTTCCAAATTTTAAAGGGTTTCTTATTTTCTTTGTAATTAACATTGGTGTGTGAACTATAAACATTATTCATAAATATTTTAGAGAGTTTCATGGGTAGCTTATTTTACTAATATTTATCTAAAATTATCTTAAAAAATATTCATAGTAGAATATAAAATTTGATTGATTTTATTTTGAAGGATTTTATTCAATTTTTAAGAAAAGTTGTAATCTTATCTTGAAGGTTTTTGTTTAATTAAGGTTTTTTTCATTTGCTTATGAATAGGAAGAAACTATGTGAAAAACGTTAACCTCAATGATTTGGTAGTTGATAAGATATTATATTTATTAATGGTTCTATTAACTTTTGGTATCTGATAAGATATTGCAGAGTTAAAAAGGTTTTAGCAATTCTGTTCTCATAATTATGTTATTTCACTGTTGCTTTGTTATTTTGTTGATTGAGAATGAGAATTGTAGAAGGCCAAAATTTACCCCTTTATAATTGTCACGAAGCAATCTATTGACTAAAGTTATAGAATTATTTTAATTAATATGACAAACGAAGAACATGTAATTTATTTTCGAAAAATAAATAATTTCACCAATCATACATTATAGAAGACTAAAAGTTATGTATATAGAACATAGTTGGTAATAGTATTTTCTAATATGTAATTTTGTTTTACTGATTAATGCATTTGGTATAACAAAGATATCAATTTTAAATTTTGCTTTAAATAAACTATACATTTATTAAACAATTCAAATCCTATAACATCAAAAAATTTGGGCTTCTTCAAATAAATTTTTCATACTTTATAAGCAATTCTACAACTTTTTTATATTTCTTGCAACTCCTTACAGCTATCTTTACAACTTCTAAATTTTCTTGCATCTTATAGCTGCTTCTTATTGCAAAGAACTGGGCTAAAGTACTCAATAGATAGGGTTGTGGGATTATTCTTACCCAATCATCAATTGCAAACACCTTGTCAGATGCTTGCTAGCAAGGACCTTCACTCTATATTGTGCCCTCAATGGATAAAACCTCAAGATGTGAATCACGGCCTCCCTTTTCTACAACAACTTGTTTGCCATAATATTTTTGGTTTTTCCTAGTAAATAGGTTAAACAGAGTGGTGGAGGCAAGCTGTATAAAGCTTTATTGGAAATAAGTGAGTTGCATGGTAGAGCTTGCAAAATGTCCAACCCAATTACCCAAATTTGTCTGACCCTAATAAATAGGGCTAGTCATGAATTTTCTTCTAAATTTTAAATCCAGGCATAATATTTTTCCTATTTTTGCTATTTAAACCTGATTTTGATTCAAATTTAGGCTTGTTTTTTTTTGAGTTTGATATTGAAAATTTTGATTCGCTTTTAGGCATTGTTTAATTTGTTCAACTCATATTTGACTAAGCCCAATTTTTACCACTGCTAGTTGCAGCATGGTAAGTGGTGTTAGACAACCATTAAGTTAAAATGGGTGACTTACTCCACTCGTTGGGTTCCGAAGTCTCCATTCCTATTTAACACCTTTGTTTAACCATCTTTTTATGGATTGTAGGTTGAAGAAAGGAGAAGTTCTGTAGCTTAAATTGTCAATGGCACTTGCCAAGGTTGAATGATGGAGATTTAGTCTTTGTCACTTAGAATACTCTTAGGCTACTCATAATGCTTGAATTCATTATCCCAACCTTTATAGCTATAAAAGGGATGAGCTAAGCCTATGAAAAGAGCATACTTAAGCTTCAACCATCACCTCAATGACTTGTAGACCATGAGATGTTGGCAACCTCTCCATAAAGTCCATTTAAATGTCCTACAACACTTCTTAATGGATAGGTAAGGGTTGTAGAGCCTCAAGATAGTAGCTATATCATACATTCATATTTGTAAGACTAGCATATGGTGTAGGTTATCATATAGTTTTAAATTACGTTGGTCACTTTCTTGCGATAGAACAAGGATTGTAGCTTCTTCAAGGTAGCATCCATACCTGCATGCCCCCCAGTTAGAGAGGTGTGTACCCAATGTAAAGTTTTTCTTTGAGTCCCTCGTTAGGTTCCACAACCAACTTCTATTTTTCTTATTAAGTATCAATCATATTGTACCTAATGTAATTGTTGTTGTTAGCTATGTCGTAATGTATTTCAAGTTTGATCTAGTTGATAACTTTCTAATGAGTTCCAACATATCAGATTGAGTTACTAAAATGACCATGAATAAAACTTTTGCACTATGCATTTGTTACCACATTATCTATGCCTTCTTGTATTAAATTTCATAAAGAGAGTGCATAGGGTTGACAAAAATCTGTCTGACCCGATTACCCGAATTTGTCCGACCTGAAAAAAATAGGGTACGGTCACCAAATTTCTGTCCAAATTTAAAATTCGGACAACCGGTTATGTCCGAATTTAAATCCGGGTCGGGTTCGGGGTTTGGACATTCGGGTTCGGGCTGTCCGGATTTTTGAACCATTTCGGGTTCGGACAAATTCGGACAATTGGACAACCGGGTTCGGACATCGGACAACTATGTTTATATGTCATTTTAGTCCAAATTCTTTAGAAAATTTTATAAAAACAAATTCGGACAACTAGGTTTGGACATTAAAAAATCGGGTTCGGGTTCGGTCATACAAAATTTCGGTCAGAATGTCCTAAAATCATATAACAAATTCAGACATTCGGACAACCAGGTCCGGACATCGGACATTTGGGTTCGAGTTCGGGTCAGGTCAAAGTGTCAAATTTATAACCCGAACAGGGTTTGGGTATGAAGTTTTTGTCCGAATGTCCGATTTGTCCGGACTTGAATTGACCTGGACCCGAATTTTCACCAGCCCTAAGAGTGCATGAGTTTTGAAAGCAGTAATAGTTAGATGAGTGTATATAACCTTTGAAATTTCTAGTGTATCGTAATCATAAACTGTTAGCTAATGTTGCCATTTCGACATTGCAAATACTAGAGCTAATAACTCATTCTTTATGTGCCACATCAGAAAAGAATTAAGTTGATTAATTTAGGTCAACATAATTAATTAATGTAGTTTATCTAAGTGAGTTGGTTTTAAAATGAATACTAAGTCACGATCCAAATAACTTCCCAGTTGAAACCAAGCTAGACTACCAAGTTATTATAAATTGAAGGGCCAATCATCAGTCCAAGAAAACAAATAAGTTGAAACCCTACTAGAGGGCGGGGAGGCTTCTCCCTATAAATATGACTCGACCTCCATTGAAGGGTTGAAGAAATGAGTCTCATAAGAGTGTCTTCAGAAGTAGACATCAAGCAAATGAAAGTCATGCTGTCAACTTTAGATATTAAACTGCAAACTTGAATGAGATTCAAGCTACTCCAAGCTTCCTTTAAGTAGTCAACTAGAGATTGAATTTAGCTAAATTAATCGAGATTCAAGCCACGACAACCCTCCTTCAAGTAGACTGTAGAGATGGAATCAGAATATTTTTTGTTTGTTTATTTGTAACAAATACAGAGACTGTATCCATAATTTTATGAAATTAATACAAATTCAATTATTCTGTATTTCTTATCTTTTCTATTTAGACTTCAAATTTGTGGTTACTGATTTTGGCATGCTTGGTGGGATAAGTAGTTGCGTCTTATTTCTTTTTCTAACAACCAAAGCTTTCAACTACCTTTCTGCGAGGAGGACATGACCACAAATAGTGTTGCCCCCACACCTTCAAATAAGAAGACTCGATCTTCACCCTGTAGATCCACACGCACTGATATTATATCTAACAATTAAAGAATTAAAGTGGTGAGAAGAAGTATGGTGAGGTTACAATAACAACTGCCACTAAAGAAACAACAATGTCTATATAATTATTATCACCCAAGAACGTTAACTCCACTATGCCCAATGAAGTCGGTGAAATTTCATTTGTTGATCCTCTCAGGGGGAAGTCTATTATAAGATTAAGGATGAAGATTTAGTCATCATTCTCTAAGGTGAAAGATTGCTACAACAATTATGCCTCTGTAACATTGCTGAGGGAAGCTGCCTTTTCACAAATTGAAACTGAGTCCTCTCATAATATCATCATGCCAATTCTGATCATAAGAGTTACTAACTTTAAAGAAGAGTTAGCTAGCATGAAAGCCACACCATTAAGACTTGAAAGGAGAGTTAAATAAAAATGCGCGCATCAAGTGTTAAGTGGAAAAAAAAAAATCTAAGTTGATAAAGAAGTTGGAAAAAAGGTTAGGTGAATCCTCCAAGAAAGGCTAACGCGGTGAGGGGGAAACAAAATGGATCCAGTCAAATTGAAGCTTCTGAAAATGATAATGAGTCGAAAAAGGGCAACAAACTATGTAATAACTCGTCTTCAAGTTCAACAATTGTTGAACAAATCCAAAAATGAATTGCAAATGCAGTTAAGCCTCAACTAGGAGGAGCTACATGTACACACACTTACAGGATTGTTACTCGTTGTATGCCGCATATTTTATCAGCCTACCAAGTTTCATCAACTTGGTGCAAGAGGCAACCCAAAGCAACAAGTTGCACACTTCATTGATACGTGCAACAATGCTGGCTTTGGAGGCAATTATTAGCTAAGCACTTCTTGCACTCCTTAAAAGGTGTTGTATTCAAGCGTTATATAGAACTTGCCTCTGAGTCTATTAACAATTGGCAGCAAATAGAAAAGAGTTCTTGAACCACTTCTGCATCACATGTGGTGTTGTTAGCATGAGTTAGTTAACTAACACTAGGTAGTGGAAGGACGTACCTATTGTTGACTGCACCAACCATTGGTGTCCCCTTTCACTGAGGTGGAAAGACCACATGTTTGTAGCTTCTACTGTTGAGATATGAGCTCGAGGTTCAGGTAAAACTTACTCTACACTTCACAAGTAAATAAGCCAAAGGCTTTTTAAGACTTGGCAACATCAGCTTGTGACATGGAATGTACAGTACCCTACTATGGTAAAAGATCTAGCATTAATGAGCAAAAAATTTTCTCTAGGGACATGTCAAAAAGAAGTCATGCATTAAAAATTTTAAAGAAGAAGAATATCCCTTTCTGACTCTAATGCCATAAAAATGTTGATAGACTACTAGAAAAAGGACTCCTGGGACTTCTAGAGCAAATGCATCCTGATGAAATTAGAATAGCTAATGATGGCAAATATTGCAAGTGTAATAAGATTTTCAGCCACCCACTTAAGAAGTGTAAAGCATTCAATGAGCAAGTCATGCAATTAGAGGAAGAAAATTCTCATTAGATGAAGGTACTAATGAATCTAGCTAGATGTCAACCCACAAGAAAGACCATGGAAAATTAGTAACACAGGGGACAAGGCGAATTTAAGGACCCGTTGCAAATGAAAAGGAAAAAAAAGGGGAAAAGAGACTAACTACCAAACCTCTTCCTAAAATGTAAACTCATAATACTATGGGTTTCCAAATCATCTAAAGACTATTAAGTCAACTATTTAAAACTTCCAAGTCCATGTAATTGCATATTGGCAAGACATAGAGACTTTTAAGTCACCCCTTAAAAACTCTAAGTCACCCAAGGATTCCCAAGTCATCAAAAGTTTTAACTGTCAACTCACCTTTATAACTTCTAAATTATGAAATTTATAAACTCTTAAGTCAAGAAAAATTATAAAGTTATCCATAGGACTCTTAAGTTATCAAACCCATAAACTTCCGCATAATTAAAATTAGGGACTTTGTAGTCATTGATAGGCTATCAGGTCAACAAACTTACAAACTTCAAAGTTATGTCAACAATTCCCAGGTCATCATAGTCAACCAAGTAGCATACTTTCAAGTTGCTAATGTTGTAGAATCTCAAGTCACTCCTAAGGATTCTCACATCAATAAAATTGGAAAATTCTCCAATTATCAAAGTAGCAAACTTCTAAGTCACCCAAAGACCCCCATGTTATCAACACTACAGGATACCTAGTCATCTCTAAAGACTCTTAAGTTGATAATGTTAGGGGCTCTCTCAAGTCACCTCTAAAGACTAACAGGTCATCAAATGATCATAGAATCTCAAGCCACATCCAAAGACTCTCAAGTCACTAAGTAGACTCCCAAGTCATTAATAATGATGGCTCTCAAGTTGTTAAAGACTTCTAAATAATTATGCTTAAAGACGTTAAAATGACACTTAAAGACTGTCAATTTACCGAACTCATATACTTCCAACCACTCCCAAAGTCTCTGAATTTGTCCAAGTATGCCGACTTACACACCAAATAATTCTTAAGTTAGAAAATAATTGACTGATAGGTCATATTGATCAAAGAAAGAAGAATACACCAAAATGTTGGTATTGCATTAAATGCTGGTGAGAGTTCTATTCCTTTAACAAGATTTAAAAGCATGATGAAATAACTGATTTGAATATTTTTTGCTTGATTCAAAGATTTCAATTGCAAAAGTGCTTGTAGGCAGTTAGATTGTATGGTTACGTAACTCGAACAAGGATCTCTAATAAGGCATTCAAATGATTGTCTTCTTAGATCGGACTACCTGCTGCTTGTTCTTGAACTTCTAGTTCCAAAACTACTCTACGCTTCCCTGATTGACTAAGCTTTTACGAAAGGAATAATATGGCAACCTGCTCCTAAGTGACCAAGTCATCTACTTCAAAGTCACCTTTGATAGATGTTCGAGCCATATAAGCTCCTCACTCTAATGTCTTCAAGTTGGTGCCTTTTAAGTCACATAAGACCCAAGAATTCACATTCCTTAGACAAGCATACAACATTTATTCTTGCAAATAAAAAATGAGGGTATGTAATAAGAAAAAGAAAAAAGGAAAAAAACACTTACTCACTATCCGAGGAAGTAAGTATTATGACATACATGCTGCTTGTTGAATTCGACAATAGGCTGAAGAGACTCTCACTATCAAATGCAAGGGCTCTCTCCTTAACAGTATAAAGCTCGAGTCCCCACACGCAGTGGGTCTTCAAATGGTTCGTACCATTTTTAGTTGCAAGGGCTTTCGCTATAAGTTCTAAAGATTGAGCTCGACCACCTTCACATGCAATATATCTTAAAGAACAACATCCCCTTGGCATATCCAGGAGCTTCCTCCCGAAGACCTCAAGGATGAAGCCTAATCACCTCCATGTGCAGTGGATTGTCAAGTGCTGCATTCCACTGCCATATGTGAGAGCTCTCTCCACAAGGTATAAAGACTAAGTCCTATCATTCCCATCCATAGTGGGTCTTCAAGCGTTGCATCCTACTTAAATATGCAAAGGCTCTATCCTTAAGCTGTAAATGTTGGGTCTGATCACCCATGCATGCAATGGCTTTTTAAGTGGTGTATCCTATTGTCGGATGTGAAGGTTCTCTCTTTAAGGTACAAAAGTCGAGTTCGATCATTCCTATACGTAATGGGTCTTCAAGCTTAGAATTCCACTGGCTTCTACAAAGGCTCTCTCCTTGAGTTCTAAAGACTACCCTCGTGGGCAGTGGGTCTTTGAGTGAAGTGTCCTACTATCGACTACGAGGGTTCTTTTGTTAGTGTCTAAAAACTAATTCTGATCACCCCTACATGCAATGGCTCTTCAAGTGCTACATACAATTGGCGTATGCTGGGGCTCCCTCTTCAAGGTTTAAAGACCAAATTCGATCATCTCTGCATGCATTAGGTTAATAGGTAGCATGCCCTGCTATCGACTACGATGGCTTTCTCTTCAATGTCTAAATCCTGAAGCCATCCATCCTTGCATACAATGTACCTTGAAAAACATCTATAAGTTGATCAAGTGACTCCATCGTAAATGTAGGGACTATATGTGGTCAAAAAGCCCCAAAATTTGTGCCAAATACTAAATTCATGTTGACCAAATAAACATCAAAATCATACTACTAAGAGCTCTTAGATTTATCTATAATGGCAAATTTTTACAGTATCGCTCTACGTTTCACTTGCCAATAATGTAACATGACAAAAAAGGAAAAAGAAAAGGGAAAGAGAAATTAGTGCAAAGCATACTTATTTAGAGTGGTCAACAATTAATAGGGCTTGTCTTTTGATTCATATATGTGATTCCATCCTAGGTGCCCATTGTCATTCTATCCTAGGTACCCCATTCACAATTCAAGCAATTGCATGTTGGTGGACTTAGATTTCCAAGTCATTAAAATAATAAGCCATTAGGGTTAGAAAAAGGGTAGATTAAGTAGATTAATCAACTTTAGTAGCAAGAGTTGATAAGGCACAAAATTTATAATTAAAGCGGGGAGGCCATGCACTTGCAGAGATCAAGCTTGAAGAATAGGTATTGTCATTGAGGATGGTTGTAAGTTAATTTGGTGGAATAATAATGAAATCAATTATATAGGGTGCACTGAAAGTAAGCCCCACATGGTCAATGTTTTAACCTTACTGAAAGAAAGTTGTTGGCACCATTTTTGTTACATGGCATCAAATTTCGCTAACCTAGATGCCAACAAAATACCCAGTCATGTGCTTAGTAAGTCATCAACCTAAGATGTCAAGTCTTCTAAAAAAATGAAGTTAGAGACATTTACGACTTTTGGGTCTTGAAATTCAAGTACTGACACAAATCTAGGCATCAACACAACCTACTTGTTATGCGCTAGGTGACAACATGACAAATTGAGTTGAGAAATTGACAAGCCAAGTTAACAACAACTCCAAGTCCAAATAAGTCAAGACAAAATGTCAATACATCGACCACGCTTAAACACCCAAGCCATGGACATGACCTATTTTCGAGGGGGGCTACTTGTAGGCACTAAAATATTAAAATAATGTTCGTTGCCATGAAAAACTAAGTTGATTAATTAGTTAATTAATTTAATTTGTTTAAAAGAGTCAGGAAAACCGACTACTAGTCAAGGCCCAAATGATTGCCAAGTCAATAGCCTAATAGACTGTCAAGTCTTTAGCCTAATAGACTGCCAAGTTGGAACTCAAGTAGACTGCCAAGTCATTAACTCAAATTGAAGGCCTAGTCATTGACCTAGGAAGACAAACAAGTTGTAAGCCTTGTTAGGGGGGCTTCTATATATAAATAACAAGAAGTCACTCTCATAAGACTTTCTCTAAAAGTTGACAACAAGCACATCAAAATTGTGTGCACTGTCAACTCTAAAGAATAAACCATATATTTGATTGGTATTCAAGCTGCTCTAGCCCTTCTTCACATCGTCAACCAGAGATTGAATCTAGCTAACTTGATCGATAGTAAATCCACGATGGCCTCCTATCAAGTAAACTATAGAGATGTAATCAAAAGATTTGTGGTTTGTTTATTAGTAACAATACAGTGATTGTACCTATAATTTTCTAAAATTGTTCAATATTTCTCATCTTGTTTGTCTTAGACTTGAAATTTGTGGTTATAATGTGATCTTCTAAGAATTTTACGTAGATTAGGATATCATTAAAGAGACTAAACACATCTTCTCATCAGATCTTGAAGATGTTGTTCATGAGAGTTTGGAATGTGGCTGGTGCATTAATTATGCCAAAATACATACTAGGAATTTAGAATTCCTATGGTGTCTCAAATCTAATTTCGTAAACATCCTCAATGCACATCCTGATCTAGCGTTATATTGACCTTATGCATAGTTTTGAAAAGACTTAAGCGCCACAAGCTCATCTACGAATTTATTAATAATAGGGAAGAGAAACTTATCCCTAATGGTCTAGTTGTCTAGCCATCTATAATGCATATATAGTGTCTATAAGGCATCTTTTGCTCCTACCAACACCACTGAGTTAGCAAATGGGCTTGAGTTGTGTTGGATGATACCCTTGTCTAATATTTCCTACACCAAGGATTCAATATGTCATTTTGTCTTAGGGTATAAGTGAAGTGTCTGACGCTGGATAAACTTGTATTTGCTGCTAAAAGGATTATGTGGCCAAAACATTTCAAATAGCTGATGAAGTCTAACGTTCCTTAAAGCTATCTTGATATTGGCTTAACAATTGTAAGTCTCCTTAAATGTTTCTTCTTTTTGCAAACCATAGAAACTGAATTGATCTTGGCCAACTACTGCCACCTATAACATATTAAGCTGAGAAGATCCCACTAACACTTTCTATAACTGAGAATTACCTACCACTTGCACCTTTCTTCCATTTAGGCCCCTTAAAATTTGGGTGTAGACCCTATAAATGAACTCTATCTGAAGTCTCTTAGTTCCATTAGATTATACCCAGCTAGCAAAGCCCTTATACCCCTAGCATCACATTATAGCTACCCAAAGGGGTTAGCAGCATATCTATTATAACTGCAGCATCAGGCATTCTCTACTTGAAGCCCTTATAAGTATGGTGACAATATAGTTAATTTCCATTAACAATAGTAGCTTAGAATTGAATAGGTTCAATCCTACACTATAGCTTTTTAGTCATCCCTATGTCTAAGAAATTGTGTGCATTACCTAAGTCTGTGATGATATGCAAGGAAGTGTTGCTGCTCAAGCTTCCAACCCTCATTGCCTAATAAGATTGATAACCACATAGTGCATTAACATAGATATGTGGTTCTTCCCTTGAGAAATCATAACCATAACCACTCGATCCTTAAATTCTACCTCTTCTTCCTCTTTAGTACTAGGTATTCTATTCAAGAAAAATTGTTTTTCCCCTTAATATTACATTCCCCATCTTATAGGGTTGATCATATAAGAAACACAACACTTTAGTTAACTGCTTTTTTAGTTAAAGGAGCCATGGGCTTTGGCTGTGATGATGCATGAGTAGTCATAGGCCCTAGTAAAGGTAAAATCCCCTTCAAGAAAAACATGAATACCATGTAATATATTCCTTTTTGGTTATCTAAATGTTTTAGTGAAGGATTTAATAATCTGAGTCTTCAGACCACTGATAAAGTTATCCAAAAATTATGCAATTAGTAGAGAAGAGTTTTTAACCAATGTCACTACTTTTAATTCTTCAAACTTTTCCAAGTTGATGTGCCAAGAAAGAGATAAGATTGACTCAAAAAAATCAAGTTAAAAAGACCTTAAACTGCACTTTGGAATGAAGAAAATCAAAGCTGAAAGTTTAATAGTAACCAGATAAAGTAGGATGATTTAGGGTAAAACACACTACTTAAATCGAGCCCACGACCCTTAACTATCTCTAAGGATAAGACTCATAACGAAAGAGTTGATTATAACTCACTTGAACACCAGTTTACTTGGCTAAAAATAAAGACAAGCAAGTAGAGAACTCATGGGATAAAAAGGAGCCAAGCTCTACTTCATTCATTCATTAACTCATAACAACTAAAAAGAGTAAGGCTTTTATAGAGATGGTCATTAGTCTCAGAAACTAGAAAACTAGGGAAATGGAAAAATACAACTTACTAGAAAATTATATACCAAGTAAACTAGTAAGAAAATGATAAAAGCAGAAAACTAGGCTCCAAAACCTTCTCCTATAAACTTAGGAACTTGTTTTATCGAATTCCTACCATGGCATAGGAAATGAAGGTTCATCATCTGGTGGTCATGCACTTATTGCATAGGAGTAAAGATTTTTAATGCAATCAATACACATAGTTCATGAGTATGTTCACACTACAACAAGGTCAAATTCAATGAACTGTATTTCCCATGCTTTTCATCCAAATTGGATGCGAAAGTGATCATACAAAAGCTTGAAATCTCTATTTTCATATGAGAAAATTGCATAGAATTTGAGCCTTCCATTTGATAGTTGTACATGGGTGGATTCATGAGGGCTAAACTATATATTTGCCGACAACTTCTGGAATTGCCTCCTTTATGCTCATTAACACTCGACTCAATTGGAAATCCTTTCATAACCCTGAAGTTGACGAAAAAAGGTTACCAATAATTAATTTTTAACTATTTAGATAAGGATTAAGCATGTGTAATCAAGGTTAAAAAAATTAGTATTTTTGAACCTATATAGACAGTTTTTGCTCTCAATATTTCTTAAACTTTTTAGACCAATCCTTGAAATTTAGGAGATACTATTGACATATTCAACTAAAGTTAGTCACATTAAAGGTAGTCAAGATTCCATATTCTCTAAGGAAATTGAGATTGACCCTTATCCCCTGAAATGACCTTGGACTTGTGCTTAAAAGGAAAGCACTCCTTTCTAAGGTGCAACCATACTAAATCACCGAGGTTCAAGATGACTTGCCGTCTTTGGTTGTTAGCTTGAGTTTGATAGATGGTACATTGCTCAATTTTCTTGTCAAATTTCTTATGAAGCTCTTAGATCTCTTGAACCCCCTCAGAGGCTTTCACATTCTGCTTGGCATCTATTGCTCTTAGAACTAGATTAAAGTGAGATAGTAGCTCAATCCCATAGACAATCTTGAATGGCGACATTCTGTGGTCTTATTTGGAGCTTTGTTGTAAGTAATCTCAGCAAGAGGAAGAAGCTACTCCTAAGCTTTATCAAAGTTGACTAATGCCCTTAGTAGCACACCCAAAGTTAGGCTAGTTACTTAGGTTTGCCTATCAGTTTTTGGGTCCAAGAGGTGCTAGGCTAAAGCTTGTTGCCTAACTTATTCCATAAAGTAATCCAAAAGTGGCTCAAAAACTTAGTGTTTTGATTAGAAACCATTGATCTTGGAATGTTCTAGATTTCCCCACTTCTTTGATGCTTAAATTAGCCACATAAGTTGCGTCATTGGAATTAGTGCACAAAATAAATTGATTCATCTTGAAAAAATGGTCTTCCACCACAAGAATCAAGTCCTTATTCCTTTGATTGTATGGAAACCCTCGGATGAAATCCATGCTCAAATGCTCCTAAGAAAAGTTGGGCACAAGTAGTTAGGTGTAGAATCTTTATAGAAGACTGTGATTTCTGCCTATGTGACAAATAACACACTTCTTGATCACATCTTAGACATCCTTGTCCATTTTAGGCCAACATTAATTTTCTTTGTGCATGATAAGGGTCTTGTTCTCTCCAAAACAGTTAGCTAAAGAGCCCCTAATAGGGGTGAGCAAAAAAAAACCAAAACCGAAACCGAAAACTGAACCGAAAAATTAAAAAAATCGAACCGAAAAATCGATTAATCGGATCAAATTTTATGAAATTTTTGGTTCGGTTAATCGAACCGATTTTTTTCCCCTGCTCACGGTTCGATTTCAGTTCAGGGGGGAAGATTTTTCGGTTAACTGCGGTTAACCGATCTGAACCGAATTTTTTTTAATGGCAACAAATAAATAGTAAATACTAAATAGTAATTAAATTTCTAAACCATAAAAAAAAATGTAAATTTAGGTGTATGAGATTCGGTTAACCGTTAACCAAACCGAAATTTCGGTTAACCGAATCAAAATTCCAGTTAACCGGATATTTCAGTTCGGTTTACGGTTCGACTTTTTGTTGAACGGGTTTTTCCGGTTAACCGATTTTCAGTTAACTGGTAATTTTAGTTCGGTTCACGGTTCGCATATTTCCCAAACCGAAAAAACGGTTAACCGGTTTTCGGTTAACTGAAAATCCGGTTAACCAACTTTGAGCACCCCTAGCCCCTAACACCTTTGGAATCAATAGCTCCTAGCTGCATAATTTGGCACAAAAATTTTGGTATCCTTGAACAAATAGCTTTCCAAGACTAAGAACTCTCCTCTTACTCAAACTTGACATTTTTTGAAAGTTCTTCAAAGTTCTTGTCATCCATATATAGAGACTTCAAATGCTCAAAGACAAGGGCATATGTGTATCCAATTGAAACTCTAATAGATATTTTCTTAAAACACTATTAGAAACTTTGTTGAGCATATCGAATTTATGCTTGATGGTGAAGTGGAAGGCTTGGAGATATTTTACCCACTTGGCATAAAGAGTGTTGAGCTTATGTTGGCCTTAGTGTACTTAAGTGCCTCATGATCTGAATGGAGAACGAACTCATTTGCTGCCAAGAAGTGGCGCTAATGCTTAATGGCATAGAACTCTTTATCATAGGTGGAGTAATTTCTCTTTGAGTCACATAATTTCTTATTAAAGAAAGCAACATGTGGCCTTCTTGATTAAGGACTCCACCATTCGTAACTCCAAAAGCATTACACTCCACTTCAATGACCTTCTCAAGCATGACAAGGCCAGCACAAAGATTTAGTGAGTTTCTCATTGTTTCTTCAAGTGCTTGTCGCCCTTTTGGAATTTATTTGAAAGAGGTTCCATTGAGAACATCTATCAAGGTGTTGTTATAGTGCTAAAGTATTTAATGAAAAGCCTATAAAAGGAGGCTATTGTATGAAAACATTACACATAATAGATAATAGTTGGAGTAGTCCATGACTGAATTCAGGTCCACCTTACTTTCATCAACTTTGATTCCATGAGTTGTGACTATGTAATTGAAGAAAGTGACCTCACGAATGAAAAAAAGACCACTTCTTCAAGTTGCCATAGAGCTTTTCTCTTTCAAGATCAACTTCATGACTTAAGTAAGATGATTAAGACGCTCTTCCTTACTTTGGCTATAGATCATAAAACTGTCAAAGTAGACCACAACAAACTACCTACTGCAAGGCGAGAACACTTGGTTCATTTACCTCATAGAAGTACCAAGAATATTAGTCAGACCAAATTGTGTAACCACCACTCGCATAATCCTCTTTAGCTCTGGAAAATAGTCTTCCACTTATCCCTTATCTAATCAAGGATTTGATAATATCCACTCCTTAAATCAATCTTCAAAAAGACCTTGGACCTTGGAGTTGTATAACTCATCCAACATGCCTTCCAATCTAAGGATAGAGAGCTTGTGTTTAGTGGTAATCTTGTTAATTACCCGGCCATCCATGCACATTCTCATTGACCCATTTTCTTCAATATTGAAAGCGTGGTACATGGGTTTTGAATTTCTTTTATAACACATTTGGCTAGTTCCATGGCATCCTTGGAGTTTATTCTATATGTAGTTTTATTTGGAAGTATGGATTAAAGAACGAGCTCAATGTTAGTGTTGGATGGTCATTTTTGGAGATAGGTTGTGTGGTATATCTTCAGGAAAGACATGTGCAAATTGTTCAACTAAAAAGGTGGCTATAGGGTAAATTTGTGAAGGTCAGGTTTTAATTTCAAGGGTGAGGAGTAATCAATGTCAAAAGGCTTTAAACTCATGGTGGGACGCTCTAAGAACCAATTTTGCTAAGGCAAGAGCATCTCAATTTGGCTTAGGCTCACTTGTAACTTAGATTCTGAGATTTAAGTAGGGGTAAGAAGGGTGGAGGTTATCCTTTTCCCATATTTGGTGAAAGAGTAAGTGTTCAAATACCTATCATGTATATCTCTCCAATCAGACAATCAAGGTCTCCTCAGCAGAATACAGCATTTATCAAGAGCATAACATCATAACAAAGCTCATCATTGTAGTTTTTACAAATACTCCATGAAATGAGGCACCCAGAGCTAACTTGAAGTTCTTTTCTTTTGTTAAATCTTTGGATGCCATAGGTTGAGTGTGAATTGAAGCTTAGAGATTGAATTTCTCCACCATGCTTGATGATGCAGTAGTGGCATAGTGGCATAGTTTCTACCATCAATGATGAGTGAAAACAGCTTCCCCTTAACCGTCCACTTTGAGTGAAAAATGTTCTCCTTTTGCTGATCTTGGTTGCCTTTAAGACCATCACAAGTCCTCCTTCAAACAAGTGATTTTCTTTGCTTCTTCTACAACTTCCTTTAATCCCTCAACTAGAGAAAGTTTTTTGTCTTGCTCCTCTTCCTTTTTATGGGGTGCCTCATATTTGGACAAAGTAATGACCTTTCTATTTGCACACTTTGAGGCTATATGGCCTAAGTCTTGGCACTTGTAGCACTTCTTTGATTCAGAATTGAGGGAGGCTTGTTTTTAAGATGTTCGGTTCTTTAGGGGTTGTAAGCAGGAAGGGTCGTGGCCTTTCAAAGAAGTTAGTAACTCCCCTTGTTGAAAGGTGAACTCTTATTAGATAGAGGTGGCTTAGGAGGATCTTTCTTAATGGGTTTGGCTTTCTTTTATTGTTTAACTCGATGAGCCAACACACATATCATCAAAAAGGAGTATTGTTCCGGATCAACAAAATTAGCATATATAGGATCTAAGCAACCAAGGTATCTTAGAATCATTTGATCTTTGAACTCTCAAATCTACATTTGATAAGAAATTTCTCAACCTCCACTACGTATTCTTCCATATTCAAGTTGTCTTGTTGAAGATGATGGAGTTTTGGAGAAGTTATCTTAGAGATAAGATGGAGATAGAAATCTATCTTTTTGGTTCACTTTTATTTTCTATTAATTCCCAAGGTTGCTCTTGACCTTCTTTCCTTTCTTCTTGACGATATTTTCCCACCATAAGGAATCATACTATCTTAGCCTAAGCGCTACAAGCTTGACCTTGTTGTATCAGGTACATCTTTGTAATTAAAGGTCCTTTACACCATTTGAAGCCATTCCAAGAATTCATCTGGATCTAAACAACCTTCAAACTCCAAGGTTGAAATCTGAGACATGGTGGGTGCTCTTTAGTTTCTTCTTATCTTTTATATTCTTCCCCACTAGAGAAAGAAAATGGGCGGCTTTCCTGGTCTTCGCTTAAGATTCAAATGAACTTAAAGAGTGAGAATGAGGTCTTTGAAGATTTCACCTCTTGTCTTTCATGGAATCAACAGTTGTTTCCTCTTGAGATCTCAACTCTCCATGACTCTTCTTAAGGGTCTCAAACCTCTCTTCTAATATCATACTACCACTCATGGTGAAAGAAGTATAAACGGATTTTTTGTGGACTGGCTTTGTGTTTGGAGCAAGGAGGTTTATGCTAGAATGGTTAGCCAAGAGCTTTGATATCAAATATGATGTGCCAAGATAGGGTTAGGATGGATTCACAAACTCTTCTTAAGGGTTTTAAGCCTCTCTTTCAATGTTATACTACCACTCATGGTGAAAGAAGTGTAATCAAATTCTTTGTGGACTATGTGTTTGGGCAAAAGTGTTGTGTTTAGGGATAAGAGCTTCGGGCTAGGATGGTTCGCCAAGAGTTTGATATCAAATATGATGTGCTAAGAGAGTCTTAGGATGGATTCACAAAATCAAGTAAGAAATGACGTCGAACAACAAGTTGGAACCAAGGAACTAAAACTGAAAGTTCAAGTAGTAACCAGATAAATTTTGCTAATTTAGGATAGGACACACCACTTAAATAACTATTTTGGCCCTTAACCATCACCAAGGATAAGACTCTAAGAAACTAATTAAGACTCACTTAGAAACCACTTTACCAGGTCGATAGCAAGGATAAGTAGAGAATTCTGGTATAAAAAAGAGCCAAACTCAACTTACTTCATTCATTAATTGATGATGCTTACAACTAAGCATGAATAAGGCTTTTATAGAGCTGTCCATTTTGGAAACTGTAAAACTTAGGGAAATGCAAAAATACAACTTACCAATAAAATATAGAAAATATAAGAAAACAAATTTACCAACTAGTAAGAAAATGACAAATTCAGAGAAGTAAGCTCTGAAGCTTGCTTCTATTAACTTTGAAACTTTTTGTCTTAAATTCCCACCATTACATAGGAAATGAAGCTTTGGGATCTGGTACTCATGCTCTTATTCTACAGGGGCAAAGATTTTCAATATAATAAATGGACATAATATTTAGTACGTTTACATTATAGTAATGTCAAATCCAACAAACCATATTTTTAATGTTTCTTATCCAAAATGGATACAAGAGGAGCCATACAAAAGCTTATAGAGTCTAGTTCACATGGTAAAAAATGCACTTGATTTGGTCCAACTATTTAAGAGATATAGGCTGAAGAACTCTGACATACCAAGTTGAATATCTACAGCTAGCTTTCACAGTTGCTCCTTCATGTTTATTAACACTAGAGTTAGCTTGGAACTCTTTTCATAGTCTTGAAGTTAATTCAAAAATATTCCCAAAAGCTGTTTTGCAACTCTCTAAAAGAGGATGAACCATGCTTAATCAAGCTCATAAAATTCGGTAATTTTGAATCCATTTAGATAGTTTTACTCTCAATACTTCTTAAATTTTTAGAGACAATCCTTGAGTATTAGAAATAGTTTATTGACTTCCTCGATGCCCTTTACTTGGGTTTGATATCATGAAAACTTTATCTCTGCACAAGATTGATCTACTGGCCAGATAAGGGTCTTTATAAAGCTATAGATTAGCTTTATAATAGAAATAAGTTAGCGATATCTCAATTTGGTCCTATAAATTATTATGCTAATCAAATCATGGATGCTTAAATTTTTTTCCAATATGGTAGGTCCTAAAAATTCATTTGCTAAACCAGAATGGATCAAAATGCAAATTTTTATTGAAGTTTACTTGACTGACATTTTTTTCAACAAGACTTCACATAATTTTTTATAACCAAACTAATGCAACATTAATCAATCAGATATTATATGGGAATTTACTGTTCAATTTAATCTTTTAAATATGATATAAGCTTTAAACTTTTTTTCAAATGGAAAAAATGTCTCTCCTCCTCCCTCACTTTCTTCCAAATGAATCTCACTCCAATCTACCCACCATTTTGTGCTCCATCTCCCCCTTGAGGCATCAATAAGGGGACCAAAAAAAAGAAATAAAAAATAAAAAATAAGTCTTTCTCACCTCACCTAAACCGAGTTTCAATGTTAACAAAAGAAAAATTGAAAGACCCCTAACTCCCAGCAATCAAACTATCCTAACTACGACTCTTTACACAACCACCCAGGCCCCCGTTATGTTTCACTCTTCCTCTCAACCTGAGGTAGCAAAGCAGGCCTTCAATTTGTATTGTGTAGATCATGTACTACTACTTTTTTTATTATTCTTCTCATCAAATGCCATTGAGAGCAGCAACCTTAAACTTAATTTGATCGCTCTTAGGGTCATATGTCCATTGCATTCAATCTCTTTGGTGGTAGATATTTTTTTTTTCAAAATTTTTCACAATTTTTTGGCACTTGTGTTGAATATATATATATATATATATATATTCAAAACAAGTGCAAAAATATTGTATGTATCTATGTATGTATGTATGTATGTATGTATGTATGTATGTATGTATGTATGTATATATATATATATATATATATATATATATAATTTATAAGGTGTTAAAAAAAAAAGAGAATGCAAAGTCACTTTAAAGGAAAGGGTATATAGCAATAGCGCAACTAGAAGGAAATGGAAGAAAATACAAATTTGATTGGCAAAGAGGAGATTGGGGTGGGAAAGGAGATTAGTTAACAAAGAAGAGGATATTTCGTATAGAGCATAGACCTTATTCATATGTTTTCAGGGTTAGGATATTAGGATTTTTAGATTTTGAAAAAAGTTAAAATTATTAAATAAAGACAACATATTAGATTAATCAGACCGGATGGATCCCCCTACGAATCCGATTGGATCGAAGTCAGATTTAGATTACTTTTTATCAGATTCAAGTCGAACTATTTTTTTGGGGCTTCAATTGGATAATTTTATCTCATATCGAATTTAACTTATGTCAAATTCAGACTACATTTTTATCCCTAGTTGCGTATACTTATGTAGTGAAATTTGGGGTTTTCTATTTGTTCTCTTTTTCTCCATAGATAGCTCTCTCATTTGCTATGTACAAATAATTTGTCTTTGGAAGTGAAGGAATTATAGGTTGAATTCCTAGGTTTTCAGGACAGATCTATGAATGAGTGTGAAGAAATACGTGAGACAAGGTAAATAGATGCTCAATTGAGAAGGACTCAGGGGAAGACAAATGTGAGTTAGTAGTGCCAACTAAAGATTGAGAAATTATGATTTGGGTGACCGATTAATGTAAAACATGAAGGAATGGAAAGATGTCAGATGGGTAGACAACAACAAGTGGTTGGGCATACAATAAGTCAGACTTGTTTGTAAATGTCAGTAATTGATTAGTTAATTGAGGTTGTTGTCATTGTTATTAATATTGTGAATGGTAATTGTTTGGGTATATATCTATTCCATGATTTTATGAGTGTTTACCATGTAGGGATATTGTTGTGCAATCCAAATTGTATGAAACGTAGTGAGGGTGTTGTGTAATAACAGTATGAGAAAAGTCTAACATATGAAAAAATATAGTGTCACGACAAAGTATATAAAGTTATGAATGACAATGGTATTGTGGGTGGATAATTTGTGGGGTAGGGAATATGTGTGAAATAATAACCTTGGGGGGATGATATTTTAGTAATAAAATAAGGTTGGTTATAATTATATGTAAAGGATGATAGGGATCAGCCCCAAATGTTTCTAATGGTTCAAGAGGTCCAAGAGATATATCAAGGGTTAGAAACAAGCCAAGACATCCTCAACAGTTTGCTGCCAGGGTCCTCCTGCATTTGGCCCATGTTTATGGGTTTGGTTGCCTAGCTTCTTGGTGACTTAAGTCCAGCATTTTAGTGTCTCTATAAACTTTGGGATGTTAGATGTCCAATAAATCAAGTTTCAGCCTCATTGGATATCATTTGCTCATCCAAAACCCACTTTAAATTCAATTTGTCCAGGTTGCTTTCTAGGGTAGTTTTTAACCCTGTTTTGGGAACCTGTTTTCCCTAACTAAACACCTACTTAGAAAATTGAAATTTTGAATTTTGGATCCTTTTTGAATTGAATTTAAGGATGGTAAAAGAAACCAAGGTTAAATATCCAAGAAGGAGGTTAAAAGGAGAGAAACTTCTAAAGGTGCTTTCCGAGTATAGCCTAGACCACCTTACTTGTTATGAGTATATCTCTTAAACAACTAAGTTGGAAAATAGCCAAAAGTAGTCATATGAAAGAGCACTTTCTAAGATTTCTAACAAGGTATGTTGGAGCCATTTTGGGTAAGTAGAAAAGGAGATATGGTTGTTCAAAGTTGGAGCTACAGACTGTGAGAACTGGTAGCAAACTGTTATCGTCACCTTTTGTACTTTCATTGCCTTTTGTGCTCCTTTTTGTCTTCCTTGCTCTAACTTGTTAATATTCAAGTTTTTTTCTTTAATGTTTGATGAAAAAGTTGGAAGATGTGAATATTTTATTATTGTATTTTTTACAAGGAAAGGCTAAAAAGTTGAAATATGAGGAACATCATCCTACAGGAGCAATTAATCAAGTGATTTTCATGATAAAGACATCTGTCGAAGAATTCATGTGCAAGGAGCGAAGAACATATCCTATTCGAGCCAAAACTCGGGAAGGGGATACATTAAATGGTTATAGATGTGACAAGTTCTTGAAATGGGTTGACAATGACAATGGCACCAAGAAGAGGATTAGAATTGTGCTCACTGAAATCAAGAACGAGTGCTAAGTTGATCGAAAAGGGACAAGTATTCTTTACATGTTTGAATGGCATTATTGTAGCACTTAGCATTGCTGATATGAGGGAAGTTATTTATATATTCTTATGTATTAGGAATGGAATGCTTGGAATTCTGAATTAAATTATTTTAATTATATACTAATTAAAGGCAAATTAGAACATATTATCTTTGCTAAACTAGAACATCAAACTGGTGTTTCTTGCATGACAAGTTAAAAAGTTATAAGTTGTCACAAGTCTTATATTATAAAAGTAAAAAACAAAACCATCAAGTATCACAACTCTGATGGATATCATTTTAACACCACAAAGTACAGCTCAACAAGGACATTAGCAGTAGGTAGGTGTTAAAGTGATTGGTTTCTACTTCTTTGGCCTACCCCGACATTTTCGAACCCTACCCTCTTTATTCCCTCTGAGTTTCCTCTTTCTCTTCTCTAACAATCTGCTATTTTCATCTCTTAGTTTCCCATAATTTTCAACATTACGACCTACCTACTTGTATGTTTTGCACTTATTTTTGATTGCAACTGCAAACAAAAAAAGGGCTTATTAGTTTCATATTTTAGTAACGTAAATGAACCACAAAATGAGGTGAAACTTATACTTGATGGTTCCAGGCCCTATCACTTTGTATGGCATTTTGTTGTGACTGATATTCTAGTCAAGGGGTATACAGAGACTCTCTTCTTCAATGTTCTAGTGGCCTTCCTTTTTAGGGGGGAGCATGTAAGAGGTCTAGCTCAGATAAATTCTTCTTCTCCCACATTTATAAAGCTAAAATAGCCTGAACAATATAGTTGCATAGGTTTCTGTATTTCTCCGTAGTGAAACAATCCTCAACATAATCCTAACTGCTACTTCATTTTGAAGATGCACCTTCTAGCATGTTTGTAAGGGATCCCAATGAGTTGCTAGCCTTTACCACTAGAGAACTTGTCTTGCAACCTCAGTATGAAGTTGGTATGCCCTTTAGCTACTTTAAATTTCCCTGCCTTAGAAGTATTAGGTTTGTGCAGTTTCTACTCTCCATCTCTAACAATCTCAACTTTGCAATTGCATAAATGAAACTCCCAACAAGGCTGTTGGAGTTGTCATGACATTTGAGGTTTGTGTCCAACTTAAACTAGCCACAATTCTAACTGCTCATTGTCTCTAATCCAATGATAAGCGGTAAGGCCTTTCTTCATAGTTTTTTCCACAGCCATCTTATGCACAAATAGGGCATAGGCATTTGCAACAATGTTTATAAAAAAAGGCATGAAGCCCTGCACCTAACAATAAACAAAAGTAGTGTGTTTAAGTTCATAAGAGAGGCATAAAACCATCATAGCAACTCTCACAAGTATATTTTGTCAATACTTGATATAATGTGGCATACCTGAATGAAGTGAAGCAAAATTCTTATAGTAACAGATGACACATATTCTTTTGGAAGTCACTGGCATGACACTTCTTAAGACCTTAATAATTCCCTAAACAAAAAGGATAAGCAAGTGAGGTTGATTTCCTAAATATAAATGATAAAGAAGTTAGCAAACAAAAAACATAGGCTTAGCTTGTGCCTCTGACATTATGGTATATCTAGACTGGTTGTCAACTGCATCAAGTGCTCTTATTAGGCCATTGATTAAAAAACCCCACTCCTCCTTATTTTCCTACTAAGCAACAGCATAAGCAAATAGGAACTATCTATTATTGCCTTGTAAAGCCATTGGTGTAAGAAGCACTCCTCTATAGGCCCCTCTAAAAGTAGATACATTTATCCCAATTGAAGGCATGCAGAATTATTTGAATGCTGCATTTTAAGAACCAACACATATAGACATGTACTTAAACATTAGATTTTTAGCAAGCCCTTGATTAGTCCATGATATGAATGCAACAAATCTAAGATTTTTATCTTTGAACTCCTCTATATAGTGTACCAAGAATTTGTACCCTTCTGTATGTTTTCCATCAATAACATCCTCCATCATTCTCCTTTCCCTTTAGCACGCTATCTCTAGAACATGAACGTCATACTGCCTCAGCACAATTTCTTATATTCCCTTGACATCCATTTTTAGAGCAGATATGAAGTAAGGGAGAAGGTATTTACTAACCAAGGGAGTTGTGGCCATCCTATTTTGGTTAGGCCTCCCACATATATGCCTTTAACTTTGTGATTTCACCATCTAGGTATTCGCTACAATGAATTCTCCAAGTGCATTCGACATTGCTACATTTTTTAGTGTACCTAGTCTTTTTATTATTTGCCTTTTGTAATGTAAAGCCTTCTTGAATTCAGAATCCCCCCATGATTATAAGTATGTCCTCTTTACGTGTGAAAATGAGACCAGAGAATAAACTAATTTTGCCATCCCTATTTCTAGTCCATAGGGTTCCTTACCGCATTCTCCTTGCCATTTTGTTGAAAACTAGATCCTTATCTCCGTTACTATCAATAATTTCTATCCCTAACTGCATCCTCTGTTCAACTTGAGCTTCCATCCGCTCATGATATCTAGAATCTCTGCTAAAGGTCTCTTAATTCAAAGATACATCTTTGTTATCATTAACATCCTTAATCTCTACATCATCCTCAATAAAATCCTCATCCTAACCATCACCATAATAAGGTTAATTGTCATTAAAATATACAACAATAACCCTATCACTCTAAGCATGATCCCCAACAATTGATAATTCAGGCTCACCACCATCATCCTACTCATTGTCCTCAACCTGCTATTCAAGTTCTCTACATAAGGACATCCAAAGCTAAGGGATTGAATCGTAATAGGCTTTTTAAGGTTTAGTCATACCTTCACCCATATCTATTTTCAAAATTAATAGTTGTACCCATAGACACTAGGTATAGGGAATATGCGGGTTTTATTAGGGTATATATAGATAAAAAATGAACTCATTTTGTATCCATATTCGATATCATATAGCTAATATGTCATATTAATACCAAACCTCCAACAATATATCATGTCATGCCAAATACACCTAAAAGTTTTCCAATCAAAGTAGTAAAGTTGTACTCAACAGTTACAGTTTCTAATAAAATCTCCCACCCTAGCCTTGAATACAATACAATTGAAAGCAACTAGCAAAATATATAAGTATAAGTAACAAGCTAGAACATTAGACAAACAGGTACGCATTTTATATGGGGTGGCATAGGTATAGGCCAAGTATTGATCAAACAGGTATGGGGCAAGTAGGACCTATACTCATACTCATATCTATACCCATACTCATTTTAGCAATACTCACTCCATACCCATTTTTTTCATTTTCAACACCCATACCCATATTCACTTGTGGGTTTTGAGGGTTCAAGGTGGGTATGGTTTTTTTTTTTGTGCCTTAGGTGGGAATTGCAACGGGTTCGATAGGTTTAAAGTTAGGTTTCGTGCTATCAAGTTTGGTTAAGGATGATCTGGCAAGTGGTTTTAAGGGTTTAATTTTGGGTTACACAAGGATGAATCTAGGGTTAGAGTCAAGTTTGGTTAAGGATGATCTACTCCTTAGATTGGATGGCTTGGGATTGCATTGTATAAGATAGGAGTTAGGTTTTTTAAAGGATAATATAATATGTGGTCTTGATGGGTATGGATCATCAACAGTCGCTGTGCAATGAGATTTGGTTTAGGTTGAAGGTTTACTGGCTAGTAGGTAGTAACAAGAGTTAAACTTTTATTTAGGTTGGGTTGTTGGGATTCCTTTTGTAATGGGCATTGATGAGGGAGTTGATAGGGGCTTTGTTGGAGAATTAGTCTATGTGACATAAGTTTGCCAGGTGGGACAACAGTGCTCACAATCAAACTATATACCCATGTGTTTGCTTGACTTACAGTCAAATCATCCTTACATTCTCCTTATTTTAATAGCTATTGTTTTAGGCAAGGTTGTGCAATTGATACAGAGACACTAATTTTGTCAAGGCTTTTAATATGATTTTGGTTCTCATAGGGATTCTTCATATAAGACATGCATATGACAATACACTTTTCTTTTCATCTTCCTAAAAATTCATTAACCTTACGCAATCGTCACTAATATCCAAAGGCCATCTCCTATTTCCTTATTTTAGGGATGATATCTAGACCTAGCATACGTAGGAAAATTTAGCTCTGACTCCTTAAAATTTGCCCTAGTATCTGTATACAACTCAATGCAATTATGCTTCTCCATCTCCACATCCACAATTCTAATAGTTTTATCCTTGTAATGAACCACTAAATTCCTAATGTCGTTACCCTGCTTGGAACAAAATATCAAGGAATTACAAATTTTTGCAAATGAGAGTCAGAAGAAAACTATATAAAACAACATCAGCATCATCTAAGGTAAAAAACTTTTAAGCTTACATGTCAATCACCATACTTTCACACAAACTTCAAAGCCCTTTATAGAACTCAAAAATTTAACACATTCAAATTACTCAATCTTCAATATTTCGTTTATAATTTTCACTTTTCTAAACTATTTCACCAAACCTTGTAAAATCATACGGATATCTTATCAAGATACATACTCAAGTTCGATCATCAAGGAAATAAAAAGTTCAGCAACTTCGATGAAATTAAGACTACATATACCATTTTTTAGACTTCAATCACTTCCTCCTACCTTCTTGTTCCTAGTATATGATGTTTTCTTGCTCCTTTGAAAGCAATACTTGGTCTGTAGAGAAAGAGAGAGAGAAAGAGAGACGGCACTCAGAGTTCGATGTGCATATTGATAAGCAAAATGGCAGAGGAGGGGTGGGTGATAGCAGTCAATGCATTTTATTTTTCATTTTTAAATTTTTAGCTAATCACTTTGAGAAAGCGTCTTTAGAAGCCTTTTTTAACATGGTTCACAAGGGTGTTTAAGTCCAAATACATCTTGTTCTAGCCAGTGTCAAAATTGGACCATACACATAGTTTTCAAATTATTTAATGCACCCCAAATTTTAGTATTTAAAACCGAGCAGCCTTAAAATAGTTTACACATAAGTTAGGGAACCTTTTTGTAGTTTTTTATCGACCAAGCATTTTCCTCTTTATTGATAGATATCCTTCTACTTAAAGCATATGTTCTCCATATTTAGGGCAAGTACACCCATGTATATCATCACAAAGACTCCACATGCACACTATAGTGGTTGAAAGTAAGTTAGACATATCTATCCTATAACAAACATTTTCTATTTTCAGTATCCTTGTTTAATATTTAGTCTTCGTACTTGTTCTGATATGGACATGAAAGATGACTAATATCCTAACTGAGAATATTTGTACACAAATTCATAGCTAAGGTTTGTGCATTAGATATTAACATTATAGATGCAGAACGGGGGGTAAATTTCAAACCTAAGATTATTCAACACTTAATTGCACAATGAACTAATTGTGAACATTCAGTTGGTCACTAACTCGGTTTACCAATGATGAATTATAACCGAACGCATATCCTTGCTTCAAATCTGCAGCCCTGAGCATCTAGTGTTTAACTCCTACACATACACACTAAGTTAACGACGCAAACAACAATTAACTTTAACCATGGTGTGAACAAAGACAACGAATTGATTCATTTTCTACATCACTCTCTTAAATATATGTTTGTTGATTACATTGGTCAAAGTGTAAATAATAGTGAAGGAAATGCAAACGATAGTCATTACCAGTTCATACTAGTGATGAGAAAACCTAATGACAAATAAGAATGGGTAATCGTCATAAGCATTACCTACCAATTCATAAGCCTTTACAAATATTGAAACTACAGCATCTTCTTGGGTACATAAACTGACATTCATGGTGAAGGGTAGTGTTGTAGCCAATTGCAAAGGCATTAACACAGTATTTCGCAACCTTATCCCTTAGACCACTATGGGACACAATTTTCACCAAGCCTACACATCAATCATGCAAATTTTGTAAGCTCCCTGTCCATTTAAGTTCAATAACATGCATTATTCAACTGGAAATTAAGTTTTGATTTTTAAACTTGACAATTAGGAATAGGTGGGGGTAGGTAGGTGAGCATGTTGTGTGGATCATCATCGACAATTTAGCACTAACCAGTCCAAAGGCTTCTTAAATGACTTGGACCATTTGCGAACATCACAAAGCAACTACTTCTTTGCAGGAGACGACTTATTAGCAAGTAGTTGCAAAGAGCCTAATATGTTTTAAAAAATCAATCAGTTTACATGGTCATCTAGAACCCAACACAAATTTAACCTACTATTAATACGTTGCATATCATGTTCAAATAACCAAGAACAACAACAAAAGTTATCCTTCAATGCATAATGTTCATAGCGTTATCTATACTCTCATGTTCCCGTAGACGTGAGATAAGGGCACTAGTACTAGCGGCATCAAGCTTATTGGGTTAATGTTGCATATCATATGGTTGACTTCCACCAACGCCAACTTTGCCCCGGGTTGCATATATTTAGTTGCTTCCTATTTCATAAAAAAATAACCAACACAATAACAAATACCTATTACAAATAAAACAATCTTTAAACATTCACTACAAGTATCGCACATTGTTCTCAGTACTCTTGCTTGCTTCCAACTGATACAAGGTGTTGCACCTATTGCAATATTTCAAAATGTACATCCCTATCATGCATAGTTATTTCACATAAGCTCAGCTTTTTTTTTCATCACACAATACAAATTATATGTTATTTATGACATAGTTATGACATCATGGTGGTTTACCAAGGACAAAATGTTTGCGTACGCAGTTGAACTATTGTCGCAATGTGGACATATATATAAATCACTACAACTAAGCTCTAAGTGAGCATTGACAAGTTATTCCCTAGTCAAGTTCTCACTAACAGTCTACACTACTTCTTTGCTTAACCCATTTTAGACCACAAGTAAAAACAACTCCCTCAAATTTGTCTATTGGCAACCATATTTTATGAGGATTTCCTTCTAGCCCTTTTGATTAGTGAAATTAAACTTGAAGCAGTTATATTTGTTAGATTTTACACCTATTGAGGGATGCTCCCTACTTGGAAGGGTTTGGCTTATGAATCATCAAGGGTAGCTCGTCCTTTTTCTAGGGTGGTTTGTGTACTAACACTATTACAGGCCTCAAGGAGAACATTAGCTACAACTTGTCCTTCATATTAAAACCAAAAACCAACAAATATAAGTGCCAACCCTGTCATAATAATTTTCATCGATGAACAAAGTGGATACTCTGCTATAATATGTAATCTTATGTCTAGATTCTAAGCATTTAAAGAGCTCTAATAGACCAAAAAAAAAAAAACATTCTATTAGAGCTTCGCATCACAAACCCTTACATATTCATTCAAATTTTAGGCATCACCACCGCACGCCTTTTACTCAACTCATCACGGGTGGTCCCTACATCAGGGGGAGTAGCATTTCCAGCATCAATCATTGTGGCTTCTACTTTCCTGTTGGTTTTTTTACTATCACATTTGCAAATACTCTGGGCAAAAGTTCGCTGTCATGTCCACCATAGGAAACAACTAATGAAAATTATGGCATCTAAATCCAAAGCAAATAATGACCAGCATATTCATTCTTGCCCTTTTTTGCATTTTTCCTAGTTTAAAATCCGTAAGTTATTTATTCTGTCCTCATAAAGGTTGTTGAAATCAATAGCCATGCTTTAACCCCCTAGCATCCATAGTTGTAACCAAATACTTTCCAAATAAATGAGATAGAACTTTTTTTATGAAATTATTTCATTCCACATGGGTTACTCCATTACTATAAGCCAATTTTTTTTTTCTATTGCATAAAAGATTTCATCATTATTTTCCTGTCCTATGTATTTTACGTGTTCAAATTAATGTTCTTTAATTACAATTGTTTGATTGTTAAAATCATCATCCTCTCCCGTATCTAACTCCTTTTCTTGCATATCTACTTTCTGCATCTTTGTCTCACATCTGTTGCACTCTTTGTTTTCCTTTTTGCTCAGTCATTGGTGTTCAAACTGTTATTACTGTATTTCCTCCACCAAAACTACGATTGTGGTATTGAATTCAAATAAACAATTGCTTCATGATGACACTAGGACATAAAGCCTTTTTTTCCATGATAAGATACAGTTGTAAGCTGTAAGAAAATTTAGTAAGTTGTAAGAAGTCGTAAAGACATGTAAGAACTGTAAAAAGTTGTAAGAAGATGTAAAAAGTTGTACAAAACTATAAGCATAGATATAAGCATTTGCAAACTTATTAAAAAGTTGTATGCATATTAATTTGTCGATATACATATGCAATTGTTGGTCTTTAATGTATGATTTGTGAAATACGTTATTTTATAAAAATAAGTTACATGCAATACATCAATGATATTAATGAAATTAATTTTAAACCTTCACTAAATAATTTTTTTTTTAACATATAGATCCAAATAAATTTTGATCATTTACAATTATCTTCTAGATGAACAAATATAAAAGTGAAATAACATAATTTACGACAATGAATGTTTTGATAAGATATTTAAATAAAAAGAAAATAAATATGAAACAACAAATTTATAGAAACAAATATGTTCTGAACTTGAGTTTTTTTTTAACATTAGTTTCACCTCTCTATAAGCAAATTAAAAAATTCCCTTTAATCAAAATAAACCTTTGTACATAAAATAACAAGTTTTCTCAAAAAAATTGAATAGAACTCTAAAATTAAAAAATATTTAAATTTAACAAATTAAAATTAATATTTTTAAGATAACATTATCGAAAAATTATAAAAATAACCCCTCAAAATATGAAGCTGGCAATCATGAAATATAAAAACTTTGAAAATAAAGATGGTTATTGTTTTTGGAATTTTATTGTTTTTGTCAAAAAAGAGAGAGATGAAAAAATATAAGCATTTTGAACCTCATAGATCAACATAAGTATGAAACTACTAAAATAATTTAGTCACCTACAACTGGAATCTTTTCATACATGATTCACAATTAAACTCAAACATGAATGAAACATTTTCATTATAATTTCAATACATGTTTACTTATTTTTTTCTATACTTGTCCGACAATGTAAGTCAATGCAACATATAGGTTCTTATGTTAGATTTAGTAAACAAGCATCAAATTTATCATAATAGTTTTAAACTGATACATTTATAAAAATATTATGTTTATAAAAATATCTACAAATTATTCATGTTGATAATATATAAAAAAAATATATTGTGTTTACACAAATATTATACATATTGAACAAACATGAAAAAAATGACAACTAGAATGTCATGAAACATTTGTCATAAATTAACTGTATCATAAACAAGTAGAAAAAATATACATTGGACAATATTGTGGCAAAGGAGATTTAAAAAGATGTAAGGAGATGTACGAAGGTGCAAGAAGCTATAAGAATTTTTTTGAGTTGTAAGGAGCTGTAGGAAGCTACAAGCTATAACATTATAGCTCACTATTGTGCAAAACAATAGGGTCATAGCCATTCAGTTTCATGTATGAAAAGGTAGCAGCCACCCGCTTCAAATCTATGTCTTTTCATTCTTTTTATGTTTATCATTAACAAATGCATATTTTCATGTATGCATATATGTAGCGACAATGTGCTAAACATATAAAACTACTCACATCAAGCATGCGATGAAGAATCTCTGTATGGTAGATAATTGTTGGGTTTTTAGGCATTAAAAATGAGCAAATTATACAATTCCCACTTGAGCAGTAATAGACCTAACTCAGCCAAACTATCCCCTTGCCCAAAAACCTCCCTAACCACCACTTGAGCCCAAGGGATGGCTTCTCTAAGGGTTATCGCTAGTCAAGCACCCTTTTCTTATTATTAATTGGCTCTTTAAGTTGCTATTTCTTCCTACTTGTCTTTCTTTTCCATCTTTAGGTGTGCCTAGGGTTTAGTCCTTCCACTTGGGCGTTAATCCTATTTTCCAAACTGCATCCCCAAATTTTATGAGTGCAACTCTAAATTCAGAAGAAAGAAAGGATAGGCAGAGATTTGGACACAGTTCACAGTTTGTACGGGTCATAAAATTGGCAATGGCGTCTTATCAAACTCGGGTTGTGAAACCCCAGCTTTACTTACAAACTTTTCTGATGACCAAATTAGGAATGAATTTGATGAAGATGTGAGAAAGTCTATCATGGAGATGAACTTGCCCCGAGAAGCATTGGTTAAATCTAAAGCCTTGAAAGAGCAAGGAACAAGTTTTCAGGTGGAATCCCTTTCGATGTGCTATTAATAGCTATGATAAATTGCTTTAATATCTGTGCATTCCTATTCTGAAAATTGAGGATGACATCAACTTGATAGAGGTACTGGGAATTTCGATTATTCTGAATATAGCTATCTATTGGCTAAAGTTGAATGAATTTAAATTAGCTAAGCACCAAGGTGATGTGGTCATGAAACTTGATCTATTTAATGTTAAAGCTTGATTTTGAAAAGCTCAAGCCTTGTTGAATATGGGACTAATGTAAGATGTTCATCAACATCTACTTTTTGTTATTAGATTTGACTTAATAATAATGAATTAAGGAGGGAATTAAGTAAGGTGGAAGAGATGTGTAAAACATCTCATGGAAAAAAAAAAAACCCTATTAATGGGAGTCGGAATAATGGTGATAAGTTTACTAGGAGTTCCTATATAGACGTTGATAAAATGGTCATTGACCCTCTGAAAATACATTCTTTACCTTTTTTCAAAAGATCAAGACAACCAATTCAATTCTCACTATTCAATGGATGTCATAACTTCCAATGGGCAATGGACCAAATGGTTGTCTATAAGAGCACCACTCTCCAATCTTTCATTGAATCCCGATAAGATGTTGTCTCAATCAATCTCTAGGAAATCTGATTTCTTGCTATGAACACTAATCTCCCTCATCATTTCATGATGTTCATGTAAATAATGAGTCATAACTCTTATAATTTTGTAATCATCATTGGTTGCATCAAACCCAAACACAAACCCATGAATAACATATTCCACGTTCATGATATTCACACCATCAATTTCCTCGTAGATTCTGATAGATGGATTGGATATGAAAAGAAGAAAGATTACTAATGTTTGTTTGAAAAAGCCCAAGGCACACTGAGATAAAGGAGGTGAACCTTTTTTTAGCTAAAAAGGTTTGAAAATAATTTTCATGATTTACTTATCATAATTGAGTAAAATAGTGGCATCAAAGAACAATTAGACATCAATATAAGTACTAAAAGTATCGCAAATAGTCCACAAGACGGTAATTTATCATGACAATATCCTAAAAAGTAAAAACACACACACACATTAACTTAGTAAAAGAAACAAAGAAACAAGATTAGTCATGAAAAAAAACATGAACAACATATAACATAGTTCTTAAAGCAATCTAAGATCAACTAGATGTTGTCATCATCATCATCCAACACTACATGCTCAAGATCAAAATCATCAAATCCACCAACATCATCATCTCCTATGTCCTTTTCCTCCTCCTCCTGATATTTTGCAACATCCTCATCCTCATCCTCATCTTCATCTTCATCAACTAATTGAAATCGTCCCCGAGGCCTAGAAGATGAGGCAAGAGCCTTTGCTTTATCCTTGTTAGACATAGAGTCTTACTTAGCGGTGCTTCGTTGAGATACTCTACGTCTAATGTAATAACTACGCTCATCTGCCCCAGAGGCTCGGGCAACAACAATCTGTTTCAAATTATCATCCTCAAATACAAGAGTATTATCATCTGAATCGCCAGCCATCCTTCCAAGCAAGCACTCATTACTTTCATCGATGTCCTTTAAGAGGATGGGATCCATGGAGGTACTCTCTTCAGGTCTACGCCTCAAAGCACGATTCGCTTTGATAAAAAACCAATCATTCAAGCGAGACCGTGCTAATCGATTTCTCTTTTTGGTATGAAGATGGTAATAAGAAAATAGGTTTCATTAGACTTCATTATTAAATATTAATAAGTGTAAATGACAAATTATCAAAAGGATTAACCTTCGATTTTTCTAACTTATGTGTTAAAACACATCCCAATTCCGTTCACACCCAGTTGCACTACAAGTGAGGCTAAGAACACGAATTGCAAACTTCTTCAAATTAGGTGCTTCAACTCCATAATTATTCCACCAATCAGCTAGTAGAAAATAAAATTGAAAAATTATCTTCCATGATAATATTTTAAGGAAAACGAAAGAGAAGAATATATAGGCAAGCTTATCTAATATTCTTACTAGAAGCTAGTGCATTCCTTTGTCTTTTAGCCATGTTCATCCAAAGAGGCCTTAAGCATTTTTATACAAGTTCAATTCTTGGAGAATCTTATCTTGAGTTCCCAAATCCGGAACCAACCTTGTTATGCAATCATATAAACCCTATAACTTCCCTACAATCTTCAATGCTTAGGTTTGAATAATAATTTTCCAGATTTAGAAAATGTCCGGCCGCATGCAAAGGTTGGCGAGGTTGTCATTCCCATCTTCTAAGATGAGATCAAGACAATGTACGGCACATGGAGTCCAATATAGATGTGGCCTCTTAATCATTAGCAATTTCCCTACATAAATTTATTTTAGTAAGAACGACGTAAGAAACTAAAAATGTAACCTAAAAAAAAAAAACTAATTCAAGTCATTCAAAAAGAACAGAAAAATTCTAACCCGCCTTGGCATAATTAGATGCATTGTCGGTCACCATTTCGACCATCGATCTAAAAAGACATCAAGAATTTTGAACAGATGATTTGCACCCTTCACAACATCGAAAACATCCATCGATCTAAAAAGACCGAACCCTTAGGAGAGTTCACAAGAAAGTTGACAATGCATTTTGAACCGTGGAATCACACCATCTATCGGATAAGATTGAACAACCCTTTTGAGCCCATTCTTTCTTGTTCTCTACCATTGCTTTCTCGGTATCCTCTACTTGTTTCTTGAGGAGAGGAACTCTTGCCTTATACATTGAAGGTAGTTTTAAACCCGGGCTAAATTGACCAATATACTCACACATGACACGAAACTATCAACTGTAAGTAAATCAAAAGGAATAGCACCATCATAGAAGAATCTAGCAATATCCCTACAAACCATAGCTCTTTTCTACACATCTCATTTAGAGTCTTTTGCCTTCCTTGATCCCTCTCTTCCTTTCTTGCCTTCACAACATACGCGGGATTAGGAGGAAAGAACATATCCAATGGACCTTTTGTCTTTGGTCTCTTTGAAGGCATGCTATTACTACCTTTCGACCCACCATTTGTGAATTTTCCACCGTTGGGCATCTCAACACACTCACCATCATCATCTTCTTCATCAAAATAGCCATGTGGCAAGTGTTTAGACATATCATAAGCTTCTTTACTCACCTTTTTTAGGTCCATGTAATCTTGGATTTCTTTTTTAACATGTTCGGGGACCTTTTGACAAGCTTGTGTGTTTTGATGCCCACCAACTAGTTGTTGTTGGAGTCAGAAAACACCCCTGGCGGTTCTCACTCCGTAAAAAATTGCAAAAGAAATTATTTCTATTTGTTGGATCTGGCTTCCCATACTTCCTTCCTGGGTCTAAAGATAAGAGGAAGCTAAACCCGAAGTGTTATCGGTTTGGTTTCAATCCTCCATTTAACTCACTATCACAACTCTCAAACTAAAATTCCATAGCAATCAAGCAAACAGTTAGACAGGCACTAATCACTGATTGCATTTTACCAAAAATAAAATAAAAAAGAAATAATATAAGACAATAAGACACACACACATAGAGAAACTGCCTGGCAGTGGGCACTGACAAAAAAAAATCGATTGTTGCAAATTTTAAAAAAAAACGTAACATTTCTAACACACATAGTCCCAGCTGCCTAGCACCAATACACCCACAAAAAAAAAAAACAAAACCTCAAAGAAAACTGAGAAGGCCAAAAGACAGAGGAGATGCAGAGCAGAGGAAGAATTGAGGAAAACAGGGAAACGCAAAAAAGAGAGCAGAAGCAGAGAAAAAGGATGCGAACAGGGACAGACAACGTCGACAGAGAGGATGAGAGCTTAAGAGAGAGAGAAAAACGAAGAAAAAAAGGCGAAGAAGAGGACACAGCCATGGCCAGACGACGTCCTGTAGCAAGGAAGAAGAAGAACATTAGGACAAAGTGAAGAAGATGATGGAAAACGCAGCAGAGAAGAAGAGAAAGCATAGACATACCTGATGGAAGGAGATGAAGGCTTCTATTGAGTTGATAGAGGATTCTAGGGTTTCAAAGGGCCGAATGTGAGTCGATTGAAGAAGCCAACGAAAGCCACAAATTTGTATTCTTTTGCAATTCTCTTTTGTTTTTTTAAGGAAAGCTTTAAGATATTATGGGCACGCGCCTGGCTCGCTTTGCGCCTCAGCTTGAGGCGCCATGAGGCGCACGCCTCGTGTGACATCTCGAATGGGCTTCACCTGGGTGTGGTGAACCACCAACCTAGGCGTTTCTTGCCTAGGCATGCCTCACCTGCACTTTTTCAAACTAAGTTACCAATACAAATCAAGCCATTGCAACTTGCAAGCCTCCATGATGGAAGGGTCATTATTAGAACCTTCATGAATGCTATTGGGAAAACGGAGGCTGACAGTGGGGAACTTCAATGAGTCCATGTTAAAGGTTTAGACTGATGAGAATAAGGAGCTGATTAGAGTCAGAGGAAAGATGGTGGATGAATTCGGGGTTCGAAATTAGTGCTCGGAAAAATTTGCATACGCACTTGAAGCGAAGAACTGATTTTGCAGGCAATTTGGGAAGTATTTTAGTCTCTATATGTCCATCAAAAGCACTGCATATGTCATTAACGGTAATCATTGAGCTTTCTCTCTCTACATTTAGCGACATGAGTTTCTGAATTTGGGACTTTCAACATAAAAAAGGGCGCGAAATCTCCCTGCTTCCCTAAAAAGGCCAAAGAAATAAAACACAAAAAATAAAAATTTGATTTCACATAAAAAAAAATTTAAACTAATAGAGTTATACTTATACACTTATACTTTTGGACACTTTTTTGCTTTTTAATTAAATATATATGGACTAAGATTAAGGAAAAGAGTAGCTCACAGCCTCACACAACCATGATTTTGAAATAATAAGAGAAAAATCAAACCATGATATTATATTTTATAAGAATCAACCCCAAATATAAAAAGTTGAGAAAAGATTGATTCAAGTCTTCCTCGGTAAAATTATCTATTTGACTAATGAATAGCTATTTGAGTAGTTGAGAACTATTATATTTTATTAGGATAACTCATAACTATTTAACTAGTACTAAATAAGAATGTGTTCGGTCAATTTAGATGTTAGACTAGCATATATGCATAAAATGATGAAATTGACATACTTATCAATTTTTATTGTTGTTATTATTACTATTGTTATCATTATTCCGCTAGTGATAGCTTGATTAGGCAAGCTATATAATCCAATACTAAATTAAAGACATAACAAACAAAACACTCTTCCATTCAATTCAATCAAACAGGAACATATCATTTGATGGCTTGTCAAATGAACGGTTTGTTTTTTTCGTTGGTAAATAGGGGTTGGTAAATAGGTGAAGTTGGTTGAAGTGGATTAGAGTGAGTGTTTTTTTATTGAGGTGAGTTAAAGTGGGTTGAAGTTGGTTGAAATTTTTTTATATGATTGCAGAAATTGGTTTAAATAGTGAGAAGTGGGTAGAAGTGAGTTGAAGTTAGTTGAAGCCAGTATTTTTAATTGCATTTGATGAAATGGGTTGGAGTTAATATTTTAAAATTTACCGATAAAAAGAACAGGGTTGAAGTAAGGTAAATGATAACTAATGTGGCGTTTGGTTGAAAGTAATGTAATCACTATGCAATGGAATTAGCCATGTAAGGCAATGGTTAGTGCAATGGAATGGGATAATAATTACATTACAATGTTTGGTTATAAAGTTTTTACAATTGTAATGAGATGAATTCATTTACAAACAATACTAAATTTTACATGTGGCGTGAAGTACTTGAAATTCAATTCGCATTTTATTTTGCCTACTTTAATTATTTGTAGTTTTGTTGATAATTATCATCCAATATCTTATCATCATAATTATGATAATTCACCTGAGACTTACTTCACTCTATTTGCTCTAAATTACATGAATGTAATATTGTTCAAGTTTAGCAAGTAGAGAGAGAAGATGATGACGATGATGTGTGTGTGTGTGAGAGAGAGAGAGAGAGAGAGAGAGAGATGATGTTTAGAGGGTAAAAAATGAAGTTACAATAATACGATCATGGTTTGGGTTAAACTTTATCTAATATGGAGAGGAAAGAGACGGGGTGAGAGGGCTTTTCAAACATTTAAAAACGTGATGGTGTAGGGAACTAGAGGAGAGACATTAGAGAGAAGAAAGAGAAAGTCCCCAAATATAATAACTTATGGTTGGGTAGGTTTTGATTCAAAAGTATACAATCACAATAGTTTAGAAAAATTTAAGTAATTGTATTTGCATATATTAAGGTAAATATGATTACAATGCAATCTTGATTACATCCCTTACTGGTAACCAAACCTGGTAATGAAATCATCATTATCATTTTGATTGCATTGAAACCACTTTGATTACATAGAACCAAACGAGCCATAATGGTCTTTTGGGAAGTAAAATGCGAAGCATAGTCGAATCATGAACGCTTTAATTACATCTTATCAATTTCAGGATTGCAACACTTTGTAATTTGTATTGCATAAGCACAATATCAGGGAGGGACTGTGATATTGTATTATTGCTGTCGTATTTTCACGCGCCCTCTAATTCTCACTCTTGCCTAAAACCCTTTGTAAAGCCCTCTTCCACTCTCCTGAGGCTGTTACGGTCACTTACGCACTTCGAACCTCACCCACCACCGACAATGGCTGCCGCTATAGAACGCTTTCTCTCTCATACTCGTCGAATTCCTAGATCTCATATCTCCTACCTCTTCCTCCGTCATACTAGTCCCTTCTGTTCCTCCGATTCTAATAGTCCTCAACCTGAACCTCAATCTCAACCCCAATCGGACGATGCAATTCCCAGAACCCCTAATCAGCAACCAATCGCAATCCAATCGGTGTCTTATGCCATTAAACTGAAGCCGAAAGCATCAGAAGATGAGCAGTCTGCTCCGCTGTTGAAAATGGCACCAGTTTCACTTGCGAGGACATATGCTATGTGAAGTACTCGTCGACGATGTTTATGGCGTCGTTCACAAACAGAGTGGCTCCATTGCCGGAGTTCAGGACGAGGATGGGAATGGAGGACCAGAGGGGACAAGAGTTGGAGAGCGAGAGGAGGAGGATTGAGGCCGATAATAGGGTGTTTAGGGTTGTCGAAGAAGAAAAGGAGGCACCTTTTCCTACGTTGATTAAAGTTGAGAAGAAGCAAGCTGAAAAGACGGTTTATGATCTACAGGAAGCCATTAGCCAAATCAAGGTCTGATTTTTTTTTCTTGTTTGTCATCACTCTTTATGTTTGGTTAATTTATGCGAATGTAAGCCGCATTTTGAAATTTTGCATGTTAAGTTAAGGATATTGCGATGAAATGAACAAAGCCAATTGCAATTTGTGTAGAATGAGCTGAAATTGTTCATAATGGGCTGAAATGGGAGAATTACTTATTGGCAAACGAAAGAAAGTATTATAGAGGAGAGAAAAATATGTGTTGAAATCTTTCATAAACTACATATGGTTCTTATTTCTATTCTTTGCAAGCAAGACAAGCTCTTTTCAGCTTGTTGTACTTGTATCAGATAAAAATGCTCTATTAACAGTGTGGAATATTGGCAGAATGTGATTACACATGTATCCATATCTACCATTAAGTTTTATAAGAAATTAAGGCAAGCCCTTTGGAAGTGTTAATACTCATTTGTCATCACACACTTAGCAGCATCATAAGAGCAAATATTTGAAGTCCCACAATTTCACTAAGGAAAACCGTTAAGGGGCCTTTTGGTTCTCTAAACTGGAATGGAATACAACTAGGAGCAAAAGCAAGTGGTCTTATTTGTTTTATGGTTCATGGTATCATGCGTTTGCTTCAATGTAATGATGTAAGAAATTTATACCAAGAGCATTGGTATCTAATATCTATAGACGCGTGTAGTAGAAGGGGTTTGAGCAAACCTCATGCCTGGAGGGTTTGGGAAATCTCTTGACATGGTTCTTGATTAAAAATCCATTAATTGAACATCTATTAAGGGAATGAATGATTCCATCCTCATACTTGAACTAAATGTTTCTTTGGACTCTAAAGCTCATATGAAATACTCTTAAGCTTAACAAATAGGAAGCAGCGGAAGAATTATCGTGTTATGGCGGGCTTATTCTGGCTTTCCGAAGGTACATAAAGCATGATCTGTTCGACTGACCAAGCATTTAGTGATCTTTTCCAAAGCCCAGATGAATAAACATGGAGAAAAGCCAAAAGTTCTTTAATTACAAAATTCACCACCATCAGTCAGTCATGTAGTTGCAAGATATCCGATGCTGTAAATTAGGGGATAGGTTTGGGTCAAATACTGTAAATGAATTCTAACTTATTCTTCGAAGCTAGGGCTGTGTGTGCCATATGGTTATCACCCTATAAAGTTGTCTCCTGCAAGCCAAGAGTTCTTTGATTGCACTTTGAGGTGATATTAGGTCCACAGAGAAGAGTGAATCTCTAGGGTAGTGGAAGGTAAAAACTTCTATCTAGACCAGGCTAAGCAGTCGTGCAGAAAAGAATAGAAAAAGTCAAAAACTCAAACTAAGTGGAAGTTCAAGCAACTAATAGAAAAACAATTAGTAGAATGTGGGGATTCAAAGGTGTATGGCTCTGATACTTTGTGAATGACAGCACAAAGAAAGCTGAAAGTTGGGAATCCTCCTTCGATGAATGAAAGAAAACCATGCAGAGGAGGGAGAAAGATAGGGTGTTATATTTCCTATGACATGTCTCTCCTGGATAGACAAATATATTTCTAAGCTTGCTACTTATCTACGACTCTAACATAGAAAATCTGCAACTACATTGGCTGCTTGGAAAAACTTCCATCCTTAACATCCCAAGTAGTGCAGTAACTTCCATCCACTATTGTTCATATTCATTACGTGGAAATGTGTTCCTGTGATCCTTTTCTCAAGTCCAAGTCACATGGGTTTAACCTGTCGTTCCGGAGACTTGAAGCCATCACTTCTTGCATTGGAAAAGGAAACCCCCAGGGTTTCAGATCATTTATTTAGTTGTTCTCATCATCTTTTATTGGGATAACCAGTCAATATTGGTCTTATTGGTGTTCAATTATGTGGAGTCTTATTTTGCAGTTTTGGGTGTATCCTTACATGGATTCCTCTTTTTTTTTTTTTGGTGGGTTGTGATGGATAAATTTTACACACGAACACAACCTACAGGGGAATCGAACCTTGGTCATTCATGTTGGAAACCAATCGTCCACCCCCAGGGGTCCATTCCTTCCAGAACTGGTATGTATGCAAATCTGAATTTCACATATCATCATGGTTTTTGTATTTTCTTCAACATATTAAATGCTTAGATTCTTCTATTGGTGTGAATTTCTTAGGTTTGTGTTATGTGTATGATTAGTTCGTTTGATGAATTAGCATATGTAAATTTTCGATCTTCATCTTTTGGATGGACTATGATTTACCCTTTAGCTTGCTCAATTCTGTATTCTAGATGTCAGCATTTGCCTGTGCTTGTGTAGATGAATTTCTGCCAATGTTAGCTCTTTAATCATCTCGATTTTCTTTGTTAAATTATCAATGACTTTCATCTGTTTGTTTCTTTTGATATCACTTATGGACCACATGGTGATTTCAAGTATCATTGTTCTTATTAATTTATTGAAATGTTCCAAGCTAATGTTAAGAAGAATTTCGATGAGACTGTGGAAGCACATGTTAATTTGGGCATTGATTGTCACCGAAGTGACTTGGTATTGTGATACTTAAGTCCTTCCCTATTGAGATGAAATATAATGATTCAATAATTCATTGTTTGGCTTTTTTGTTAATGAACTTTAAATCTAAGAACATGATAGGTCTCCTGAAAGGACCCAAGTGTATTATAAATATTGACAAGATGCATTTAGAATTTCACTTTTTTCTTTTGAAGAGAAAAGGGACGAGGGGGATGGGGAGATAATTCTTTTTTACTGAGGTAATGTGTTGTGAAACTAACTTCTGGCTTCTGCACCCAAATCCTTAAGTAGTTGGTCCCATCATATAGAGAGTTTTACTCTAAATTTTCTACCTTTGACACTCCACTTCCTGCCAAATCCTCGCTCTGCTCCCCCCCCCCCCCCAAGCTACACAAAAGGGTTGCTCGTGATCACAAAGAAGTTGTCATTTGTATATGTCCCATTTCTACTAAGGTTTGATCTTTGTTTAGGGATAATTTATAGGTTTCTAAGTCTATTCTGTCAGGAAAAAGGAAAAGGGGTCAGTAATCGCTGCATTTGTGCTTTCTTTTTAAATGGAAAAGAAGGCAAAAAATTTATAGTCAATGCCCAGGAAGTTCATCCCTTTGACAAAAGAAAGCTTAGTTTCTCAATAAATTATTATGATCTATAATATCTCCATGAAAACTCCAGAGTGAGGGATATTGGAGTGCAGGAATGTATGCATCTCTCATGATTGAATTACTGAGCAAAAATGGCAACAGGTAATTGTGGAGAGTTTTTGAGAAGTATTATTCCACCCAGGTAGAGCCATGTTCCCAAAAAACAGGTATAATTGGGGTTAGCTCTGATCTGTCAAGTGTAACTTGCCATATTGTGAATTTCTTTTGCTGGACATTTTCTTTCTGTTTCAGCATGGCGTCGTGTGCTGCTACAAATTATTAAATAAGTGACGTGCTAAACTGTGAATGATATATGTGATTTGAACTGCAGGGTGTCAGTGGTGCTGTTGTTCTACCTTATGGCACTGGCAAGGTATCTTGCAAGTATAAGACTCAGCTGCTCATTTTAGTCACTCCATAGTTGGTTATTAAACGGTTTGTTGATTTTTAAAAATTTAATTTCTTCTCTAGATTTTCAAAGTAGCTGTTTTTGCTGATGGGGCTGCAGCTGATGAAGCCAGAGCTGCAGGAGCTAATATTGTTGGAGGCGATGTGCTCATTGAGGAAATACGAACTAGTAATGCATCAGTTTACTGGAATCTATAAGCCAATTTTTTTTATTAACATTTTCATAGAAACTATGTGTATGCATAAACATGCTTACACTTTGGTCCTTGTTGCTATCCCTAAGGAGTTGCACGGAGAAGTAGCCTAGAATAAATTTTCAGTATTATGCTAAAAAAATAGCGTATGTTGGTGATATGAAATTTTGACTAGTCCATTCATAGGGTTTGATGAGGTGAGTGGATTTTTTTTTTTTGGGTGGGGGGTTGTTTTTCTTTTCTTTTTTTTAGGGAGGTGGGTGTTTTTAGTGTAGAATTAATGCTCTATGTTCATGGAGCTTCTTGTTGATGCATTATGTGCTGCTGAACGAAGTTCTGAGGTCCCACTTGAGGTTTTATAAGTTGACAATGGGATTGGATTTTTGCATGATAGAGCGAGTAAGTAATTGGCTAAGTGTATATTGTTTGTTGTATAAGGAAGATTCAACATGCCATATATCTAGCTGTTGTTTTTTTGTGAATTTGATGATGTCAAAAAATAATTTTGATTTCAAATGTCACATCGTAAAAGAACGGTGTTTGATATAAATTTCCTGGTGACAGCAATGTTAAGGAGGCTGGAACAAACATCACTATGTCCTGTACATGATTGCGTACATAATAATGCTCATTAGGTCCTTGCATGCATAAAATTTAGAAAATGCTAGTAACATCTAAAAGTGTAGTTGCTTGAAACTATACAACTCATAAAAGAGCAGTTGAATTCCTGAAGAGATGAAGTTTTTCATGGAAAATTTGCCAGTACTTTTGCTTCAGACACTACATGCTCAAAGGAACATGCTCTTTAGAGTTCACAGAAGTTCCCCCAGATCGGCAAGTCCTATCAAGAGACATGCTCTCAGTTTCTTGAAGAGGGAGCAAATCTTTTTAATGATCGTAAGGTTTTTTTTTTTTTTTCTGCTACTACACCCCGATGCAGTGATGATGTAATGAATCTCCCGTCTGTCCTTGATTCTCAACCTGCACTATCTAAACTCTTCTATTTTTAGTATAGACTGAGCATGAATTTTGACTTCACCTTCTGTGTCAACCACATCCTCCTTACGCTTGCTTTCCACGTACCTTGTCCTAGAACTGCTCTGTTTGGGACTACCACATTCATTAAACTTGTTTTCATATCTAGACCTTGTTTAAAATGTCACCCAGACAAAGACAAAGCTGCTTTTTTCCACCACTTTAATCATGCGCTATTTGAATGTGGATTTGAACTATTCATTTTTTGTGACAATTTCAGTGTCTTCTATTTCCCCGGCATGTGAAGCCAGCTTCCCCCTCCCCCCTGGGTGAAAGTACTATTTCATTTAATATTTTAGCATTCATTTTGCCTGCCTCCGATTTGAAGTCCCATTAGATTCTGATTTGTGGAAGACTCAACTGTTCTAAGTGCATAATCATCACCCAAGCTCCACCACATTTGATGGCATCCAGGCATGCTTCTTTGTGGTAGTATTTGCTCAATTCGTTCTATTGAAGGTTCACTGTCCTGCCTTTTTTTTTTTTTACCCATCTCTGAGTCAAGTCGGAATGAGTGGCACTGCCATGCATGGGATGGGCTCATCGTACTCTGAGAATAAGTGTTTGTGTTCCTTTCCGAGGGTCCCCTGGTTGTGAACATATGTATGTGAGTTATATCTCATATGTCTATGTCCTACCTTTTCTGTAAGTAAATGTGAGTGTGATCCAGGTTCATAAGCTATTGCATAAAGGGTTCTTAGTCCCTGTCATCTATAGTAGACAACTGGCTTAGATTATCTCGTGAATAATGAAATAGTTGAATGTGATTATACTTGGTGGCATTTTTACGCAATGTTAGGATTCTGTGATCTCCTTGTCTGGTGTAAGATGATTTCTATATGAGGAATGTTTGTTGACACCTGACCTTCAATCCTGTCAGGTGGCAAGATCAACTTTGACAAATGCATATCAACCCATTCAATGATGCAGTGTGTAATTGCAAGAAATGTTTGCCTTATCCTCCTATCATTCTGATCATCAGGTGACGATAATTTTTAATGTCTGTTGTACGTTTTTTCAGAAAATAGGAAAAATTCTTCGTGGTCTAACACCAAATGCCAAGGTAAATATGGCGAGACTTTTTTTGGATCTTAAAGTAGCCCAATGTGGCTGGTTTGTGGTTCTTCATGCTCTGAAACATGATTTGTAGAGAGGCACTGTAACCAACAAGGTCGCTGCAGCAGTAAAGGAGGCAAAGTAGGGATTACTTGATTTCAGAATGAAGGATGCAACTGTTCGTGTAGGACTTGGGAAGGTATACTTTCTTCCATTTTTTTCTTCAAGGAGGGTGGTGGTTTGGGATCTGCTGATGTAGTACTTCCCTCAGATTTTCTCACTAAAAAAATCAATCGTGCGCAGGCGAGTTTTCCAGAGGAGTCTCTACATGAGAACATCGGTGCTTTTGTGAATGCTCTTTTGCTTGCAAAGCCTGCAGGATTAAAGAAGAGTAAGCAGCTACCCAACCTCTAAGCACTTTTCAATTGTGTTTCTCTGCTCATGCATGTGCTTGTATGCTTATTCAGTTGTCATTCTTTGTACCTCTTCTCCTCCCCTCCCCTCCACTTTTTTATATTTTTCTTTTTTCCATTTTCCTTCTACTTTCTTTTGTCTTTTGTGCTGGGGGATGCTATGCTGATTGTTTTGGTCCCCTTTAGAGGATTGCAATGTTATGTCTAGTATTATATTTTGGTTGCCTCAAGTCTTGATGAATGTGATTGTGTTGTGTTTTGCTTTCTCAAAGTACGAAAAAGGGTTAGCCAGGAGACTATTTGCTCAAGATTCATTTCCTGTAACCCATATTAGATTGGTGTTTTAGACAAATGAGGGTATGCTCTTGATGATTCTCTGACTTGCAGCAGTAACAGACCTGATATTCAGTGGTGGAATACAAGTGATTTGTGTTGGGATTGTGGATTATGGCACTTTGTAGCATTTTCATAGATACATATGCCTGCATAGAAAACAAATGGACGGAGTTTACTGGTGAGTTTGAGATGTTACCGTGCTCTTTGTATGAAAAAATTCCTATTGTTATTTCTTTGCCTCAAGGCATGCCCAAGTTTTACAGGAGTTGAATGCTAAGGGACTTATGGTGTAACCATGATGACAAAGTGGGTCTGCTGAAGGCAGGCTTCAAGAAGGCCCATATCTCTGATAAGTATAGGCTTGAGATAGGGGGGTGGTTATTCTCTATTCGTGGTAAAAGTTCTGGAACAATTTGATCCTTTGCACATTGTGATGCAGCTAGTATTTTATGCCTAACTCCTAGATATTTTCCTCTTTATTTCAATGTGACTCACATTCACGAGGAGAACATGGTTTGAATTTCCCAGTGGCGACTTCTGCCTTTATGTCTTTAGGTTTGACGCACTTATAGTATCATGTAATATGCTTCCTTAGTATCCGGTATTATAGAGTTTGAGGTAAACTCATGATGTATAACTGACAAATATAAAAGACTTCTGAGCAGTTTATTAGGCCATTGCACTTTGTTGCCAGAGCTTGTGTTTTTTGCATCATTGCTAGAAGTAGGTAAAAATATTCATTACCCTAGAGAACTGTTCTGAACTTTTGAACCCCAAAGTTGGTGGACACTAACAGCTTTTGAATTTGCAAGTTGAGTTAGCTCATGCTAGTTTCTTCGTTGGATTAAATGCCATAAAAATGATGACACCCCCCAGCCCAAAAAAGAAAAAAGAGTTGTGGTACAAGTGCTATGGCCTATGGGCATATACAATAATTAGACGGGAGAGAAAAACCTTGTGCCCTGGCTTTTGACTGGTTACCTTCTTCACCTTTTCCTACCATAGTGTCTTAATTCTTTTAAAATTGTCATATTCTCGACAACAGCCTTATCTTAGGTATCCGATCCTCTCGATGAATGGATGAGGAAGCAATAGTCGAAAGTTCATGGACTCAGCTGCTATTTGCTTTTGTAGATCTTACCGAAAGGGAAGTGGTGGAAGAACCAAGAGGGCAGTGAGCTTGGAGATTCTAGCTTTCTAGTCAGATAAATATATTAAATGTGGACAAGATAATATGTTAGTTTTTGTAAAATACGGCAGAGGCCGTTACACACTTTGGGTTAGCTAATTTTATCTATGTCTTCTTCTGTGGCTGGGTTTACCTCAATCAAATCCTTGATTTCTTAATCTTGTGGTGCTTAAAAGTTAAGCCAATGTTTTGCGATAGTTCTGATGGCATCGTTTTGATATCTCACATTTTAAATGTAAGCGAGAAGGAGAAAAGGTACCCTAAGTGCTCAAAAGCAGTAAAGACATGTTTGATCCATTGATCCTACGGGAGGTGAGAATTTGGTTTTGGAATTAGTCTTAGTGCTTCTGAGACTGGGCAATTGTCTAAAATGCAGTTAACTAATCTAAATCCAGGGCAGGTGTGTTTGCCATTGTGTGTATACCTGTCAATGATATACTTATTGCTTGAAGAATTGCTGTATTTGCATGCAAATGACATGCTTGTCATTGATAATGGCTTTGATGTCATGTTCTTTCAAAGATTTTGGCTACGTTTCATGATTGGTCTTTTTTCGTGGTACTTCGCAGCTTCAAAATATGCTGGCTATGTGAATTCTTTCCATCTATGTAGCCTGGTGAGTAAAAACTTTGTCTTTTGTGGTTGATTTTGATTAGAAGCTCCAAGTAAGAATAATTAACGCAATTGGACAAAACCGGCAGTTGTCATTGTAAGATAGTTAATGGGTTCTTAACAAGCTGTGAAACATTTTAATTTGATCTTTAGTACTGATCGTGGATGCACCTGATAACATTCTCCTTCTATATGTATTACTTGAGCTTACTATATGATAGGCGGATGACTTGCAACAAATTCTCTACTATGCCATGTTGCTTTTTAGGATAGAATTTTGATATCGTGGAATTTCTTTTGTACATGGGTATTATTTTGCACTTCACCACCATCACCACCCCCATCATCCAGTCCTAATCTTATCTGATCTGGGTTCACGAAAATCTTGTGCACAAGTGTAACTACCGATTGGGATAAATGTGATCATGGTGTAAAACCAATGAAAACAAACTAACCAGCCTGAAGCTGGTGTGCACCCTATAATTTGGCCCAAAACTAGGTCCAGCGTAACGCTCCTGATTTAACCCGAACTCCACTTGACCAACAAGAACCTATGTGGAGTAACGTGAAATGTGTGTAACAAGTACTGACTGCAACTTTTTGGACAAACCGAGAGCAAACTCAAAGCCAATTAATGTGACATGCGCTTGAATCCAAGTGAAATACTCTATTCCATCTTGATTGATTTGCGAAGTCCATAGATTGCTAGTAACATTGAACCCCGCCCCCCCCGCCCCCCCCCCCCCCACTTGATGGCAGGGACAAAGCTAGATTTCTCCGCTAGGACATAGTGGCTATCCCGGGAGCGGGTCGGAAATGAACTGTTTGAAAATGTAACCTAATAGCACATCTATGTTCCCCACTTTTCATTGTACCTAGTAGTTACTTTGACTTGCATCCTCACTCGTTATTATGCTTGGCTGTAGTACGGGGTATGGGACAACCATCTTATAAGATTCGCTCATAGAGAAGAATACCATGTGCTTCTTTCTTGCTATCCTTTGTTCATTTACCCATGTTTGTAGAAGTACTTCATGTATATTGCTCATACAATGATGGAATTGTATCCATGGATGCACAAAAGGGTCCTGGATTTCCAGTGTCAATACAGTCATTATCCAGAGCTGCTAATCTGTACAACAAATTGCATCCCCGGAAAGGTTGAGATGGAGATCGTCAACCCAGGCTCTAATTTTTAGCCTGCTATTGAGATGCAATGAACGTTTGGGTTTTGATCATCTGTGCTTTGGCCATCGGAAGGATAAGTTACATAGATTTTTTTCATCCCTGCACATTGTATCCGTTATATGAAGTGGCGAATGGACTCACCCTCGCGTAATTTTTGTTCCCATGATGCAGACGCTGTAAGCTTTTATGCTAGTGAAAACAGTTTCTTTTTCATTTGATCCTCTTGTAATGTGGATTGTCGAGTTGTTCGCCTCGTCTACCCTAGGCAAGAGTTCAGTAAAAGGCATTGGGATCATGGTATAGCCGATAGCGTGGACTATATTCTATATTTGCCCGTTAATCTTGAGTAAAAATGAAGTTGGGTGTTGATTAGAACTCCTCGTTGTTCGTTGTCCAAACCAAACTTTGCATACCAACACTTAAGTCTTTCCTCCCGACAAACTTCGTCGCACTGTGTTATGTCTTCCGTCCTGGAAAGATTATCTTTTTCTGCTATAGAAGTTTGAAAATGATTTTGGCTTTTACTAGTATTAGAATTGAAGATTTTTTCTCTTGTAAAATCAATTGGGTGCGTTAGTATTTTTCGTTGGTAAATTCATTTTTATATACTTCTGTCAATGTTTACTAGCTCTTAAATTTTTACTTACACTTACAAATCAAAAACCCAATTTTAACTAATTCTTTCCAACTTTTAATCTCTACTAGCTTCTTTCAAATATTATCAACTTCTTATGAAAATGTCCCCATTCATTTTCATGTTTTACCAACGTCTTTCAACTCGTATCATTTTCTAACAATTTTCAATCTTTCTCAACCTTAACCAATTCTTACCAATCATTCTAAAAAAATGACAATTCCTTCCAACTTTAATCAACTTTTATCAACCACACATTACCAACTCATATTTACCAATAAAAAGAACATACCCTAAATGATGTGAAGAGGTTCAAGTACATTAAATGATGAGGAAATAATCTTTTTGAAATTGAGGCAGTGCTGTCAAGTGATATTAATTTGATCCTAAGATAAATATATTAATATTTGTTCAATTGCCTAAGTGTTTTTTTACTTGATAGCCTTAGATTAGCTACCAATTGAGTGACTAGATGATACAATACAAACATTTTCTTTCGAATCAAGATGTGGAGAGGCTAATAGGGTAGTGTGGTAGTCTGGTCTAACTTCTTTGGTGACTTTCCCTCCCTATGCTAAATCAGAATCTGTATCTTCTATGACAGTAACCTACAACCCTATTCTATCTCTATCTACTAGGATAGGCATGGCATCGTACAATCCTACTCTACAGTAGGACTTTTTCTTACCTTCGTTGGTTAGAGTCGTAGAGGAATAGCGTACCAACTTCTAAGAGAGAGGCAGCACTGTCCAGGGGAAGAGAAAGCAAAAGAGATGGACGAAGAAAAAGGAACAGGAGGAGAGAGAAGATTGAGAATTTCATTCTTTGCATCTCAATGGGGAATTAAGAAGCAAATTGCCCACAACAAAAATTTTATGTATTGTTGAAGGTTAAGCCTGGCAAACGGCAAAGATATTCATGGTATACTACAATCCCATGTAATTAGACAACAAATCATTCTGATTTTGTTAGCTTTCATGACATATATAATCGAGGTAAAGAAGAAAGAAAATACACTATTTTAAATAATGAGATATCACATGCCATTTAAATCAATGTATTTCCGTTTCTCTTTGATTTTATTACTATATATATATATATATATATATATATATATATATATATTGGCGTTGTAAGTGGATAAACATTCAAATGAAAATAATTTTTTACAAATAAACAATGAGGACAGTTTACTTCCTATTTCCTTATTCTATTTTTTATTCACCTTGAAAACTATGGTCAATAGGATGATCATGCAAGAAAATTTTGGGTCATAACCAACACATGTTAATTTAAGTGGTTTTACACCTCTTTTTTTTTGTGCAATTGAGGGGGCAAGCCCCCTAAAATAAAATTATAATATCATGTTCCCAGCCATATATGGCCAAGCAACTCCTGAAAAATCCTCATACAGAACGGAGCGAAATTCAAAGGAAGGGTATCAATGAAAAGAGTAACACCTTCTATGTTTACGCCTCTATTTGCTAGCCAATCAGCTGCCCGATTTGCCTCCCTGTAGCAATGAGCAATTCGAACCTTCCAATGAGGAGATACAACCGGTCTTTTGCATTCTGCTAAAAGGTAATGACAGGGATGAGAAGTGATAATTTCCTTGCTGAGCCACTGGACGGCAAGTTGGGAGTCCACTAGTAGTATCAGATTCTTAACGTTAAGTCCCTGTGCCATCAACAAACTGCTTCATAATGCCATGAGCTATGCTTTTAGAGAGGTGCAAACTCCATACCGCTCCATAAAGCCCTTTATCAATTCACCTTTATAGTTCCTAAGGTGTCTTCCTCCACCAGCAGGTCCGGGGGTGCCTTTAGAGGCACCATCAGTGTTGAGCAAGGTCCATCCCATAGGTGGGGATTCCCAACGAACAACTTTTCCAATTTTGGATGTATATTATTGCCAAAGATAAGTTGTTCTTTAGTCAAGGCAACTTTGGTTTCTTTAAAAGGAGTCTGAAGGAAAGGGATAGGATCATAAGGGAATTACCTTTCTTCAAATACTGTACTATTTCTCCATTTCCAAATCCACCAAAGAATTACAGAGAATTTCATGGGCCAATCATCATCATCGCTAGGAACATTCGACCTAGAAATGTTTTCCACAATCCACTCCTTCATAGGTAATTGCCATGATTGTCTTCTTGAGTGAGGGATTCCGATATTGAGCCAAATGTGCATAACGAAAACACATTCTCTGGTCAAGTGGATTAGAGTTTGCTCCTGTTATGTGACAAGGACAACTTGGGTCAAGGGCCATATGTCTCTCAACTCGTATAGAATTAGTCATGATTCAGTTATGGACGGCTAGCCAAATGAAGACACGTATCCGTTGAGACACTGGGATTCACCATGCAATTTGCCAGACTTTGTCATGTGTTTGGCTATCTTGGTTTCGAAAAATGTTCATGGCTGATTTACTGTAAAGCCTCCACTTGTGGTGCCATCCCAATAATATCGATCCATGTTCTCAACCCCGTGCACTACTACATGTGATTCTAGTTGTTTTAGAATATTTGTAGGGAGATATTCTGCTAAGCATGCCCAATCCCATCCTTGATTTGGGATCCAAGCTTCCGCCACTGTAATATCTTGGAGCTGAATAGGGATGTCCTTAGTAGCAAACGTTGCTAATCGAGCAGCAGACACCCAGTTGTTATCCCAAAATAGTGTAGTTTTGCCATTGACCAAACTGATTCTAGTGCCTTGTCGAATAAAAGGGGCACAAGTTGAAATACCTTGCCAAGTGTTTGAATCGCCAGGCTTGGGTAAAAACATATCTAGATCACATCTTCCATTGCAATATTTCAATCACATAACTCTCGACCAAAGTGAGTTTGGTTCAGATATTAATCTCCAACCCAAGTTTGTGAGAAATGCAACATTGGCTTGCATCATTGAGCGAATGCCCAACCCACCTTCTCGTTTAGGTTGTTGTATTTGTTCCCAGCTAACAAGATGAACTCTTTTTGTTCTTCTATCCCTCCCCAAATGAACTTATGTGTTTTGTGGCCTAGCTCATCACAAAATGACCTAGGGATTTTCGCAGTCTGCATGAAGTAGTATCCCAAAGAAGCAAGAGTTGACTGGGCTAAGGTTATCAACCCTGCCAATGAAAGTTGTCTCGTTTTCCAACCTGACAGTTTGTGATCAAGTCTGTTTATGATGTGTTGGAAGGTTGCCATTGTGAATCTCCCCTGAATGGTAGGCATCCCTAAATAGAAACCTAAATCTTGGGTTAGAGAGAAACCTAGTTGAGTGCTGATTCGATGCATTTCATACTCATCAACATTAGTAGCGATTTGGACTCTGGACTTCAGGAGCGATATGCGTTGTCCTGATGCATCACAGAATTTGTCAAGGCATTCTCAAATAATAGCAGCTTGGTGAACTAATGCTTCACTAAATAACATAATGTCATATGCAAAAAATAGTTGTGATAGCAAAGGCCCGTGTCTACAGCATCTAATCGGTTTCCTGTGCTTTTGGCAATTACTTCCTCGATGATTTGGTTTAACCTCTCCATACACATTACAAAGAGATAAGGTGATAGAAGATCTCCTTGCCTTATTCCTCGAGATGAGGCAAACTCCTCCATAGGTGACCATTCCAGAGGACATGCATTTTAGAAGATGTTACACACATCATAATTACCTCTATTAAGAGAATTGGTACCTGCATGTCCATCAATGTGTCTCGAATAAAGGACCACTTAAGTCTGTCATATGCCTTTTCGAAATCGATCTTGATGGTCATGTATCCTGATTTTCCTTGTTTCTTTCTCATAGTCTGCAAAACCTCTTGGACAATAACAATGTTATGAGTGATTTGCCACCCTAGAACAAAGGCTCCTTGGGTGAGAGAAATAACCTTTGGCAACATAGGTTTTAACCTGCTAATAAAAGTTTTTGCCACTGTCTTGTACAATAAATTACAGAGTCCAATCGGCCTAAATTGGGAGGCCACATTAAGATGATCCACCTTTGGGATAATGGCTAAGAATGTGTCATTTAGGGTCTCCGGGATAGAGTTTCCAGCCAATATATCCAAAGTTGTAGCACAAAAATTGGATTTGATAATTTCTCAATTTTTCTTAAAAAATATGGCATGAAAGCCATCCGGTCCTGGGGCTTTGAGATCCCTTATAGAGAAGAGCACATCCTTTACTTCTCTTTTGGTGAATGGACGGGACATCTCCACCCAATCTTCCTAGCTAATAATTGGAGAAAATGCAAGAAGGCGTACACTTGTATTAGCATTGTCTTCTTCAGTACATAGAGCCATAAAATAATCTTTGATAAGATGTTTCAGTTGCTCTTCTTCAGTAACCCCCTCTTCATATTCACCCTGAAGAGTTTCAATATGATTTCTTCTTTTGCGTATAAGAGTGGGCGTATGAAAATAGGTAGTATTCCTATTTCCATCCCTTATCGCATCCTGACGAGATTTTTGATGCCAGATGCTTTCTTCCGGCATAAGTGTATCATCAAGCTCTTTTTGAAGGTCCGCTTCCAAGGTAATCAAATGTTGATTTACTCTTTCATTCAGTTTTCTTTGCACTCTATCTAGATGGGCCTAGAGTAGTCGTTTTCTATGAAATACGTTTCCAAAGATTTCCTTGTTCCAAGTTTTCAGATCGTCAGCAAAATACTTTAAAAAAGGGACTATTGGTTGTTGGTCATCCCAATGAGTTTTAACAAAAACATCAAAATCCTCATGCAGTTGTCATACAGAAAGAAATCTTAAGGGCTTCTCACTTTTCATAACAGCAGTAAATCCCTTTGTTTTAATAATGAGCGGATTATGATCCGAGTTCAAGATTGGTAGATGATGTACTACAATTTCCAGGAATCGGACTCGAAATAGTGTATTACAGAGGCCTTAGTCAAGTCGAGCACTTTTTTTGGTTTCTAAAGATTTCCCTCTATTCCATGTAAACTTAGGACCCGAGAAGCCCAAGTTCATTAGGGCATTATTAGCTATCCAAAATTTGAATTTGTTGTATCGCTTCTGCATTTCAATACCACCCCATGGTGCTCCTCTAGGGAAATCGTTTCATTAAAATCACCAGCCAGAAGCCAAGCAGTATTAGTCTCATTAGCCAGAGTGGAGAGTTCTTGCCAAAGTTCCTGTCTATTGGAGTAGTCAGGGTCAGCATATATAGCGAAAAAGCACCAAGGTTCCTCACCAGCTTCATTAACTTCAACAGTTAGATGTTGTTTGTGGGATTTAATACACTTCACATCAACTTCATTGTTATTCCAATAGAGCCAAATCCCTCTACTAAAACCAACTGTGTCAACACGCATATGTCCTAAAAGGCTAATTTCTGTAGCAACCCTCAAAGCATGAAGTCCACCCAAGTGGGTCTCCAAAAGAGCTACAATGGAGGGATGATTTATTCTGATCATCTCCTTAAGGGTTACCTTGAATTCAGGTTTACCTGCTCCTTGCACATTCCACACTAAACATTTTGTGGAAGTGTATTGTGGACAATGTTTGAGTGTCTTCCTTCCATAAGATTGAGTAACAGCAGTAAAGGATACATAAATGCAAATAGCTAGTGTCAACCATCTTAATGATTTTCTTTTGTCAAGTCCTCGAGATCAATGTCTCTATCTTCTTCTTCTTCTTCGGCCTTAGACATTGTTGCATCATTGTTGTGGTCCTGCCCGCCCATGTTAAGGCGTAATCTTTGCGCCAATTGTCCACTGTCCACATTGATTTGGATATCCGGTGGTCTTGGTTCTAAAACATTGGCCCCTTCCAGTTGAACCAACTCTTCATGGGAATGTGGAGAGCATTCATCTACAGAACTCACATGTAATGGAGAGCAATTAATGATAGGTGCTAGAGGAGTCCTACCATTGTTTGTTCTCCTACTTTCTTCTTGTGTCAAACCTCAATGGGGGTTTGTTGCTGTCTCCTTGGATTGTGTGGAGGAGTTTTCCTAGTCCAGTGTTGCATCTTTGTTTGCACCTTCTTATTGACTTCTTCTGTTCTTCTGTGTAGCTCTTTTTGAAGGAGTATGTCTCCTTGGCTTCTCATGCTGTTGTTTGCTTGTTGGAGTCTTGGGAACTGTACTTTCAGAACTACTCTCCCCATTGTTCTGGATTGATAGCTCAGTATTGTTGTTGATTATATAGTTATGTTCCACATGCAGGATGTGTTCCTCTACTATTTGTAAGTGAGTTTCAATAGATTGGGCAATATTAGCATCCTCATTTTCAATTAATGTGTGCTCCCTTTAGCACTGAGCATTTCGAATTGAGAACCTGAGTTTCTTGGATGCATATGCTTAGGCCTTTCTTCTCTATTAAGCACCTGGCCATTGGGTTCCTTATTCGTTTCCTCCATATTAGCTTGTGGGCTTTGATTCCTTGTTGTCTTTTTTCTTGCCAGCTTTTCACTATCATCCAAGTACCATACTTGTCATCTTGCACTTGTTCCTTACCTCTTGTCTTACTAACATCAGAAGGGTTCTGTGGAGGTGCGTTGTCATCTTTATCTATATCTCTATGGGATATATTAAAGAGATCACATTCTTCCTCTCTAAGGCCATATTTTCCGCATTTAAAGCATATCATCTTTAATCCCTCATATTGGACCTTCCAAATTCGACTGTTCATTCTAAATTTGGATAACAGAGGCTTTCGCAAATCAATTTCTACACTTAGTCTCACAAACTATCCTCTTTCAGCACTAGCAGTCGTATCATCCACTCTTCTGATTGTGCCAATTTTGTTCCCAATTTTCTGCAGAAACTCAGCATTGAAGTATTCAACAGAAAGTCTTGGAATCCTTACCCAAGCCGTTATGATGTGTATAGGATCATCATTAGCAATGAAGTTGGGAACCCACTTGCGTATGGTAAAGTAATGGTCATTAATTAACCATGGTCCATTAGTGAGAACATGGTCATGGTCTGTAGGCAGATCAAATCTTGCTATAAAATAAGCATGTCCTATGTCAATCAGGGAGAAATTTCCCCTCAAATTCCATCTCTGCTTAAGGCGCTTCATGAGTTGCATATAGCTAGCATTTTTATCAAACTTCTTAATGATTAAGGAATTCTTCCAAGGCTCTCTGATTCTTCTTTTTTCTTCCTCCATGAGTCGGATTGTGGGACACAAAGGGTCATCTTCCTCTTCATTGGGTGCTTCATCACCATCAGATATCACTTCTTCATCGTTTCCAATCATGGAGAAGAGGGGATTTGATCCAAACGTGAAAACAGGGGGGATTGATATCCCTGTAAGGCATCTCTATAAGTTCCACCACTCGAGTTAGAGTTTTTGTGGGGACTTCGTTGCCTGGTTTCTGTGGTAACCTCATCAGGGGGTTCCCTTCTTGCATTCCATCATTGAGGTCTGCTAAGTTGATTCTTTGATGATATTTTCACTTGATCTTCTTGGTGTAGCGAAACAGTTGGTTGGATTCCTCCGCCGAGGCAAGTGGCGGTAGGGTTTTCTCTTGGGCTCTCTCGATAGCGCTATGTGGTTTTACACTTGTTCTCCTTAAGTAAGGTCTCGAATTCAAGTTTTGTGAGTGGATAAAATATGTGATGAGAGAACTATACCTTTTATTAGGCCAACAGTACATATCTCAACTCTAATACAATGGAGGATTTAAGACCTAAAAAAAAAAGAAAATTTTAGATCATCTCTCGCTCTCTATGATTCTCCTAGATGTATGATAATTAGACAAAGTGAACATCCATCTACATGTTTCACTACATTTGATCTATTACACATTCTCACCTTTAAGATTAACAAATTTCTGTCTTCTTATGACATCCAAACAAACTTATAGTCCAATATTACCAGCCGAGTGAGTAAAATTATTCAAAATTCCAAATTTCATCTTATAGTATGTAATGATGTGATATTATTACCCACAAATTAAAGCATGACATCAAATAATAAATTCAAGAAATAAGCAAATTTAAGGGAGATTGACAATGAACAAGCCCTAAATAGCGAGTCACACATAATATTAATTTCTTTCTCGTACTAAATAATTTTCATTATAATGGATATTACAAATTTCAATTCCTCAGTGAAGATTTGAAGAATTTCTTTTGAAAAGACTAAGAAAAAAATACTGTAATAATTTGAACTTTAGAATGATGAAAATCAATGATGCAACCTTAAGAATTAGGCACTTTAAAGGTATTTATCCCCAGTAGTAAAAAGGGTTGTTTTAAATTGTAATTTTTCAGATAATTTAAGCTTCAAAATAATTTTAATTTCATATGATCATGTTGTTTTAATTAGAAGTTGTATCATTTGTAATTGTCTTAAAAAAACTGAAATACCCCTACACTAATAAAAATAAATACCCTCAAAATTTAGAAGATTGGAGACTGAGTTTATATCTTAAGGTCATTGGTTCGATTACCTCCCGATTACAAATTATTATATTCTAAAAATCCCCCAAAAAAAATGTTGAACCTCTTTTATTGTTGACAACCATTTCCTTAGTGTTTCACAATCTTGACTTTATTGTAGTAGTTCCACCTAATATGAGGTCAACAAAAACTGTATGTTTGTATTTACTACCTAGTGATCTCCCTTTCTATGTTATAAATTCATTTGTTTCCAAATTTAATGTGGTTGTTTTGTTTTCTTTTGGCTGCACAACAACTTGTGGTTCTTTTGAATAACCCTAGCGAGTACAAAGCTAATCCTTTACAATTTACATGGACAAACTTATAAGATTATCAACATATTTGATAAAGAACTTTTTGGCTCTAAAAGAGTTTTCATGATAATCAAGGCACTTTGTATCCTATGTGCATTCTATGGGGCATTCGTCAACAAGTGATGTGCATCTTAAGCACATCATATGAGCACAATAAATCAAGTAATCAAAGAGGTTAGATTGAATGAAGAGAAAGGATGTAAGCTTGGGCATCACTTGGATACGATAACAAAATAAGGCAATTTCCTCCCAACGCACGAACTCATGCTTCTTTTTGCTTGTGTCATTTCAACGGTATAGTGACATCTAATGCCAGATTGCCAAGTTAGCTGGATGATTTCTTCTGATATCTTGGATTGCGACAAATAAGACAATATTTGAGCAGGAAGGTGACAACTGACAAGTTAATTGGCTGGATACAAGGTGTTGTGCATGTGTGATTCGGTCGCTAGGTGTCTGGTCATCGTATGTACTTTCAAACTAATAGTGTTGTGCCCAAGCCCCAAGGTCCTACACCAACATATGGTACTTGGATGTTTGGTCCTTCGAAAATTTGGTAAAAAGAAAAAATTGAAAGAAAAAATGTGAAGGAAAAAAATAGGAAGAAAATGAATTTTTTTCTCTTATTTGGATTGAGGAAAAAGTACAAGAATTTATATGAAAAAGTTAAATGCTAATGAAGTACTTGAATCATATTGATATCATCTAAATAGCGTAAGGTTGAAAAAGAATAGAAATTCTTTTGAAAACTTTTCCCAAATTTTCCTCCATGTGTTTTTTCTTTGTAATTTTCTCTAAACCAAACACAAGAAAAAAAACTATTTTCCTAATTTTTTTTCTTTCCACAAATTTTTCAAGACCCAAACTAAACTAAGGGTCTGTTCTATTTCGCGTTTTAGATAGATAGATAGATAGATAGATACAAGAAAATGTAAGGAACTGTAAGGAGATGTAAGGAGTTGTAAGGAGATGTAAAGAGCTGTAAGGAGCTGTAAGAAACTATAAGGAGTTGTAAAGATAGATATAAGGAGTTGTTGAATTATAAAAGAGTTGTACAGTATAATTTGTTTTAGATGAAAAATAATAATATTAAAATAATATACTTAAGAAACTGTATTTTGTATTTTTATTTATTTATTTATTTATTATTATTATTATTATTATTATTATTATTATTATTATTATTATTATTTATTTTTTATTTTTATTTTTTACTTTTTTTATTTCTTGTATTTTTTGTAATTTTGTAATTTTTGTTATGTTATTGTTTTATTTTTTATTTCTTTATTTCTTTATTTTTATTATTTTTATTTTTAATAATTACTTTTTATTTTTTTAAATTTTTATTTTTATTTTTATTTTTATTTTTGTTATTTTTTAATTTTCTATTTTATAATTTTGTAATTTGTAATTTTTATTTTTTATTTTTTATTTTTTAATTCATAATTTTTAAATTTTTTATTTTTAAATTTTTAATATTAAATTTTAATTTAAATTTTTTAATAAAAAATAAAAAAATAAAAATAAAAAATAAAACTAAAAATTTTGAAAATTTTGAAAATTTTAAAATTAAAAATAAGCATAAAAATTAAAAATTAAAAATTACAAAACTACAAAATTACAAAATTAAAAATTAAAAATTAAAAATTAAAAAATAAAAAATAAAAAACTAAAAACAAAAAATAAAAAATAAAAAATAAAAAAGAAAAAAAATAAAAAACGAAAAACGAAAAGTGAAAAATGAAAAATAAAAGAATAAACAAAAAAAATAAATAATAAATAATTACAAAATTACAAAATTACAAAATAAAAATTAAAAATTAAAAAATTAAAAAATTAAAAAATTAAAAAATTAAAATTAAAAGATGAAAAATTAAAAATTAAAAAAATTAAAAAAATAAAGAAATAAAAAATAAAAACTAAAAAATAAAGAAATTTAAAATTTAAAATTTAAAATTTAAAATTAACAATTAAAAATTAAAAAATTAAAAAATACAAAATACAAAATAAATACAAAATAAATAAAATGAAGATGTAAAGAGATGTAAAAATATGTAAGGAGATGTAAGAAGATGTAAAGAGATATAAAATGTAAGGAGATGTAAGAAGATATAAGATGTAAAAAATTGTAAAGAAATGTAAACTCTTAACTAAATCCTAAAAAACGCAAAATAGAACAGGGTCTAAATCTTAAAGGATTCTAGCTGAGTGTTAGGCAATCTGTGGGAGGTTAAGTTTTGATAGGAGTTGACTTTAGGTAGGTCAGGTGTTTCATTTGGTATTGTAGAATCTTATTTAGACTCCTTTTGTCCGCTGGCTATTAAAAATGGGGGGGGGGGGCCAAAAAAAGTGATAGTTACCCCAAAAATCCCATACAGAACACAAGAAGCGTGTATTCAACATTTCAAGTCTTCAACCATCAAATCAAACTGGAGAACAGACAAATTACAGCTTCCGGGAAAAATTTAACACAGCTCAGATAATGCGAAAAACTCTGCTCACGAAATTTCCAGGGATTTTCCAGGGTAGACAATAAATGGAACAAATTTTGAGTCGCACCGTTTCAATCTATTGATCCTGCACAAAGTACTACAAAATTAACAGTACAAACATTCCAAGCAGCTTCTCCCATCGAAAATCATCGAGCTACCGCAGGTGCCGGTGCTTGCTCTAGAAGTTGGCCCACTAACTTGTATGTACGTCCTGACAATGCTTTCGTATGACCTATGAGTTGCTCATACCTGTATAAGGTACAACAAGAAAAGGTCAATTCCCAGAACAAGTCGAGCATGCCGATGATTTTGTTCATTTCATGTCATAATTTTCACATCAAATTTTTGCAGTTGCATTACAATTTCAAATGGTTCTCAAAATTCAGAATATGATGGAAATTTCAAACCTTAGGAGACATATAGGACAAACTGAGCATGGCCAATAACAAGAATCAGCAGGAAAGTTAGACTTACACATTGGGATAATTGGGTTCCATAACAACAGTGCCTGACTTAGAGTCGATCTTGGCATCTAGCTTTGAGGTTCGGATGAGATTCACAATCCACCTCTCGGCTTCTTCATAACTTAAGTTCAACTTCCCAGCAAGAACCCTGAGATAATTGTAAAATTTAATCAGGATAAAACTCAAACCAAATATTTCAACATATTGGCCAACAAAGACGTAAGCAAAAACACAGGCAATTGCTAGTAGCTGAAGCTTTGACACCCAAGGAACTTTACTTCATATCAACGAAATCATTCAGGCCACAATAAGTTTTGCGACAAACACTTTTATCCTAATTAGGTTTCATGCTGTACAACAACAGGGGCAAGTGATAAATAATAGCGAGTAGCTCAAACCTCTATGCTTTGGGGGGGGGGGGGGCAGAAGAAAATGGCCAAGCAACATGAAAAGGCAGCACTAGCAATCAAGTAAATCATGGTTATTATATCTTTTCTTTAAAGAACTGCCTAATAGTTGCCACACTTTTTGCAACAGCATCTTTTGAACAAAACATGCCACTTCAACCTATGGGAAAAAGCAAGACACTAGTAGTTACTTACTGCACGTTCAATTACATAATGCATTTTGCTAAAGTAATGGCCACATATCTTGAGAATGTTATCGCAAAAAGTTACAGCACTCGACAAGCAAATCCAATCGGATACGGATCTTGAAAAAAAAGGAGACACTAATAGACAGCAAACCAATCTCACAAGACATACATACCCCATGTCAATCCGTTGATGAATTCTGCAGTAGGTCTCAGAAATAAAAAGCCGTGCATTCTCAAGGAACTCATCCTTTAGTGGAACAATTGTGTAGTTCCCTTCCTCAACCCGCTTTCCAAGGAATGGATCATTCAATATAACCTGAATATAGCATTATCAGATGAAAGGGAAACGTAAGCAACAGAAAAAGAATTTGTAATCGAATCAGGCTTCACCAAAATGGCAAACCAATGTCCTATGAAAGCTGTTTCAAAACACAAACATTCAAGTTCAGGTGTTCTCCAACAGAGGAAAGAGTTGTTCGCCAACCTAAACTCACAAAGGGGGGAAAATGCTCAAAGACAATTTGCATGCAGGATAGGTATTCATAACCTAATAGCGAACTTCCACAGCTTCTTTCATTTTTCTAGGGCTGTGTCCATGGGTTGGGCGGAGCAAGGGGGTTCTACAGAGAACTTTTAGGATGTGCTTGCATGTAGAGAATCTAGGGAACAGATGGGAAAATGAAAAAAGGTAGGCTGTAACTGAATGAGCAGCATAGTCCCAGCTTAGTCACCAAGAAGAAAATACTTACTTCTTCACACTCTCTCATCTTCTTCTGCGCACCATCGAAGTCATAATTGACATACACACATGCCAAAAACTCGGTAATGGGATCTTTGTAGGAATATTGCTCCTGCTGAATGACCTTAATGAAATCCTTAAATTGAGGCCGCCTTCTTTTGTTTACTATGAAAGCAGTGGCAAGATATCGCAGAAGATGAGGAGCATTTGTTTGGATAGCATTCAGATACCTGTAAGAAACGGTACTTATTCAATTCAGGACAGGAATAGCCCATGTTTCTTCACAAACAAACAGCTTAATCGCCTCAAGCAAACAGCTGACTGAAAACAAAAGGCACAGCAATAACGGCAAATTGAAAGCATCTCTAGGGAAAATCAGCAAGTTTTTAACGCGACAACCAAATAACTCCTTAAATGTGGTAAAGACAAGTTCACTTGAAGAGGGAAGGTGAAAGAGCGACCCTCCAAACCATGAACACAACACAAGACTAAACGAAAGTGAAACACAGGGTTAAAGAAAGGCATAAGTCAAATGACATACTTGTCCTGATTGAACAGATCGATGATCTGAGTCTTGCCATTGTCATGGTTAAAAAAGATAAATAAGCTCCAGTGCATCAGCCATATTCTATTCTGCACCTGATTCAAAGGAGATGCAAACGGCTGCACCATGAATTGAAACATCAGCGAACAGAACGAGGGACCACATAATGAAGACTTCATAAACAGTGGACATAGAGAGTGAACAGGCCTTAGAATCAATTATCTCTTTCAAACGGTTAAGTTCATCAAGGGCAATGTCCCAGTTTTGCATCAAAATTTCAGCCGCAAGCTTTCCCCACAATGCACTAAGGCTCCTTTCGCTATTGGCGCACAGAGCCCTATACTGATAAAGGAAATCAGCTGCTCCAGAGTAGTTACCACATTCAAATTGGAATTTTGCATATTGGTAGAGTGCCTCTATCTGCTCTGGGCCAATCTGGTGAACATATATGCATAACAATTAATCAGTGGGCACATTCACCACATCCTCCCCCCCAAAAAAAGGCTGCCATAAAGCTAGAATTTATTTAAAGCAACACAACATGAAACAACTGCATCATGAGAGAAAAAATTTTAAAAGGAAATTGTAATCCTCGCATGTATTGGCAATTATTGAGTCAGCTCTATCAGCAGGCTATACCCATTTGACCAAATCAACTGTTGGATCAACCCAAAAGCATCAACAACAACCAATTCATATTAGGTCAGAACTTCCTCCATACACTTTAGTTTCTAGCCCCATTATAAGCAAAATCAACCTCAATGGTTTACAAAGCGGCCAAACAAAGTCCTGAGGAGTTAAATTTGAACCTCATGCAATTTCATCAATTATAACTTACCATAAAGGAAGAAGTTTTAAAAAATGATGCTAGAAGTCCGGACAACTTGTCCAAAGCAAAATTAAGACAAGGTACTCAGAGTATCATGGCTTGGGGCGATAATTTAAGAATACCAACTCCATCCCTGAAAGATTATCATTGTCTGTGCGCCCTACCACCCCAAAGCATTAGAACTTAATAATGCCAGTTATTTAGCTTTGCCATCTTCACCCAACAATTTCCCATGTTATTCAAAGTAACTGTATTTTGAATTAATCAAAGCATATTTGTAATGCTTGAACCAAATATGTTTCATCTAAAACACAACCAGGTGGCAATGGCATAGTTTTCCGACGAAGGTAGTACCATTGAAGTTTAGCTTCAGCATTTTCAGCATGTTCCTTTATCTAGCATCCTCATTTTCCAGGTCAATTCAAAATAATGTTCCCAAATGGCTCTACTTATGGCAACTCAACATTATGCACAAAAAAATCCACTGCTCTCATATAATATATATAATCCTGAACATTACCAAATCCAAACAACTACTCTATCCTAACAGCAAATATGAAATAGTTAATTTTCCAAGCAAGGTTTCAAAGAGTAGCAGGTATTTACATACAAAAAGAAACCTAAAACAAAAGGCTGATTTATACATCATGTTTAATTGCATAATTCACATAACTACTCCCACTTAGTCCCTCTATCATCAGCCCAGAAGCATAAATTTTGAAATTTTGAAGAGTACACGAGTACCCCACTCCATCCTGAGAAGGCAAAAGCCGAAAAAGACTATTTCTAACACGTAATATTCTGCCACTGAAGCATGCACACAACAAGTTATTTACAAGTAAACAGCCTCTGACAAGGAGTGAATTAGTCATCATCTACGTCAAAGTTCATGAACCCCAACAATCACAAGTCGCAAGGTTTACTTAGCACTCTCCCCCTTGCAAGTTAGATAAAAATCTTCTGTTTTGGAATAAGAACCACAACTCTTATATATCCCACTAGATGAGCAACTAGATTTCTGCTTCGTAATTCAATGGACGGCCGAACAACAGATAGATAAAAATCTTCTCTTTTGAGGTTATTTAAAAAAAAAAAAAAACACACACACACACACACAACTTGAATACGCTACATCACTATAACAATTTTCCAACGACGAATCTCACTATTCCAGAAGCAAACACAGGTACATAAAAATGAATTAGAAAGAAAAGGATCAAAATTCAAACCTGGTAGCGATCGTTAAGCATTTGGATGTTATACTGCTTATCAGCTCTCAACTCCTGAACCTTATCCTCATTCTGAAGGAAAGTAACCAATGGTGCCGCAGCTTCCTCTAACGCCTTCAATCTAGCGACAACCTCAACTCTCCGGTCCACCATCTCTGCACATCCAGAAACACATCTCAATCCAATCAAATCAAATCCAACCCCAAAAACCCTGGAAAATCAACAGTCCAACCCTAGATGGAGAAAGAAAGATAAAAAAGCGTACCTTGGGGAACATCGTCAGTGTGGTAGAGACTCTTGTGGATATCCATGGCGTAATCAACCATATTAGTCTTGTTAAGAAGATCGATCTTGGCCTTTAGAAGCTCCTCTTCGGGGTACAATTGACGTTCTTGAAGAAACTCAAGTAAGGGGAAAACAAGATGGCGGTCGAGATTGGGAGCTATTCTTGGCGTCAAATCATAGTTCGCCATTGTTGAGAGCTTCGGATTTTGGTTTAGGGTTTTGGTGGTGTATGCGGCCGTTCACTATAGAGTGTGGGGAGCGAAGTGGAGATTGGAAAGAATCGAAGAGCAGGAAAGCTTTATATATGAAAGATCGATCCCAAATGAACTTTTTAGTGGGCTGAAAGACTCGGCCTTATTATTTTTTGTTCTTTGAGTTGCTAGGCGCCCCCAGGCCGGCAAAAAAAATCCGTATCGGTCTTGAACTTGTAAATTCTATCCCAATAGATATGGATATAAATGGTAAAAATAGAAAAAAAATAAATATGGGACAAATATCGCTAAATGAATATGAGTTTGGATAAAGGGTGTGGATATAGGTTATATCCGCCCCATACTCATTTTATCAATAACTACCCTGCACGCGCCTCACATCTGCCCCATATAAAATCCATGCCTATTTCTTTAAAGTTCAAATTTATTGTTTATACATGAATATTTTGCTATTTGCTTAGAGTTATATGATATTCAAGACTTGAAGGGGACTTTTTGTTAGAACCTATAACTATCAAGTGCTAATTTATTGCTTTAATTGGCAAACTTCTAGTTGTATTTGACGTGATATAATATGTTGTTGGGAGTCTAATGCTAATGTGACATATAGACAATTTAATATCGAATATGGGTACTAAATGCGTTTAATTCTTTTTTATTTCTATGTACCCGAATAAAACTCACGTACCCGCCATACTCAGTGGGTTTAGATATGAGTGCAACTTTACAACACCTGGTGGATATGAGTATGGGTATGGATATTAATTTTGAAAATGAGTATGCGTGAGGGTACAGTTAGATTTGCCCCGTACTCGCCCTATTGTCACCCCCGGGCCACCAATTAAGTTGTAGTTGATCCCCAAAAAACAAATTCACCGCCAAAAAAATGTGTAGCATTTTTGTTTTTCTTTCTTTTTCCTTCCTTTCTTTCTCAAAATTGGGTTCAAAATTTTAAACACTAATGGATGCGTAAACCTAGCAAAAATAATGCCGACTTGGACCCCTCAAAAATTTTGGGTTTTGAATAGGATTTTCTTAATCCGAATTCGAAAAACCTGCAAATTAGCTAGGCAAACCCGATCCCGAACCTGCTTGTTCAACCCGAATATTATATCTTTATTATTTTATTTTCCTTTAATTTAACCTTCTTAACAAAACTTAACCTTCTTAAGTTATTCATTATATCGGTAAATTTGAAAAAGTCATTATATAATTATCGCATCCCTTTATAATTTACGCAATAGTATCCTTTCTTTTCGAACTCGATTTTAATACAATAATATCATACACAACTTATAAGTCAGAAACCTTAAAAAATGGGGTATGAAATAACGTGAAATAACTATTTAGTCTTAAGAAAATCAACCCAAAATATAACAAATATTAAAAACGTGAAAGTCACATCGTTTGATTATATTTTTAGTGAAATGTACATGTTCATCATACTTTAAATGATGTTACTCTATAATTATCTAAAATTTTGATATTATAATTGAAACATAATTGTAATATCTTGCATTTCTCCAATGTCCTGACATTCGAAGTTAGGATCAATTCACTACTAAAGTGTACTTAGTTAGATAATGGTAAGCTAGTTAACAAAAATATACAAAAGTTAGATGTGTTACTAGCGGGTTGAACTAATCTGACACATTAACATGCTTTAGACGGGCTAACTAAAAAAAGACTTGATTTAATACTGGCCATATTTTAGTCTACAGGCATACTCGCGGGGCTTGACTTGTGGCCGCTCGTAATGATGTACATACATCCTAATGAAAAATTTGAATATTTTTAATTTTCTATTAAAATATTACAATTACAATGCTTTTTCATTAAATAAGAAGAATTTTAAGCTTTAAATATGTCTAGTCTTTAATTTCGACAAAGAGAAGTAACTCACAAAAAATGAGCTATAAACTCGTTGGTTCGACTCGAAACCCACACAATCAAAATACATCCACCCGTATTTTACCCAAATCCAAAATATACCCGACCCGTATTTTACCTAAATCCAAACACACCAAACTCTTATTCAGCCTGCGTTCGAATTGATAGGTTTAGGGATGTGCTTTTTTCTGTTGAAAGAGATTTGCCTAAACTTAATTTAGAATCTATGAGAGATTCGTCCTATTAAAAGATCTAAATAATTTTCATAGGTCTAATTTTTGTTTATTGTTTTTGTTTTGACACCCAATTGTACAAATTTATCATTGAAAGAGTAAGAAAAAAAGGTAACTTGAAGAAAGAGAAAACATATTTTAAAATATGCAATTGAGCAAATAAAAAAGTAGTGAAGAACTGGTTTAAAGGTTATTAACCATTAGTTTTGATTTTTGTTTCCTATTTTTTCCCCTTTCTGGAGAGAGGAAATATAATTATATATATTTGTTTTTGAGTTTTAGAGTTCGGTTTTAAAACTGTTTATTAAATATATTGTTAATTTCTTTTTGACATTAAAGCTTAATTTTTATTTCAAGGCATTTAGAGTTCGGTAGGTGATTGATACTTGGGGGTCCTTTTATTCTTCTTTTTCTATAGCCTTTTGTTGCCTCCAGAAACCTTGGTTTTTCCTTTTTCAAAGGACAATATTGAAGGTTTCTCCTTGGCACAACTATCGCCCATAACCCTTGAAATTTCAACAGCTCCAGGAACAAATTCACAGAGAGGGCGTAGGTGATCAATAATGTAAATGGTCTCCCTCAGAAGCTCTTTCTTATTTGTTATAGTCTGGTGAACATTTTCAACCGACTGACTTAAATAAGGAGTGTTGATTTTGGTCTACCAATTACAGTAATCCCAGGAGCAAACCCCTTCATCATAGGAAGGAGGAATATAGAACTTAGCCCCCGTATCTCAGCTTTGAAGATCAACATAGGCTTGTGCAAGATCCATTACACTCCTTTGCTATCGGAGGGCTCTGATGAAGCTCAAGCGGTTAGATGAAACCCCTTGATAAAATCCAAATTGGTAAGCAAATCGGTTAGGATAACAAGGTTCCAAAAGCAATTCGGCTCCAACACGTACAGGAAGTACAGCGGACTGATTAGACAAGAGAAATTTAGAATCCTCCTTTGGTAGTCCCATGTCAATCACCATCTCACCCATTACGAGAGTTCTCACGATAAGAGCTAGCTCTGCGAGAAAGATATCTCCCATCACTGAAAAAATGTCTAGCTTGGGGTAAGGAAAGTTTGCTACCAAGTAATCCAGCATAACAAACACGAGTGGAAAAGTCACCAGGACAATCACTATATGGGCGACAATGGTATAAACAAGGAAATAACTCCGCTAACCAACATATTACATAGTGGCTTGGAAAAATTGCGTTAGCTTTACCAGGACGGTATGGTTTACTTGCTGTCTCTCCTAAGTCGTGATAGATATAGCTAAGCACCGTTGGAGCCCAAGATATTCATTACCCAAAAGCCATCAATGCAGCCATTATAAGTGTTTTCGGCCTCATGACTTTCTTACCGTGAGGTAAGACAAAGCGACTCAACTAAAAGGCTAAGAAGCGGCAAGTTCACCCTTAGCTGTAACATTTAAGTCTGCCATTCATTCTTAATGCGAGATGTGAAGGGGGCTCCTTTTCTTGGTCTCAACTTTCTCTTTCTCGGAGTTCATTTGTTCCCCGTGCGCAAAGTGGACCAAGTATTCTCGATAAAAATGGTCTAACTAGAAGTCATAATATATATCATTAACTTTGTGAAACTTGCAGAGCTCAGCATGAATACGCAACAACTCAACAACTATGACAAGATATTTATTATGGGCAGCCAAGTCCTTATTCGGAGGTAAGAATTCCTCGTACATGGTTCCAAGAATGGGTAAACCTCCAATTCGCTCTAAGTCATAAAATAAAATGCCAACCTCACCTGCACCATGATGAAGAATATTGGTCAATGGACCTTGCAGTTCACAAAAAGCACGTCATACATTTGTGTCAAAATGGTACGGAAATTGGGATACACCAATGACACCAAATATGCCAGTTTGTTTCAAAGGCTCTTCTAGACGAACAAGCACTGGCTTGCTCCACTCCATAACTCTTATCATGAAGGTTAAGTGACCTCAAAATTGGCAGGTTAATCCTCAATTCCTTCTTCCAATAAGAAGCCTATGTAGCGTTGAGTAAAATTCATCATTAGCAGGATATCTTTCTTCGCCACCTGATAATTCATATTTTATATATAATTTTCTCCTTCATTTTACCTACTTTTAAGTATTTGAAATATATTTTTATAAGTAAATGATGCATATTTTATGAAATTGTCAGGTAAAAAAATAAAGTAGAAAAATTTGGATGAAGATGATCAATTCTACTCAGATCTGCCGCAAGTGCAAAGCAAGTCCAAAAGAAAAGAAAGAAACAAGAAACAAAGGTCCTAGTTCGGCCCAATTCGGCTGCCCCGACAGCATCAGCTTGCCATTCCCCTCACTTCATCTCTCCCTCCGTCTAGGCCTCAGCTTAGCGGCCCATCAGACGCCTCCTCCCTCATGCTCTCCTCTTCACTCAGCAGCCCAATCCGCCAATCTTCTCACAGTAGCCCATCAACTCTACATCAACCAAGCTGCTCCATTTTCCAAGTGCTCCCATTTTCCCATATGGCTAATTCTTAACCTAGTCAAATGCCATTAATCAAAATTAATATTATATTTATGACCAGCCATGACCATATATGCATGTAACATCCCAAATTAATTGGAATTGATTTTCATTAATTTTGGGGGTATCCTAAGGGGTTGGATTTTCACTATAAAAAGGGTTCAAGGTTGAGGGAAAAAGGATCCACACACTCACACTCATACATTCATCTATTCTCTCTCTCATTCTCCCATGTTCTATCTTCTATTTTTTTTAGAGAGTTGAGAGAGTCTTTGTAAGACAAGATCATTTGGGTTAAGGGGTTAGGAAGAAAGTAAGCTTTGTTAGCTATTTTTTCTCTTCTCTTCTCTTCTCATTTGTGAGTCAAATTTGAGAGTTTACACTAAGTTTTCATAATTTTGTGTAATTGAGTACAAAGTTTGGACATAGGTTGTGAAATATACCAATTTCAATGGTGTTTTTCCTAACTATGGTCGGCTAAACTACTCATTTCTAGGACTATGATAGATCCCTGGTAATAAAATTCTTTTGCTAATTTCTTATGGGGTTATTTTTGTCTCTTTTGCATAATCTTGAGTTTATATTTGATCATCATCTACCTATACATCTTAACACTAATGTTTAATCATGTTGATGACATTAGTTTAATTTGCTATCTCAAAGGAATATTAGACCTTGTAGGCTAATATGATGATTATGCAATTTGGGCTTAAAATTATAATTGTTTAAATTGAATAATTTATGCTAGAAATTAGATGAGTTATGTCTAAAAAGAATAATTCATGCTAAACCACTAGATAACTTATATCACTTTATAATTATAATCATATTTTTAATGCATGGCCTAATGCTTGTAACTTAGGTTGAACAAGAGACAAATTGAATTCCCATTCGAATTAGTAAATCAATATTGGCATCAAGGTGAAATCTAAAGTCCTAGAACTTTCTCCTATTTAATTTCTCTCTACTTTACTACTTATTTGCTCTTCATTTTGTTGGTCAATTTATATTCATAATCCAACTCTGAAATTAAATTATTCTTTATAATCGGAAAGGTAAATTTTAAAAATCGCCATTGTTCCTCGTGGAATTGACACCCTATACTCGTCAGTCTACAATTATCCTTGTGCAGTTGCAAATAAAAAGGGTTGTAAAACTATATATAAAATCCACATCAAGTTTTTGGCATCGTTGCCGGGGAACGAATAGTGATTTTTGAATTTTATTTTCCTTTTATTTTTTTGATTTTTGTTTTCCCTTCCCCGCTAATCTAACAATTTTATTTATTTATTCTCCACCCTTTTCCTTTTATTTTTATTGTTTCATTCCCCAATCCCTCCTAATCTAACCATTTTATTTTTATTATTCCCTCTCCCTTCTAATCTAACTATTTCCCCTCTCCCTTTTAACCTAACCTAATCTAATCTAACTCTTTTACTTTGTTATTGTATTTATTGTATCTAATCTAACAAATCCCCCCTCCCTTTTATTTCATTTTTTTTCCTTTTTATTTTCCCCATCCCTTTTTATTTTTGTTATTTTATTTTGCTTTATTTATTTTTAGTTTCCCCCCTTCCCTTGGATCTTTCATTTATTTGTTTATTTTATTTTATTTTATTTTTCTTCTTTTCTTTCTTATATCTCTCTTCTCTTTTCTTTTTATCTTGTTTGGTGATTTTATTGTTCTCTCTTGATTGCTTGTGGGTATATGCATGATAGACGTTCTTTGTGCTTAGATCTTGAACCATATAATCCTGAAATTGAACGCTCTCTTCGTAAGATAAGAGCTAAGAAAAAAAAATCTAAGAACGAGATGGTTGAAGAACAAAACCCACCACCTAAGCAACTTAAGGAGTATTTCACTCCCGCCCCTTATGACTCACCAACTAGAACCCGTATGCCCAGTGTTACGGTGCCATTTGAGATTAAACATTCTTTTATCCAAATGTTACCGTCGTTTTATGGGTTAGAGTTTGAAAATCCTTTCAAGCACGTTGATGCGTTCTTAGAGATTTGTTCTATTGTATTCTTGAATAATATATCTGATGAAGCTCTTCGCTTGCGGTTTTTTTTTTTCTTTAAAAGATAAAGCTAAAGTTTGGTTGGACACTAAGACAAATATCACCACTTGGGATCAATTGTAAAAGGAATTCTTGAAAAAGTTTTTCTCCATTGGTAAACTAACCGCCTTAAGACGTGCTATAACCACCTTCTCACGGAATAAAAATGAGCAATTGCATGAAAGTTGGGAAAGGTTTAAAGAATTGTTGCGATGTTGTCCTCACCATGAGGTACCTATGTGGCAACTTGTCCGAAGTTTTTACTCTGATTTAGATGAGCATAATAGACAAACGGTTGATGCATCATGTGGTGGTAGTTTCTTGTACAAAACTCCTGAAGAAGCTTGGGAATTGTTTGAACATTTGAGTGAAAATTCACATTTGCATGCTACTTCCTCACATTTTGATTTGCCTAGGCAATTAGGAAGTAAAGGGGGGATTTATGAGGTTTCACATTCAGTTGACCTTTCTAGTAAAGTTGAAGTTTTAGCTAAGAAATTTGATCAATTGTTGTGCATGAACAAAGTATCTAATGTCCCTTCTATGCAAGATGTGTGTTCGATTTGTGCTAGTCCCATGCATGCTTCTGTTGATTGTCCGTGTATTAGTAAGTCTAACTATGTGTCTAAACAAGTGAATGCTGCCCAAGGATTTCCTCCTTCCAACAATCCTTATTCTAACACCTATAATCATGGTTGGAGGAATCATCCTAATTTTTCATGGAGGTCTCAAAATGTTGAGAACCCTCAGGCCCAGTACAGTAGACCTACCCCTCCTGGTTTTCAACACCAGAGATATGCTCCTCTTTCTTCCTATCCAGCTCCATCTGGGAGCTCTGAAATTGACAAGGTAATTTCTGCCCTTGGTACCTTGACTTCTATTGTGCAAAATGTTGATTCTAAAGTTCAAGACATTGAGTCTAAAATGCATATTGTTGACTCCCACTCACAATCCATAGCTAAGTTAGAAACCCAACTTGGGCAACTAGCCATAGCTGTAGGAAAAAGAGAAGAAGGAAAACTTCCAAATCACCCCATTCAGAACTCTAAAGGCCAACAATTTGAACAATTGATAGTTGTAATGGTTCTTAGGAGTGGTAAAGAAGTAGATAACAAGGTGAGTGAGGAAGAACATGCTAAAGAGGAAAGACTTAAGACCATGGAGAGTGACCTTGAATCTGAAAAGGAAAATGAACCATCCCCTTCTCCTGTTGTTTTGGACCCCACTATGACATATAAGCCAAGGGTTCCTTACCCTCAAGCTTTGGATGCATCGTTCCCTTCCAAGAAAGACAAACAAAGAGATGACATCCTAGAGACCTTTAAGCAAGTTAAGGTCAATCTTCCCCTTTTGGAAGCAATTAGACAGATCTCGGTCTATGCTAAGTTCCTTAAAGACATGTGCACTTTTAAAAGAAAATCTAAAGATGACAAGTCTAAAAAGGTTATTCTAAGTGAACAAGTGAGTTCGATTCTGAAATGTGATACTCCACCTAAGTTCAAGGATCCTGGTGTCCCTACCATTTCATGTTTTATTGGCAATCACAAAATTAAAAGGGCGCTTTTGGATTTGGGTTCTAGTGTCAATTTGATACCATATTCTGTTTACTTAGAGTTGGGATTAGGAGACCTGCAACCTTCCAACTGTACCTTTCAGCTTACTGATAGGTCGGTTAGGACTCTTAGGGGGTGAATAGATGATGTCTTGGTGCAAATTGATAAAGAACTCTTTCCTGTTGACTCTGTTGTATTGGACATGGACCCTAGTCATGCTTCTAAACAGATCCCTCTTATTTTAGGACGTCCCTTCCTAGCCACAGCTAATGCTACCATTAACTGTAGGACGGGAGTGATGGATGTCTCGGTCATGAACATGAGGGTTAGGCTTAACATTTTTAAAGCTTCTGCTCAACCTGTGTTTGAAGATGAATCTGAATGCTTCTTTGTTGATGTGATTGATGAAATAATTGAAGAGGCTTCACCTGCTATTCTGAGCAATGATCCCTTGGGCATCTGTCTTTCCCATGAGGATTTGAGATTGTTTGACTTAGGAAGTATGATATGTGAGATGAATTCTACTTTTGACTCCACTCCTCATCTTGAGTCTTCCTCCTAGGTGTCCACTTATGAACCTTTTCCCCCGTTGGCTAGTTCTCCTATGCCACCTTCTGTTGTATCTCCACCTAAACTTGAGTTGAAACCTCTCCCTGATTCACTCAAGTATGTGTTTGAAGGCCCCAATGAGACCCTACCTGTTATTATGTCTTCTCTTTTATCTTGTGATCAAGAGGAAGAGTTGATTCGTGTCTTATCTGATCATAAGGGTGCAATTGGGTGGTCAGTTGCTTATTTGAAAGGGATTAGTCCTACAATTTGTATGCACAAAATTCATTTAGAGGACAATGCTAAATCTATTAGGCAAATGCAACGTAGACTGAACCCCCACAAGAAAGAAGTTGTTTAGAAAGAAGTTGTAAAGCTTTTAGATGCAGGCATTATCTATCCTATTTCTGATAGTCAATGGGTCAGTCCCGTTCAAGTGGTCCCTAAGAAATCTGACATAACTGTGGTTAAGAATAATGAAGGTGAACTAATTCCCACTAGACAGACATAGAGTGGATGGTGTGCATTGATTATAGAAAATTGAATTCTGTCACAAGAAAGGACCATTTTTCCCTCCCATTCATTGATCAAATTTTGGAAAAGTTAGCTGGATAAAGTTTCTACTGCTTTTTAGATGGGTATTCTAGTTACAACCAAATACCTGTCTATTCTGAGGACCAAGAGAAAACCACATTTACATGCCCATCAGTACCTTTGCCTATCGAAGGATGCATTTTGGGTTGTGTAATGCACCTTCCACATTCCAGAGATGTATGATGGCCATATTTTCTGATTATATTGATAATTTCATGGAAGTGTTTATGGATGATTTCTCTGTTTTTGATTCTTCCTTTGATGTGTGCCTTGCTAATTTATCCATTGTGCTAAAAAGATGTGAAGAAGTGAATCCTATTTTGAGTTGGGAAAAGAGTCATTTCATGGTCCAAGAAGGGATTATTTTGGGACATAAAGTGTCTGGAAAAGGGATTGAGGTTGATAAAGCCAAGGTTGATATGATTTCTAATCTGCTTGTGCCTTCTTCTGTGATGCAAGTCAGATCTTTCCTTGGTCATGCTGGTTTCTATAGGAGATTTATTAAGGATTTTAGTAAAGTGGCTCGCCCACTTACTAGTCTTCTTACCAAAGATGCTCCTTTTGTGATTGAAGAGTCTTGTGTGCAAGCTTTTGAAAAGGTTCGATATTTGTTGGTGTCAGCCCCTATTGTGCAGCCCCCTGATTTTTCTTTGCCATTCGAGATCATGTGTGATGCATCTGATTTTGCTATTGGGGTTGTTTTGGGTCAAAGGGTGAATAGAATGCCTCATGTCATATACTATGCTAGTAGAACTCTCACTGATGCTCAAAAGAATTATTCTACTATTGAGAAAGAGTTGCTAGCTGTAGTATTTGCACTTGATAAATTCCGTCAATACCTTTTGTGTTCTAAAGTGATTGTGTTTACTGATCATGCTGCATTAAAACACTTATTGGCTAAGAATGACACTAAGCCAAGACTCATTAGATGAATTTTGTTGCTCCAAGAGTTTGATATTGAAATAAAAGATAAGAAAGGTTCTGAAAATTCTGTTGCCGACCACTTATCTAGAATCTTTACTGAGCATACTGATGACTCAGTTGGCTTTTCTGACCACTTTTCTGATGAGCAACTATTTGCTGTGTCACGTGCCCCTCTCCCTTGGTTTGCTCACATTGTGAACTACCTTGTCACAGGGAAGATCCCCCCTCACTGGTTCAAATAAGAGAAATATAGGTTCTTCTCACAGGTAAGACATTACTATTGGGAAGATCCTTATCTTTTCAAACATTGCCCTGACCAAGTGGTCTGTAGATGTGTCCCCGAGAGTGAAATCCATAGTATTCTCACCTTTTGTCATTCTTATGCTTGTGGTGGTCACTTTGGAGGTCGTAGGACAGCTGTTAAAGTCCTACAAAGTGGGTTCTTTTGGCCCACTCTGTTTAGAGATGCTCACCAATTCTGCCTTGCTTGTGAGCGTTATCAACGTACGGGTGTCCTGTCCCGTCGTGATATGATGCCCCTTTCCCCCATTCTGATTGTTGAGATATTTGATGTGTGGGGCATTGATTTCATGGGTCCCTTTCTCCAATCTTTTGGCTTTGTTTACATATTGGTTGCTGTTGATTATGTGTCAAAATGGGTGGAAGCGCAGGCTACTAGGACCAATGACCACAAGGTTGTGGTTAAGTTTGTGAAAGAGTGCATTTTCTGTCGGTATGGTACCACTAGAGCTCTTATTAGTGATGGAGGTAATCATTTTTGTCATCGATCTTTTGAGGCTTTGCTTAGAAAATATTCTGTGACTCATAAAGTAGCTACTCCTTATCATTCTCAGACTAGTGGTCAAGTTGAGGTGTCTAATCATGAGATCAAGTCTATACTTGAGAAAACGGTTCGACCCGATAGGAAAGACTGGTCTTTGAGATTGCATGATGCTCTTTGGGCCTACCGTACTGCTTTTAAGACTCCCATTGGGATGTCTCCTTACCGACTTCTTTTTGGTAAGGCTTGTCATTTGCCAGTTGAATTAGAACACCGTGCTTTTTGGGCTATTAAAGCTTTTAATTTTGATATGAAGCAAGCAGGTTCTAACCGTAGGCTTCAATTGAAAGAATTAGATGAATTGCGTAATGAAGCCTATGAGAATGTTAAGATTTATAAAGCCAAAACCAAAGCTTTTCATGATAAAACGATTTCTCGTAAATCTTTTGAACCTAATCAGAAGGTTTGGCTTTTTAACTCTAAGCTTAAGCTATTTCCTGGCAAGTTGAGATCTAGATGGGATGATCCTTTTGTTGTCCAACAAGTGTTTCCCTCTGGGGCGGTCCGAATTTTGGACCCCTAAGATGGTAGAGTTCTCATGGTTAATGATCAACGTTTGAAACCTGTTGTGACTCATGATATTAACCTTGGTTTGATTGAATCCATCAACTTGGTCGACCCTGTCTACTATGATTAGTGGGTAAGGCATTGTCTGGCTGAAGACATTAAACTTAGCGCTTATTGGGAGGCAACCCAATCTTTTTAGGTGATTTTGAGTCTTTTATTTTTATTTATTTATTATTATTATTATTTTTCTATCAAGGTGTGCTTGTATTTTTAAGTGTGATTCTTCACTTGGTTTTTGGCTTTTGAGGTTGGTGATGGTTGTGAAGGTGTTTTGGGAGTGAGATTGCATAGCTTACATGGAAACAACTTTCCTCGTGCTATCAGGTTGTGCTACTCTTTTCTCCATTTTCCTTTATCTTATTGTTTTCTACATTGAGGACAATGTGAGGTTCAGGTGTGGGGGGAAGGCAAAATGAAAAAAATTTGAGAAAGATGGAACTTGAAAATTTGTGGGTGAATTTGATTTTGGGAAGAGATTGAGTGTCCTAATTATGCATGTCCTATTATGTGGATTTGATTCATGTGACCCATATTCACTAGAGATTATTTCTAACTTTGACTAGTTGAAGGCCAAAATTTATGTTGTGCTAATGCCACTATGTAGTCGATTTTGAGTATGAGTTGTAACCCCATTTGCAATGTCGTGATGAGTATTCGATACGCATTGAGCTCCCCATTGACTTTTCAATTCAAAAAAAATTAAATAAATTAAATTAATTGAGTTCTGATTTCGGTACCAATGTTCAGGTCCTATCTTTATCCATATCTTTAATTGCCTGAATATGTAGTAAGTGCTTATCCAAGTGTTATCTTTATTTATATATTTATCCACTCAAGAAAGTACATGAAATCAAGTAACTTCTGAAAACCCCCCTCCCAAAAAAAAAAGAAAAAAAAAGCGCTCAAACTTTCAAAAAGAGAGGAAAAGGAGAAAAAAAATTGATTTGGCATTGGGGACTTGATTTTAAAAGATGCTCTTGTGATTTTTGTTATGTGGGTTGAAATTTCGTGCTTACGATTTGCTACATGGTTTCCTTATGTACTTAATTTGCTTGAGTCTTCGCCTATTGACTTGGTTGGAATTAGAAATCTTTGATAATGAGTTGTGGGTTGGTAGTGAATTGATACATGTGATTTGTAGTGAGCATTCATAGTTGAATCACTTGATTTTCTTCCCTATTCTTATTCTTATTCTTCTTGATGGTTGAATGAATGTATGCATTGTTGTTGTTCTTTGCTCGAGGACTAGCAAAGTTCTGGTGTGGGGGAGTTGATAATTCATATTTTATATATAATTTTCTCTTTCATTTTCCCTACTTTTAAGTCTTTGAAATATATTTTTATGAGTAAATGATGCATATTTTATGAAGTTGTTAGATAAAAAAATAAAGTAGAAGAATTTGGATGAAGATGATCAATTCTACTCAGATTAGCCGCAAGTGCAAAGCAAGCCCAAAAGAAAAGAAAGAAAAAAGAAACAAAGGTCCTCGTTCGGCCCAATTCGGTTGCCCCGACAGCACCAACTTGCCATTCCCCTCACTTCATCTCTCCCTCCGTCTGGGCCTCAGCTTAGCGACCCATCAGACGCCTCCTCCCTCATGCTCTTCTCTTCACTTAGCAGCCCAATCCGCCAATCTTCTCATAGTAGCGCTTCAGCTCTACATCAACCAAGCTTCTCCATTTTCCAAGTGCTCCCATTTTCCCACATGGCTAATTCTTAACCTAGTCAAATGCCATTAATCAAAATTAATATTATATTTATGACTAGTCATGACCATGCATGTAACATCCCAAATTAATTGGAATTGATTTTCATTAATTTTGGGGGTATCCTAAGGGGTTGGATTTTCACTATAAAAAGGGTTCAAGGTTGAGGGAAAAAGGATCCACACACTCACACTCATCCATTCATCCATTCTCTCTCTCATTCTCCCATGTTCTATCTTCTATTTTTTTTAGAGAGTTGAGAGAGTCTTTGTAAGAAAAGATCATTTGGGTTGACGGGTTAGGAAGAAAATAAGCTTTGTTAGCTATTTTTTCTCTTCTCTTCTCATCTCATTTGTGAGTCAAATTTGAGAGTGTACACTAAGTTTTCATAATTTTATGTAATTGAGTACAAAGTTTGGACATAGGTTGTGAAATATACCAATTTTAATGGTGTTTTTCCTAACTATGGATGGCTAAACTACTCATTTCTAGGACTATGATAGATCTCTGGTAATAATATTCTTTTGCTAATTTCTTATGGGGTTATTTTTGTCTCTTTTGCATAATCTTGAGTTTATATTTGATCATCATCTACCTATGCATTTTAACACTAATGTTTAATCATGTTGATGACATTAGTTTAATTTGCTATCTCAAAGGAATATTGGACCTTGTAGGCTAATATGATGATTATGCAATTTGGGCTTAAAATTATAATTGTTTAAATTGAATAATTTATGCTAGAAATTAGATGAGTTATGTCTAAAAAGAATAATTCATGCTAAACTACTAGATAAATTATGCCACTTTATAATTATAACCATCTTTTTAATTCATGGCCTAATGCTTGTAGCTTAGGTTGAACAAGAGGCAAATTGAATCCCCATTTGAATTAGTGAATCAATATTGGCATCAAAGGTGAAATCTAAAGTCCTAGAACTTTCTCCTATTTAATTTCTCTCCACTTTACTACTTATTTGGTCTTTATTTTGTTGGTCAATTTATATTCATAATCCACCTCTGAAATTAAATTATTCTTTATAATCGGAAAGGTAAATTTTAAAAATTGCTATTGTTCCTCGTGGAATCGACACCCTATATTCGTTAGTCTACAATTAATCTTGTGCACTTGCAAGTAAAAAGAGTTTTAAAACTATATATAAAATCCACATCACCACCATGTTCAGTGTTGACTTTCTCAAGAATAGTGGCATTGAAGTAGTTTTTATAATCCTTCCTTACGTCCACGCATTTGTTCTCGTTATTCCAACGATAACGAAGTGTCCCTTGTTTGATTCTAACTTTTTTGACCAAGATAGATGTTAGACCGGAGGAAGGGATCACATTAAGACTTTGTGTACGATAAATTTGAGTGTAAAATAAAATGCTGCAAGCATACGGTTTTCGCTGTAGTACTTGAGGATCGTCTACATAGGGACAATAGGAAAGATTAAGGTCACATTTAACTAAATTTTCCTAAACAAAATTAAATTATCCTAAATAATGAAATAGACAAGACATGACTATATTTAAACACAAGAATCATTATATTAGTGTAAATTTTATTCATGGCTAGATTTTCTAAGTAATTCAACCAAAAATTATGAATTGAACAAAGAAATAAATTTACTTGCAACCGAAAAAAGGCACTTACTAACATCAACTAATCCTCTACAAAGATGATTAGGGGCAAAAACAGGCAACCAAATAAGAGAACAGAGCCAACAATGCAAGGGAGAGGGGAGATTAGGGGCTTTCTGCACTGCACAAACAAGCCATTCCCAGCACTAAACAACCAAACGAGAGCCACAAAGTAACGAAATAAACAAACAGCGACAAGCAAAAAGACTAAATCAGAGCATACACATCAGAAACCAAATCAGAAAAACAGGGGAGGGGAATTTCTGGATTTTTCAGCAGCATTTAACTAAGAACTTTGCAACAGATGGAGCTCAGAAATCAAACCCTATCTCTTAACCTTGAACTAGAGGGAGTCAAGAACACTACTCTGTCGTAAACAAGCTTCGATTGCCACCAAAAATGGTGGAATCACCATTAGCACGCCTTGAACTCGGGGCAAAATAGGGGAAGGAGATAAGAACGAGCAGCAATCGAACCCAGAAAAATTGAATCATCAGCAGATAATCATCTTCCGAGATGAACCAAATTCATGAAATTCGAAACCTAAAATAACTAAACCTTGCAAATACAACTCGGAATTGATGAAATCAGGCCAAATTACATGAATTTGAAGGCTAAAATTGAATCTAAAATCGAAACCCAAGCCGAAAACAAACCCTAAATTACTAATACTGAAACTAAAAATGAAGAACAACCTAAAATTGCAACTAAAAACGTAAAACTAAACCTAATCAAAACCTAGATTAAAACCTAATACCTCATATTCACGCCGCAACCTTTGATTTATACTCAAGCCCGTCTCAATCTCGGTTGTCGATCTGGTCACGCGTGGATGGTGGAGATGATGTCGTGCTGGCATGTTGCGCTGGTAGCTGGGGCGTTGACGGTGGAGTGTGTGGCGTTTGGTGATTCGAGTTAAAGGGAGAGAGCTGGAGATGAGAAGATGAAGATGGAGGTGGTCGGGTTTCAGGGCTGGGTTTCGGGTTCTCTGGGGTTTTTCTTGCCTAGTGAGAGCCGAGAGGAGAGAGAGAATAAATGAGAAGTAAAGAGAGGGGGGGGGGGGGGGGGGGGGAACCATGTGCCGGGCCCGGGGGGCCGGGGGGATTAGGATTTCCTTTTATGTTTTTTTCTTTTGGGTTATAAAATAGGTTGGGCCTAGCAATTTGGGTAGGGTTTGAGTCAAGTCGGCCCAAATCTTCATTTTTGACATTTTTCATTATTTTCCTGCATTTTTGCCACATTTATTCAATACCTACAAAACAAAATAAAATCAAATGAAAACCTAAAAATAACAATTATAACGAGCATAAAACAGGTGTTAAAGTATCGTAAAAATAACACATTTTGGGTACGAACACTTTGCAAGGAGCTTTCATTGTCAAGAGTTCCATCCATAATCGTTAATAATCCTCTACAAAAGGTGGGGGGGGGGGAATTAATTAATGATTGACAAAGAAGCTCATGAAAAGCATGCGTCCTTCATGTTATAAAAAGTCTAACATGAAAAATGCACGGGGGGCAACTGTTGAATGTAAAATTTTGGCATATTTAATGTTGAAATATAACATTCAAATGATCATTATGCCGTAATAGTGCAAAAAAAGGGACGGGGCTTAAAATTAGAGAGTAGCAAATACGCAAAGAGAAAAGGGTTTGACTGTATAACGAAAATAAATGAAAATACCAAAAATTATATTTTCATATGGAAACTAATTCATCCTACAGTCATCTAGTTGGGTTCTGTTTTACAGCCTAATAAATAAGAAAAGTTCAATTTTTTGGGTGCTTCCATCAAAAACTACACAGGCCTTCAACTTCAATATATTAGCAAATTGTGAATGAATAAAATAAAGGTCAAACAAAATATTGAAATGGCAGTCTTCTTGTGGTGGTTCGTGACTCGCATTTCCCATCTTCTCCATCTTCTAATAGTGCTGCAACATGGCTGAATATAAGGTAATTGCTCTGATCACTACTATAAATAGAGAGAAGGACGGTGAAATCAAAAGGCTACGAGGAGAGAGCAAATACATAGAAAAGAAAAGGCTCTGTATCATCAAAAAAAGAAACAGAGCAAGAGTTTGAGAAGGAAGCAAATAGGGAGCAGCAAGATCTTACCATCGTGCCCTATAAATTGAAGTTTACATGTAAGGAAACAATGAGATTAAGTTAGCCTTCATCTTCTCAATCTCTCCCAAGTACCCACCTTCAAGTGTTCATGTCAAGTCATGGCCAAAGATGAAGAAGAAGTCTTGATACAAATATTAAAGACGGAAACCGGTCACAGTATTCGTAATTCAGTTCCTGCTAAATTTCGAATTCTTAATCCTAAACTCGGGTCTTCGGATCCTATTGGATCCTTGGTCCTGCTAGGCCTCAAAACTAACGAATCCTGCCGAACCGACAAGCTGAAGGATCCTGTGGGATCCCAGGTTCTGCGGAACTGTGAAAAAGGACAAATGGGGTTGGAGACCACGCTCTGTCACAGATAATTTGGTTGGACGAAGAGCAAACTCCACAAATCATAAATGAGTAAAAAAATATATATGTATATGATATGATCAATGGCCAAAGAGCCAAGAAAATTCATCATATGTCAGTTTTTTTAATTGTAGAGATTTGTGGCAAAATCCATTGTGATACTCTGTTGTGGAGGTTGAAAAAAAGATCAACTTGATAAGGGAGGATATTAATGATGGAAGTTTTTACAGATTACTGGTACAAAACAAGAAGAAAGAAGAAGATTTGTTCTTACCTAAAAAGAAGAATCGTTCCACTGAGAGCAAGTAAAAGAAAAAGAGTTTCAAAGGTTAAACTAAAAAATAAATCAGAGAGTTGAAGTCTCTTTTTTAAGCATGGATGAATTAGATTCATTGTGAAACTCTTTTGAATTAAGTCCCACAGATTAATTCTAGCTAGAAATCCAAAAAGGGGATATCTTAGCTCATATTATAATGCCAAGAATCAACGATTTTGCTACGGATATTGTTAGTTGGGTGGTTGATGTAAATGAAAGAATTTATATAAACTTGAGATTCTACCCACAACATAGGCCCTTAAATAATATTCCAAAAAAAAGAAGAAAATTGCAATGGTCCGCAAAACAAATAAATCAAACGCACAAACTGTCACATAAGTCTATGGACCCAAGTGTTTTTCCTTTGGATCTTTAGTTGACAACAAAGCAGAAGGGTGGAAACAAAAATATATCAAAGCTTTGTCAGGGGTTGTAACACCCGAGATTTATTGAATCGAACCTTAATATAATCAAAAGGCGAATAAATCGATCGATGATTATATTAATGGTTATGGTTTAAGATTATAAAGGTCGGAAAATTGAATTTATGGTATAAGTGGGTTGGTGTTTTTATTAGTATACAAAACAAAAAAAAAAAGGGAAAAGGGGGCAAAACACGTAGAACCCCCCCTTTTTCCACATACTGCGCAACCCCCCCTCTCTGCTCTGCCTTGCTGCCACCGGCCACGGCGCCGGCCGTTGGTCGATCGCCGGCCGCCGTTTGGCCGCTCGGGCAGTTGCCGACACTACCCTTTCTCTCTTCCCTTCTCTTGCTCGCGCGTGTGTGTGTACAGAGGAGCTTCGCCGCCTCTGTTTTGGACATCACCGGCCCGACGCCGGCCACTAGCCGCCGATTCCGACCACTGCTCCGCCACTCCCGACGCCACCCTTGACGCCACGCCACGCAACCCTCCCCTTTTTCTCAGGCATGCATGAGGGTGGAAGAGGAAGACCGTGCCTCTGTTCGGCCATTCCACCGGTTGATCGCCGACCACCAGTCACCGGCGAACAGCGTGGGAAGAAGAAGAGAGAGAGAGAGTAAATGGGACAGCAAAGGACTGACCCGAGCGCACACCGAACCAACCCAAATCAAACCCTAAAACGGGTCCTCTAGCTTGGAGTCGAGGTGGGTTTCCTCATCCTCCAATTTATGGTTAAATTATTAATTTCGATAAAGCTTATTGATTATGGATTATAGTTCGTTCAGGTTGAAATCAATAGTTATTGATTATAGTACGTTCAGGTTGAATTCAATAGTTATTGATTATAATTCGTTTAGGTTGAATTCGAATCAATTATCAGTAATTTGATTATTAATTTCGTTAAACGTTACTGATTAGCGATTATAGTTCATTCAGGTTGAATTCGAGTCAGTTATCAGTAATATGAGGAAGTTGTAGTGTTAATTGAACGATACCATGTATATATATATGTGTTAGTTGTACTAAATTAAAGCTTATCGTTCGACAATTAAATAAGGGCCATTTGAGGCGTTCATTTATTGTTTCGAAGTTACATTTCAAGCCTAATTAAACCATTTAAGCCTAATACGATTCTAAATGTTCAGTTCATATTATCATATTCGAACCTAAACATATATACGTTGAGCCTAAGCATTTATAATTCACGTCGAAATTAATAAACGGTTATGAATTAATTAAACGTACATTCGTCGCTTCTAATAACTTATAATCCACTTCGAAGTTAGTCTTCAGGCATGATTTAACTGAATAGGTCCGAATCAAAGCTAAACATGCATAATTTATTGATTATATGTCATTTGTCAATTATATGAAAATTTATGAGTATGTCAAGTTTATCGATTATATGAGATTTGTACATAAGTTTATTGAACATATATACATGGGTAAATTATCGATTATCGATTATATACAGTTATCGATTATATGAAAGTTATACATAAAGTTTATCGAATACATACATAGGTAAATTATCGATGCTCAGAAATTTATTAATTATATAAGGGCTTCGGTTTATAAAGATCATTGAAGATATAATGTTCATCGCCGGTTTATAATGTTAAGTTCATTGAATATCTAATGTTCATCGACTATACATGCTCACCATTTCCATAAAGTTTATTGATTATCTAACGTTCATTGATTATGCATATTTATCGATTATATAATGCTCATCATATATATAATGTTCATTGAGAATGCTCACTGAAAGTTCATTGCTCATATAACGCTCATCGTATATATATTGCTATATATAACGTTCATTGAATATGTCTGCTCACTTACAGTTCATTGATTATATAACGCTCGCCGATTATGCAAGATTATAGTATCGATTATATGCATGATTATATTAGCGATTACCAATAGATCTTGATCCATAAGGTGAATTCCTGGATTATATAATAGACATAGAAACCATGATCCATAAGGTGACTTCATGGATTATATGATAGACATTTTAGGTGGAAAATAGTTCCACCTTAAATTGGAGCAGAAGTGAGGCCATCTCGGTACGTACATTGCATATGTTCTTCAAAAACTCTATATTTTTCATAAACTCACAGTATTCTCAGCAATGAAAAATCAAAACAAGATTCATTTAATGAACCAAGTTCTCAATGTTTTGTCACATAAACAAGTGGCCCCGCCAATTATCATCAGGGCTTATGCCCATAAGTTATCAAGGCTTATGCCGACCAATACACCCGCGCGCGGCATCAGGGCTTATGCCCATCAGTTATCAAGGCTTATGCCGACCAATATACCCGCGCGCGGCATCAACTCAAGCTTCTTGATCGGCCTGGGGGGTGTGAGCACCTAAAGTACGATCGTTTCAAGATGTACATCGACCAAGGGGTTCACTTTCAGATAAGATTCAACAAATCAATGTTACTTATACATTCTCTCTCTCCTGTTTGCAAAACAAAATCTTTTGAAATGCGGCGCCCAACCATTTAACCTTCAAGTCTGTTTTACTGCATAGGGATGTACGTCTGAGTTTCGACCCATACTTCGAGACATGTTAGGTAGAAAATAGGCAATTGTAACCAACTGTTAATGTCCGTACCTAAAATAGCTTCATGTCTAGTTGATAGACATTAGTTTATCGATCGACATTACATAGACATTAGTTTATCGATCGACGTTTATAAGTCTATTGCCTCTATATGTTTATCGATCATGTACACCGTATCCATTATATAGTTTATCGACTGCATAGCTCATCGTATCGTATCCATGAATTATGTGAAGGGCATTGAGTCTATTCATATCGTATGGTGATTACATGACGTTTGTCAATTGTTTATTATAGTCGAGGTCCATAAATGCTTTATTACATGATCGCTAAGTGGTCCTAATTGTTTATCAGTCGCCTATTTGTATCTTTAGCTTAACCAACCCAGTACCTTCTTAGAAGTTTGCATGTAACTTCAACTTATATGTTTCAAGACTCATTATTTGGCAGAGAATTCAAAAATCAATATTTCATTTATCTGCCAGTAGGCAGAGAGCGCAAAAATCAATATTTCATTTCTCTGCTAGAAGGCAGAGACAAAGCTCAATTTTTCATTTCTCTGCCAGTAGGCAGGGAATTCAAAGCTCAGAATTTCATTTCTCTACTAGAAGGCAGAGACAAAGCTCAATATTTCATTTCTCTGCCCCGTAAGGAGAGGATTCAAAGTTTATTGTTTCATAATTTGCCAGTAGGCATAAGTTGAAGTTACATGTTTCATAGCTCAGTTAATATGCAGTAGAGTCACGAGAAATATGGTCAATTGAATAAACAAGCATGTAAAGTTTAGAGGTCAATATATTCATTTTATTGCTCTTACTACTTGATACTGAAGAAGGTTATTGAATAATTGAATTGAAAACCTGAAAAGGTGATTAATTGTTTATATCTTGTTTAGAAAATGATGTTATAGACCCAAATTTATGAGGAGATAATGGTATTCATAGATCATGTCCACTACTTACATTAACATATGATATTGTTTTATTAAGTTTACGAGTTCATACAAGTGGCTTTTGGTGCAAATGCTATTTATCTTGCCTTGTGATTGGAACACACTATGCGATAGGTGAATTCTTCAAAGAAAAGGAATTACGAACGACGGTTGTAAGTTATTATTGCATCTTTTAGGAGAGGGGGCTATCCACTGTGCGATTATCGCTCATCCCATCTATCATTGTGCCTCTAGGTTTCTGAAGGAAGCCGAAAGGGAGTCACTGCTGCCTAGAAGTGAAATGATGGACTCGTACGTGAACTGCAATGTGTTTTGTGGTGTGTGATTGTAAATTGAGTTCTTGTGTGCTTAGTTGCATATCATTTAGAGTCGCTCTGTATGGCCATATGAGCCACCATCTAAGTTGTCAGAGCTGTATTTGTCGCCGTTTATTTGGTTAACATTAAACTGCATTGGTTATAGTGCTCCGGGCGGGTGACCCGTAGAGCTGTGAACTCCGGCGGGTGGCCGTTGAGTTAGTTTTTATTGTTTTTCAGTGCAGGGGATTTATTGTAAGGCTGTAAGTCTGGGAAAATGGTCAAGTTTTAGGGAAAACTCTGTCCGTTTTGCCCCAGGATTTAAGAACAAAATAGTAAAACTCCTGACTCTAGGGTTGGGGGCCTTACTATTTGAGCCCCCATAAAGTTCACTAAATCAAGCAGTCGTGTTCCATCATGGAACGACGGTAATGCCTCCAATCAAATTAGAAGTCTTCCGTTGCTAAATTATAATAATAAGTGGTTATGTTAGAATAATAAGAGATTAGCAATTAGGGGCGTCACAGTGGTGCTAGAGGAATCAATTAAGATCACAATCTGTGATTGTCATTACAAGAATCATTGATGGTGATAAAGCTGTGAACTCTATTAATCCATTTGATTCATGAACGCAAAAGAAGGAGAGGGGAGTTGTGGCCATGGCTGTTTGTTCCGTTCTATA